>JADLZK010003638.1:0-113379 GCA_015847255.1 Hyparrhenia diplandra
GGGACCATTAGGAGAGTATTTCTATGAATCACTTGCCATAGGCTTCAAAGTAGCACTTGTTTAGGAGTGAAATCTTGGAATTCCATGAAAATCTACGTGTCACCACCGAAACGAAACAAGAAGGGAACGACAGGTGAAAGGTACACATAGGAAGTTGGGGTGGATACGTTAGATGATGGAAGGGATCAATTACATTGCGTTCATAACCCGTTAATATATGTTTCGATGTGACATTAGGGACTGCTGGTGTTGATTTCAGCGAGAACTACAAACAAAGAGAAGTTTCCAATCCGCGATAGCATCGAGGTAGACTTTTTTTGATTTGTGGAATCAAATGCCTCACCCTAGAGAACCTAAATTTGAACAAGTGGACCATTAGAGAGTATTTCTATGAATCACTTGCCATAGGCTTCAAAGTAGCACTTGTTTAGAGTGAAATCTTGGAATTCCATCGAAAAATCTCTATGTCGACCAACTAACCGAAACAAGAAGGGGAAACAGGGTGAAAGGTACATAGGAAGTTAGGTGGATATGTTAGATGATGGTAGGATCAATTACATTGTGTTCATAGTGTTAATATATGTTTCTCGATGTGACATTAGGACTGTCGCCGTTGATTTCAGCGCGAACTACAAACAAAGAGAAGTTTCCAATCCGGCGATAGAATCGAGCTAGACTTTTTGCGGTTGTGGAATCAAATGCCTCACCCAAGAAAAACCTAAATTTGAACAAGTGGACCATTAGAGTTTTTCTAAGAATCACTTGCCATAGGCCTCAAAGTAGCACTTGTTGAAAGTGAAATCTTGGAATTCCATCGAAAATCTCTAAGGCCCACCAACGAACCGAAACAAGAAGGGGAATGACAGGAAAGGTACATAGGAAGTTATGGTGGATAGGTCAGATGATGGTAGGATCAATTACATTGCGCTCCGCAACCGTTAATATATATGTTTCTCGGATGTGCAATTTGGGACTTGTTGGCGTTGATTTTCGCGAACTAAACAAAGAGAAGTTTCCAATCCGGCGATAGAATCGAGCTAGACTTTTTATGTTGTGGAATCAAATGCCTCACCCTAGAAACCTAAATTTGAACAAATGGACCATTAGAGCGTTTTTCTAAGAATCACTTGAATCACTTGCCATAGGCCTGAAAGTAGCATTTGTTTAGAGTGAAATCTTGGAATTCCATCAAAATCTCCGTGTCGACCAACAAACCTAAACAAGAAGGGGGAACGATGTGAAAGGTACATAGGAAGTTGGGGTGGATAGGTTAGATGATGGTAGGATCAATTACATTTGCATTCCCCAACCGTTAATATATGTTTTTCGGATGTGACATTAGGGGGGCCGGGCGTTGATTTCAACGCAAACTACAAACAAAGAGAAGTTTCAATCCGGCGATAGAATCGAGCAAGACTTTTTGTCGTTGTGGAATCAAATGCCCCACCCTAGAAAACCTAAATTTGAACAAGTGGACCATTATAGCATTTTTCTATGAATCACTTGCCATAGGCCTCAAAGTAGCACTTGTTTAGAGGAAATCTTGGAATTCCATCGAAAATCTCTATGTCGACCAACGAAGAAAGCAAGAAGGGGGAACGGCACAGCTAAGGTACATAGGAAGTTGGGGTTGATAGGTTAGATGATGGTAGGATCAATTACATTGCGTTCCGCAACCGTTAATTTATGTTTTCGGATGTGACATTAGGGGACGGCCGGCGTTGATTTCAGCGAACTACAAACAAAGAGAAGTTTCAATCCGACGCGATAGAATCGAGCTAGACTTTTTCACGGTTGTGGAATCAAATGCCTCACCCTAGAAACCTAAATTTGAACAAGTGGACCATTAGAGAGTTTTTCTATGAAGCACTTGCCATAGGCCTCAAAGTAGCACTTGTTGAGAGTGAAATCTTGGAATTCCATCGAAAATCTACGTGGTCGACCTACTAACCGAAACAAGAAGGGAACGACACGGAAAGGTACATAGGAAGTTGGGGTTGATAGGTTAGATGATGGTAGGATCAATTACATTGCGTTCCGCAACCGTTAATATATGTTTACGGATGTGACATTAGGGACTGCCTGGCGTTGATTTCAGCACGAACTACAAACAAAGAGAAGTTTCCATTCCGAAGTATAGCATCGAAGCTAGAGTTTTTGCGGTTGTGGAATCAAATGCCTCACCCTAGAGAACCTAAATTTGAACAAGTGTACCATTAGAGAGTTTTTCTATGAATCACTTGCCATAGGCTTCAAAGTAGCACTTGTTTAGAGTGAAATCTTGGAATTCCATCGAAAATCTCTTTGTCGACCAACTAACCGAAACAAGAAGGGGAACGACAGGAAAGGTACATAGGAAGTTGGGGTGGATAGGTTAGATGATGGAAGGATCAATTACATTGCGTTCCGCAACGATTAATATATGTTTCTCGATGTGACATTAGGGGGCTGCCGGGCGTTGATTTCAGCGAGAACTACAAACAAAGAGAAGTTTCCAGTCCGCGATAGCATCGAGGTAGACTTTTTCATGGTTGTGGAATCAAATGCCTCACCCTAGAGAACCTAAATTTGAACAAGTGGACCATTAGAGAGTATTTCTATGAATCACTTGCCATAGGCTTCAAAGTAGCACTTGTTTAGAGGAAATCTTGAATTCCATCGAAAATCTCTATGTCGAACCAACGAACCGAAACAAGAAGGGGGGACAGAAAGGTACATAGGAAGTTAGGGTGGATATGTTAGATGATGGTAGGATCAATTACATTGTGTTCCGAACTGTTAATATATGTTTCTCGATGTGACATTAGGGACTCGCCGCTGTTCATTTCAGCGGCGAACTACAAAACAGAGAAGTTTCCAATCCGCGATAGAATCGAGCCAGACTTTTTTGCGATTTGTGGAATCAAATGCCTCACCCTAGAAAACCTAAATTTGAACAAGTGGACCATTAGAGCATTTTTTTCTAAGAATCAGTTGCCATAGGCCTCAAAGTAGCACTTGTTGAAAGTGAAATCTTGGAATTCCATCGAAAATCTCGTAAGGCCCACCAACTAACCTAAAACAAGAAGGGAATGACAGCAAAGGTACATAGGAAGTTATGGTGGATAGGTCAGATGATGGTAGGATCAATTACATTGCGTTCCGCAACCGTTAATATATGTTTCTGGATGTGCAATTTGGGACTGTTGGCGTTGATTTCAGCGCGAACTAAACAAAGAGAAGTTTCCAATCCGGCGATAGAATCGAGCTAGACTTTTTGCGGTTGTGGAATCAAATGCCTCACCTAGAAAACCTAAATTTGAACAAGTGGACCATTAGAGCCGATTTTCTAAGAATCACTTGCCATAGGCCTGAACGTAGCACTTGCCATAGGCCTCAAAGTAGCATTTGTTTAGAGTGAAATCTTGGAATTCCATCGAAAATCTCTGTGTCGACCAACAAACCGAAACGAGAAGGGGAACGACAGGAAAGGTACATAGGAAGTCAGGGTGGATAGGTTAGATGATGGTAGGATCAATTACATTGCGTTCCCCAACCGTTAATATATGTTTTCGATGTGACATTAGGGACTGCCGGCGTTGATTTCAACGCAAACTACAAACAAAGAGAAGTTTCCAATCCGCGATAGAATCGAGCAAGACTTTTTGTGGTTGTGGAATCAAATGCCCCACCCTAGAAAACCTAAATTTGAACAAGTGGACCATTATAGCATTTTTCTATGAATCACTTGCCATAGGCCTCAAAGTAGCACTTGTTTAGAGTGAAATCTTGAATTCCATCGAAAATCTCTATAATGGAACCAACGAACGAAACAAGAAGGGGAACGACAGCTAAGGTACATAGGAAGTTGGGGTTGATAGGTTAGATGATGGTAGGATCAATTACATTGCGTTCGCAACCGTTAATTTATGTTTCGATGTGACATTAGGGACCGCCGGGCGTTGATTTTCAGCGCCGAACTACAAACAAAGAGAAGTTTCGATCGGCGATAGAATCAAGCTAGACTTTTTGCGGTTGTGGAATCAAATGCCTCACCCTAGAAAACCTAAATTTGAACAAGTGGACCATTAGAGCGTTTTTCTATGAAGCACTTGCCATAGGCCTCAAAGTAGCACTTGTTGAGAGTGAAATCTGGAATTCCATCGAAAATCTACGTATTCGACCCGAACTGAAACAAGAAGGGGAAAGCGACAATGAAAGGTACATAGGAAGTTGGGGTTGATAGGTTAGATGATGGTAGGATCAATTACATTGCGTTCGCAACCGTTAATATATGTTTCGGATGTGACATTAGGGATCACGGCGTTGATTTCGGCGAACTACAAACAAAAGAAGTTTCCATTCGGCGATAGCATCGAAGCTAGACTTTTTCGCGGGGTTGTGGAATCAAATGCCTCACCCTAGAGAACCTAAATTTTGAACAAAGTGGACCATTAGAGAGTATTTCTATGAATCACTTGCCATAGGCTTCAAAGTAGCACTTGTTTAGAGTGAAATCTTGGAATTCCATGAAAAACTCGTGTCAACCAACGAACCGTAAACAAGAAGGGGAACGGCGGGGAAAGGTACATAGGAAGTTAGGGTGGATATGTTAGATGATGGTAGGATCAATTACATTGCGTTCGCAGCTTGTTAATATATGTTTTCGATGTGACATTAGGGACTGCCGGCGTTGATTTCAGCGCGAACTACAAACAAAGAGAAGTTTCCAGTCCGCGATAGAATCGAGCTAGACTTTTTCGCGGTTGTGGAATCAAATGCCTCACCCTAGAGAACCTAAATTTGAACAAGTGGACCATTAGAGTATTTCTATGAATCACTTGCCATAGGCTTCAAAGTAGCACTTATTTAGAGTGAAATCTTGGAATTCCATCAAAAATCTCAGTGTCAACCAACGGGCCGAAACAAGAAGGGGAACGAAGGTGAAAGGTACATAGGAAGTTAGGTGGATATGTTAGATGATGGTAGGATCAGGCGAATTACAGTGCTCGCAACTTGTTAATATATGCCGATCGATGTGACATTAGGGACCGGCTGATTGATTTTCAGCGAACTACAAATAAAGAGAAGTTTTCCAATCCGCGATAGAATCGAGCTAGACTTTTTTATGTGTTCTGAATCAAATGCCTCACCCTAGAAAAACCCTAAATTTGAACAAAGCGGGACCATTAGAGCGTTTTTTCTAGAATCACTTGCCATAGGCCTCAAAAGCACTTGTTGAAAGTGAAATCTTGGAATTCCGCCGAAAATCTCCGTGTCGACAAACCAACCGAAACAAGAAGGGGAGCGGCAGCAAAGGTACATAGAAGTTATGGTGGATAGGTCGGATGATGGTAGGATCAATTACATTGCGTTCGCAAATCGTTAATATATGTTTTACGGATGTGACATTAGGGACTGGCTGGCGTTGATTTCAGCCGCCAACTACAAACAAAGTGAAGTTTCGGTCCGTGATAGGCTCGAGCTAGACTTTTTTTGCGTTGTGGAATCAAATGCCTCACCCTAGAAACCTAAATTTGAACAAGTTGACCATTAGAGCGTTTTTCTAAGAATCACTTGCCATAGGCCTCAAAGTAGCACTTGTTGAGAGTGAAATCTTGGAATTCCATCGTAAAATCTCGCACATTATTAGATCAGCCAATCAAACAAGAAGGGAACGGCGGCAAAGGTACATAGGAAGTTAGGGTGGATAGGTCGGATGATGGTAGGATCAATTACATTGCATTCCGCGGATTAATATATGTTTCGCGGATGTGACCTTAGGATCTGGCCTGGGCGTTGATTTCAGCACGAACTACAAACAAAGAGAAGTTTCCAATCCGGTGATAGCATCGAAGCTAGACTTTTTTTTGCGGTTGTGGGAATAAAATGCCTCACCCTAGAAAACCTAAATTTGAACAAGTGGACCATTAGAGCGTTTTTCTAAGAATCGCTTGCCATAGGCCTCAAAGTAGCACTTGTTGAGACTGAAATCTTGGAATTCCATCAAAATCTCTATGTGGACCTCACTAACGAGAAACAAGAAGGGGAACGACAGAAAGTTACATAGGAAGTAGGGGTTGATAGGTTAGATGATGGTAGGATCAATTACATTGCGTTCCCCAACCGTTAATATATGTTTACTGATGTGACATTAGGGACGCCGGGCGCCGATTTCACCGCGAACTACAAACAAAGAGAAGTTTTCGGTCCGCGATAGCACGCTAGGCTTTCTCGCGATTTTGGAATCAAATGCCTCACCCTAGAAAACCTAAATTTGAACAAGTGGACCATTAGAGAGTTTTCTATGAATCACTTGCCATTGGCCTCAAAGTAGCACTTGTTGAGAGTGAAATCTTGGAATTCCATCAAAAATCTCTATGTGGAGCCTTTGACCTAAAACAAGAAGGGGAGCGACACCTAGAGGTACATAGGAAGTTGGGGATGATAGGTTAGATGATGGTAGGATCAATTACATTGCGTTTCCAACCGTTAATATATGTTCTGGATGTGACATTAGGGACTGTCGGCGTTCATTTCAGCGCGAACTACAAACAAAGAGAAGTTTCCAATCCGGCGATAGAATCGAGCTAGACCGCGGTTGTGGAATCAAATGCCTCACCCTAGAGAACCCAAAATTGAACAACTAGACCATTAGAGAGTTTTTCTATGAATCACTTGCCATAGGCCTCAAAGTAGCACTTGTTTAGAGTGAAATCTTGGAATTCCATCGAAAATCTTCGTCGACCAACGAACCGATACGAGAAGGGGAATGACAGGATGTAATTGATCAAGTTAATATATGTTTCTGGATACCTTTCCCTGTCGTTCCCTTCTTGTTTTGGTTCGTTGGTTGACACGTAGATTTTCGATGGAATTCCAAGATTTCACTCTAAACAAGTGCTACTTTGAAGCCTATGGCAAGTGATTCATAGAAATACTCTCTAATGGTCCACTTGTTCAAATTTAGGTTCTCTAGGGTGAGGCATTTGATTCCACAACCGCGAAAAAGTCTAGCTCGATGCTATCGCCGGATTGGAAACTTCTCTTTGTTTGTAGTTCGCGCTGAAATCAACGCTAGTAGTCCCTAATGTCACATCGAGAAACATATATTAACAGCTATGGAACGCAATGTAATTGATCCTACCATCATCTAACATATCCACCCTAACTTCCTATGTACCTTCCTGTCGTTCCCCTTCTTGTTTCGGGTTCGTTGGTTGACACGTAGATTTTCGATGGAATTCCAAGATTTCACTCTAAACAAGTGCTACTTTAAAGCCTATGGCAAGTGATTCATAGAAATACTCTAATGGTCCACTTGTTCAAATTTAGGTTCTCTAGGGTGAGGCATTTGATTCCACAACCGCCAAAAAGTCTAGCCCGATGCTATCGCCGAATCGAAACTTCTCTTTGTTTGTTGTTCGCGCTGAAATCAACGCCAGCAGTCCCTAATGTCACATCCGTAAACATATATTAACGGTTATGAACGCAATGTAATTGATCCTACCATTATCTTACCTATCAACCCCAACTTCCTATGTACCTTTCGTGTCGCTCCCTTCTTGTTTCGGTTCAGAGGTCGACATACGTAGATTTTCGATGGAATTCCGAGATTTCACTCTCAACAAGTGCTACTTTGAGGCCTATGGCAAGTGCTTCATAGAAAAACGCTCTAATGGTCCATTTGTTCAAATTTAGGTTTTCTAGGGCGAGGCATTTGATTCCACAACCAAGAAAAAGTCTAGCTCAATTCTATCGCCGGATCGAAACTTCTCTTTGTTTGTAGTTCGCGCTGAAATCAACGCCAAGTAGTCCCTAATGTCACATCCGTAAACATAAATTAACGGTTATGAACGCAATGTAATTGATCCTACCATCATCTAACCTATCAACCCCAACTTCCTATGTACCTTTGCTGTCGCTCCCCTTCTAGTTTCGGGTTCGTTGGTCGACATAGAGATTTTCGATGGAATTCCAAGATTTCACTCTAAACAAGTGCTACTTTGAGGCCTATGGCAAGTGATTCATAGAAAAATGCTATAATGGTCCACTTGTTGATATTTAGGTTTTCTAGGTGAGGCATTTGATTCCACAACCGCAAAAAAGTCTTGCTCGATTCTATCGCCGGATTGGAAACTTCTCTTTGTTTGTAGTTTGCGTTGAAATCAATGCCGCCAGCCCCTAATGTCACATCCGTAAAACATATATTAACGGTTGGGGAACGCAATGTAATTGATCCTACCATCATCTAACCTATCCACCCCGACTTCCTATGTACCTTTCCTGTCGCTCCCCTTCTCGTTTCGGTTCGTTGGTCGACACGTAGATTTTCGATGGAATTCTAAGATTTTACTCTAAACAAATGCTACTTTGAGGCCTAAGGCAAGTGCTACTTTCAAGCCTATGGCAAGTGATTCTTAGAAAATCGCTCTAATGGTCCACTTGTTCAAATTTAGGTTTTCTAGGGTGAGGCATTTGATTCCACAACCGCAAAAAAAGTCTAGCTCGATTCTATCGCCGGATTGAAACTTCTCTTTGTTTGTAGTTCGCGCTGAAATCAACGCCAACAAATCCCTAATTGCACATCCGTAAACATATATTAACGGTTATGAACGCAATGTAATTGATCCTACCATCATCTAACCCATCCACCATAACTTCCTATGTACCTTTGCTGTCGCTCCCCTTCTTGTTTCGGTTCGTTGGTCGACAAAGTAGATTTTCGATGGAATTCCAAGATTTCACTTTCAACAAGTGCTACTTTGAGGCCTATGGCAACTAATTCTTAGAAAAATGCTCTAATGGTCCACTTGTTCACATTTAGGTTTTCTAGGGTGAGGCATTTGATTCCACAAACCAAGAAAAAGTCTAGCTCGATTCTATCGCCGGATTGGAAACTTCTCTTTGTTTGTAGTTCGCAGAAATGAACGCCAAGAGTCCCTAATGTCACATCGAGAAACATATATTAACAGCTATGAACGCAATGTAATTGATCCTACCATCATCTAACATATCCACCCTAACTTCCTATGTACCTTTCCTGTCGTTCCCCTTCTTGTTTCGGTTCGTTGGTTGACACAGAGATTTTCGATGGAATTCCAAGATTTCACTCTAAACAAGTGCTACTTTGAAGCCTATGGCAAGTGATTCATAGAAATACTCTCTAATGGTCCACTTGTTCAAATTTAGGTTCTCTAGGGTGAGGCATTTGATTCCACAACCGTGAAAAAGTCTAGCCTGATGCTATCGCCGGACCGAAACTTCTCTTTGTTTGTAGTTCGCGCTGAAATCAACGCCGCCAGTCCCTAATGTCACATCCAGAAACATATATTAACGGTTATGAACGCAATGTAATTGATCCTACCATCATCTAACCTATCAACCCCAACTTCCAATGTAGCTTTCCGTGTCGCCCCCTTCTTGTTTCGGTTCGTAGGTCGATACGTAGATTTTCGATGGAATTCTGAGATTTCACTCTCAACAAGTGCTACTTTGAGGCCTATGGCAAGTGCTTCATAGAAAAACGCTCTAATGGTCCATTTGTTCAAATTTAGGTTTTCTAGGGTGAGGCATTTGATTCCACAACCGCAAAAAGTCTAGCTCGATTCTATCACGGACTCGGAAACTTCTCTTTGTTTGTAGTTCGCGCTGAAATCAACGCCGCCAGTCCCTAATGTCACATCCAAAACATAAATTAATGGTTGCGGAACGCAATGTAATTGATCCTACCATCATCTAACCTATCACCCCAACTTCCTATGTACCTTTGCTGTCGTTCCCCTTCTTGTTTCGGTTCGTTGGTCGACACAGAGATTTTCGATGGAATTCCAAGATTTCACTTTCAACAAGTGCTACTTTGAGGCCTATGGCAAGTGATTCTTAGAAAACGCTCTAGTGGTCCACTTGTTCAAATTTAGGTTTTCTAGGGTGAGGCATTTGATTCCACAACCGCAAAAAGTCTTGCTCGATTCTATCGCCGGATTGAAACTTCTCTTTGTTTGTAGTTTGCGTTGAGATCAACGCCGGCCAGCCCCTAATGTCACGTCTAGAAACATATATTAACGGTTGGGGAACGCAATGTAATTGATCCTACCATCATCTAACGTATCCACCCCGACTTCCTATGTACCTTTCCCCTGTCGTTCCCTTCTCGCTTCGGTTCGTTGGTCGAATACGAGATTTTCGATGGAATTCCAAGATTTCACTCTAAACAAATGCTACTTTCAGGCCTATGGCAAGTGCTACGTTCAGGCCTATGGCAAGTGATTCTTAGAAAAACGCTCTAATGGTCCACTTGTTCTAATTTAGGTTTTCTAGGGTGAGGCATTTGATTCCACAACCGCAAAAAGTCTAGCTCGATTCTATCGCTGGATTGGAAACTTCTCTTTGTTTGTAGTTCGCGTTGAAATCAACGCCGCCAGATCCTAATGTCAAATCCGTAAAACATATATTAACGGTTATGGAATGCAATGTAATTGATCCTACCATCATCTGACCTATCCACCCTAACTTCCTATGTACCTTTGCTGTTGTTCCCCTTCTTGTTTCGGTTCGTTGGTCGACACAGAGATTTTCGATGGAATTCCAAGATTTCACTCTCAACAAGTGCTACTTTGAGGCCTATGGCAAGTGATTCTTAGAAAAACGCTCTAATGGTCCACTTGTTCAAATTTAGGTTTTCTCGGGTGAGGCATTTGATTCCACAACCACAAAAAAGTCTAGCTCGATTCTATCGCCGGATTGGAAACTTCTCTTTGTTTGTAGTTCGCGCTGAAATCAACGCCAACAGTCCCAAATTGCACACCCAGAAACATATATTAGCGGTTGCGAAACGCAATGTAATTGATCCTACCATCATCTGACCTATCCACCATAACTTCCTATGTACCTTTTGCTGTCATTCGTTCTTCTTGTTTTCGGTTCATTTGGTCGATTACAGAGATTTTCGATGGAATTCCAAGATTTCACTTTCAACAAGTGCTACTTTGAGTCCTATGGTAAGTGATTCTTAGAAAAAACGCTCTAATGGTCGACTTGTTCAAATTTAGGTTTTCTAGGGTGAGGCTTTTGATTCCACAACCGCAAAAAGTCTAGCTCGATTCTATTGCCGGATTGGAAACTTCTCTTTGTTTTGTAGTTCGCGCTGAAATCAACGCCGCCAAATCCCTAATGTCACATCGAGAAACATATATTAACAGTTATGAACGCAATCTAATTGATCCTACCATCATCTAACATATCCACCCTAACTTCCTATGTACCTTTCCCGCCGTTCCCCTTCTTGTTTTTGGTTTCGTTGGTCGACATAGAGATTTTCGATGGAATTCCAAGATTTCACTCTAAACAAATGCTACTTTGAAGCCTATGGCAAGTGATTCTTAGAAATACTCTCTAATGGTCCACTTGTTCAAATTTAGGTTCTCTAGGGTGAGGCATTTGATTCCACAACTGCTAAAAAAAGTCTAGCCTCGATGCTATCGCCGGACCGAAACTTCTCTTTGTTTGTAGTTCGCGCTGAAATCAACACCAGCAGTCCCTAATGTCACATCCAGTAAACATATATTAACGGTTATGAACGCAATGTAATTGATCCTACCATCATCTAACCTATCAACCCCAACTTCCTATGTACCTTTCGTGTCGCTCCCCTTCTTGTTTCGGTTCATAGGTTGACATAGAGATTTTCGATGGAATTCCAAGATTTCACTCTAAACAAGTGCTACTTTGAAGCCTATGGCAAGTGATTCATAGAAATAATCTCTAATGGTGCACTTGTTCAAATTTAGGTTCTCTAGGGTGAGGCATTTGATTCCACAACGCGAAAAAAGTCTAGCCTCGATGCTATCGCCGGACTAGAAACTTCTCTTTGTTTGTAGTTCGTGTGAAATCAATGCTCAAAGGCAGTCCCCTAATGTCACATCCAGAAACATATATTAACGGTTGGGGAACGCAATGTAATTGATCCTACCATCATCTAACCTATCAACCCCAACTTCCTATGTACCTTTGCTGTCCTTCCCCTTCTTGTGTCGGTTCGTTGGTCGACACAGAGATTTTCGATGGAATTCCAAGATTTCACTCTAAACAAGTGCTACTTTGAAGCCTATGGCAAGTGATTCATAGAAATATTCTCTAATGGTCCACTTGTTCAAATTTAGGTTCTCTAGGGTGAGGCATTTGATTCCTCAACCGAGAGAAAAGCTCTAGCTTCGATGCTATCGCCGGACCGAAACTTCTTTTGTTTGTAGTCCGCGCTGAATGCAACGCCGCCAGTCCCTAATGTCACATCCGTAAAACATATATTAACGGTTGGGAACGCAATGTAATTGATCCTACCATCATCTAACCTATCCACCCTGACTTCCTATGTACCTTTCCTGTCGTTCCCCTTCTTGTTTCAGGTTCGTTTGGTCGACATAGAGATTTTCGATGGAATTCCAAGATTTCACTTTCAACAAGTGCTACTTTGAGGGCTATGGCAACTAATTCTTAGAAAAATGCTCTAATGGTCCACTTGTTCAAATTTAGGTTTTCTAGGGTGAGGCATTTGATTCCACAACCGAAAAAAAAAAGTCTAGCTCGATTCTATCGCCGGATTGAAACTTCTCTTTGTTTGTAGTTCGCGCTGAAATGAACGCCAAGAGTCCCTAATGTCACATCGAGAAACATATATTAATGGTTATGAACGCAATGTAATTGATCCTACCAACATCTAACATATCCACCCCAACTTCCTATGTACCTTTACTGTCGTTCCCCTTCTTGTTTCGGTTCGTTGGTTGACACAGAGATTTTTGATGGAATTCCAAGATTTCACTCTAAACAAGTGCTACTTTGAAGCCTATGGCAAGTGATTCATAGAAATACTCTCTAATGGTCCACTTGTTCAAATTTAGGTTCTCTAGGGTGAGGCATTTGATTCCACAACCGTGAAAAAAGTCTAGCCTCGATGCTATCGCCGGATTGGAAACTTTCTTTGTTTGTAGTTCGCGCTGAAATCAACGCCAGCCAGTCCCTAATGTCACATCCAAACATATATTAACGGTTGCGGAACGCAATGTAATTGATCCTACCATCATCTAACCTATCAACCCCAACTTCCAATGTACCTTTTTCGTGTCGTTCCCCTTCTTGTTTCGGGTTCAGAGGTTGACACAGAGATTTTCGATGGAATTCCAAGATTTCACTCTCAACAAGTGCTACTTTGAGGCCTATGGCAAGTGATTCATAGAAAAACGCTCTAATGGTCCACTTGTTCAAATTTAGGTTTTCTAGGGTGAGGCATTTGATTCCACAACCGCGAAAAAGTCTAGCTCGATTCTATCGCCGGACTGGAAACTTCTCTTTGTTTGTAGTTCGCGCTGAAATCAACGCCAGCAGTCCCTAATGTCACATCCAGAAACATATATTAACGGTTAGGAACGCAATGTAATTGATCCTACCATCATCTAACCTATCACCCCAACTTCCTATGTACCTTTGCTGTCGTTCCCCTTCTTGTTTCGGTTCGTTGGTCGACACAGAGATTTTCGATGGAATTCCAAGATTTCACTTTCAACAAGTGCTACTTTGAGGCCTATGGCAAGTGATTCTTAGAAAACGCTCTAATGGTCCACTTGTTCAAATTTAGGTTTTCTAGGCTGAGGCATTTGATTCCACAACCGCAAAAAAGTCTTGCTCGATTCTATCGTAGGATTGGAAACTTCTCTTTGTTTGTAGTTTGCGTTGAAATCAACGCCAGCAGTCCCTAATGTCACATCCAGAAACATATATTAACGGTTGGGGAACGCAATGTAATTGATCCTACCATCATCTAACGTATCCGCCCTAACTTCCTATGTACCTTTCCTGTCGTTCCCTTCTTGTTTTCGGTTCGTTGGTCGACACAGAGATTTTCGATGGAATTCCAAGATTTCACTCTAAACAAATGCTACTTTGAGGCCTATGGCAAGTGCTACTTTCAGGCCTATGGCAAGTGATTCTTAGAAAACGCTCTAATGGTCCACTTGTTCTAATTTAGGTTTTCTAGGGTGAGGCATTTGATTCCACAACCGCAGAAAAAGTCTAGCTCGATTCTATCGCTGGATTGGAAACTTCTCTTTGTTTGTAGTTCGCGCTGAAATCAACGCCAGCAGATCCTAATGTCAAATCCAGAAACATATATTAACGGTTGCGGAATGCAATGTAATTGATCCTACCATCATCTGACCTATCCACCCTAACTTCCTATGTACCTTTGCTGTTGTTCCCCTTCTTGTTTGGTTCGTTGGTCGACATACGTAGATTTTCGATGGAATTCCAAGATTTCACTCTCAACAAGTGCTACTTTGAGGCCTATGGCAAGTGATTCTTAGAAAAACGCTCTAATGGTCCACTTGTTCAAATTTAGGTTTTCTAGGGTGAGGCATTTGATTCCACAACCACAAAAAAAGTCTAGCTCGATTCTATCGCCGGATTGGAAACTTCTCTTTTGTTTGTAGTTCGCGCTGAAATCAACGCCGAAGTCCCAAATTGCACATCCTTAAAACATATATTAACGGTTGGGGAAACGCAATGTAATTGATCCTACCATCATCTAACCTATCCACCATAACTTCCTATGTACTTTCTTGTCGTTCCCTTCTTCTTGTTTCGGTTCGTTGGTCGACACGTAGATTTTCGATGGAATTCCAAGATTTCACTTTCAACAAGTGCTACTTTGAGTCCTATGGTAAGTGATTCTTAGAAAAACGCTCTAATGGTCCACTTGTTCAAATTTAGGTTTTCTAGGGTGAGGCTTTTTGATTCCACAACCGCAAAAAGTCTAGCTCGATTCTATTGCCGGATTGGAAACTTTCTCTTTGTTTGTAGTTCGCGCTGAAATCAACGCCAAGCATCCCTAATGTCACATCGAGAAACATATATTAACGGTTATGAACGCAATCTAATTGATCCTACCATCATCTAACATATCCACCCCTAACTTCCTATGTACCTTTCCCCGTCGTTCCCCTTCTTGTTTCGGTTCGTTGCGACCATTACGTAGATTTTCGATGGAATTCCAAGATTTCACTCTAAACAAATGCTACTTTGAGGCCTATGGCAAGTGATTCTTAGAAATACTCTCTAATGGTCCACTTGTTCAAATTTAGGTTCTCTAGGGTGAGGCATTTGATTCCACAACCGCAAAAAAAGTCTAGCTCGATGCTATCGCCGGACCGAAACTTCTCTTTGTTTGTAGTTCGCGCTGAAATCAACACCAGCAGCAGTCCCTAATGTCACATCGAGAAACATATATTAACGGTTGGGAACGCAATGTAATTGATCCTACCATCATCTAACCTATCAACCCCAACTTCCTATGTACCTTTCGTGTCGTTCCCCTTCTTGTTTCGGTTCATAGGTTGACATAGAGATTTTCGATGGAATTCCAAGATTTCACTCTAAACAAGTGCTACTTTGAGGCCTATGGCAAGTGATTCATAGAAATAATCTCTAATGGTCCACTTGTTCAAATTTAGGTTCTCTAGGGTGAGGCATTTGATTCCACAACGCGAAAAAAAAAGTCTAGCCTCGATGCTATCGCCGACTAGAAACTTCTCTTTGTTTGTAGTTCGCGCTGAAATCAACGCCAAGAGTCCCTAATGTCACATCCAAAAACATATATTAACGGTTGGGGAACGCAATGTAATTGATCCTACCATCATCTAACCTATCAACCCCAACTTCCTATGTACCTTTGCTGTCGTTCCCTTCTTGTTTGGGGTTCATTTGGTCGATTACGTAGATTTTCGATGGAATTCCAAGATTTCACTCTAAACAAGTGCTACTTTGAAGCCTATGGCAAGTGATTCATAGAAATATTCTCTAATGGTCCACTTGTTCAAATTTAGGTTCTCTAGGGTGAGGCATTTGATTCCTCAACCGAAAAAGCCTAGCTCGATGCTATCGCCGGATGGAAACTTCGCTTTGTTTGTAGTCCGCGCTGAATGCAACGCCAAGCAGTCCCTAATGTCACATCCGTAAAACATATATTAACGGTTATGAACGCAATGTAATTGATCCTACCATCATCTAACCTATCCACCCCGACTTCCTATGTACCTTTTGTGTCGTTCCCCTTCTTGTTTTCGGTTCGTTGGTCGACGTAGAGATTTTCGATGAAATTCCAAGATTTCACTCTAAACAAGTGCTACTTTGAAGCCTATGGCAAGTGATTCATAGAAATATTCTCTAATGGTCCACTTGTTCAAATTTAGGTTCTCTAGGGTGAGGCATTTGATTCCTCAACCGAGAAAAGTCTAGCTCGATGCTATCGCCGGATTGGAAACTTCTCTTTGTTTGTAGTCCGCGCTGAATGCAACGCCAGCCCCCTAATGTCACATCCGTAAACATATATTAACGGTTATGAACGCAATGTAATTGATCCTACCATCATCTAACCTATCCACCCCAACTTCCTATGTACCTTTTGTGTCGTTCCCCTTCTTGTTTCGGTTCGTTGGTCGACACGGAGATTTTCGATGGAATTCCAAGATTTCACTCTAAACAAGTGCTACTTTGAAGCCTATGGCAAGTGATTCATAGAAATATTCTCTAATGGTCCACTTGTTCAAATTTAGGTTCTCTAGGGTGAGGCATTTGATTCCACAACCGCGAAAAAGTCTAGCTCGATGCTATCGCCGGACTAGAAACTTCTCTTTGTTTGTAGTTCGCGGTGAAATCAACGCCGCCAGCCCCTAATGTCACATCCGTAAACATATATTAACGGTTGGGGAACGCAATGTAATTGATCCTACCATCATCTAACCTATCAACCCCAACTTCCTATGTACCTTTGCTGTCGTTCCCTTCTTCTTGTGTCGGTTCGTAGGTCGACATAGAGATTTTTGATGGAATTCCAAGATTTCACTCTCAACAAGTGCTACTTTGAGGCCTATGGCAAGTGATTCTTAGAAAAACGCTCTAATGGTCCACTTGTTCAAATTTAGGTTTTCTAGGGTGAGGCATTTGATTCCATAACCGCAAAAAGTCTAGCTCGATTCTATCGCCGGATTTGGAAACTTCACTTTCTTTGTAGTTCGCGCTGAAATCAAAGCCGCCAGTCCCTAATGTCACATCCGTAAACATATATTAACGGTTATGAACGCAATGTAATTGATCCTACCATCATCTAACCTATCCACCCTAACTTCCCTATGTACCTTTGTTGTCGTTCCCTTCTTGTTTTGGTTCGTTGGTCGATTACGTAGATTTTCTATGGAACACCAAGATTTCACTCTAAACAAGTGCTACTTTGAGGCCTATGGCAAGTGATTCATAGAAAAACTCTCTAATGGTCCACTTGTTCAAATTTAGGTTCTCTAGAGTGAGGTATTTGATTCCACAACCACAAAGAAGACTAGCTCGATTCTATCGCCGGATTGGAAACTTCTCTTTCTTTGTAGTTCGCGCTAAAATCAACGCCGCAGTCCCTAATTGCACATCCGAAACATATATTAACGGTTGCGGAACGCAATGTAATTGATCATACCATCATCTAACCTATCCACCCTAACTTCCTATGTACCTTTGCCGCCATTCCCCCTTCTTGTTTCGGTTCGTTGGTCGACATAGAGATTTTCGATGGAATTCCAAGATTTCACTCTAAACAAGTGCTACTTTGAGGCCTATGGCAAGTGTATCATAGAAAACGCTCTAATGGTTCACTTGTTCAAATTTAAGTTCTCTAGGGTGAGGCATTTGATTCCTCAACCGAGAAAAAGCCTAGCTCGATGCTATCGCCGGATCGAAACTTCTCTTTGTTTGTAGTCCGCGCTGAATGCAACGCCAGCAGTCCCTAATGTCACATCCGTAAACATATATTAACGGTTATGAACGCAATGTAATTGATCCTACCATCATCTAACCTATCCACCCCTGACTTCCTATGTACCTTTCCCGCCGTTCCCTTCTTGTTTCGGGTTCGCGTTGGTCGACACAGAGATTTTCGATGGAATTCCAAGATTTCACTCTAAACAAATGCTACTTTGAGGCCTATGGCAAGTGGTTCATCGAAAAAAACTCTAATGGTCCACTTGTTCAAATTTAGGTTCTCTAGGGTGAGGCATTTGATTCCACATCCGTGAAAAAAGTCTAGCCTCGATGCTATCGCCGGACTTGGAACTTCTCTTTGTTTGTAGTTCGCGCTGAAATCAACGCCAAGCAAATCCCTAATGTCACATCCGTAAAAACATATATTAACGGTTTGGGAACGCAATGTAATTGATCCTACCATCATCTAACCTATCCACCCTAACTTCCTATGTATCTTTCCTGTCGCTCCCCTTCTTGTTTTGCAGACGTTGGTCATTCCACACGTAGAATTTCGATGGAATTCCAAGATTTCACTCTAAACAAGTGCTACTTTGAGGCCTATGGCAAGTGATTCATAGAAAAATGCTATAATGGTCCACTTGTTCAAATTTAGGTTTTCTAGGGTGAGGCATTTGATTCCACAACCGCATAAGAGTCTTGCTCGATTCTATCGCCGGATTGGAAACATCTCTTTGTTTGTAGTTTGCGTTGAAATCAACGCCAAAGCCAGTCCCTAATGTCACATCCGTAAAACATATATTAATGGTTGGGGAACGCAATGTAATTGATCCTACCATCATCTAACCTATCCACCCTGACTTTCTATGTACCTTTCCCCGCCGTTCCACCTTCTTGTTTTCGGGTTCGTTGGTTGACACAGAGATTTTCGATGGAATTCCAAGATTTCACTCTAAACAAATGCTACTTTGAGGCCTATGGAAAGTGGTTCATAGAAAAACTCTCTAATGGTCCACTTGTTCAAATTTAGGTTCTCTAGGGTGAAGCATTTGATTCCACAACCGTGAAAAAGTCTAGCTCGATGCTATCGCCGGACTTGAAACTTCTCTTTGTTTGTAGTTCGCGCTGAAATCAACGCTGCAGTCCCTAATGTCACATCCGTAAACATATATTAACGGTTGGGGAACGCAATGTAATTGGTCCTACCATCATCTAACCTATCCACCCTAACTTCCTATGTACCTTTCCGGTCGTTCCCCTTCTTGTTTCGGTTCGTTGGTCGACATAGAGAATTTCGATGGAATTCCAAGATTTCACTTTCAACAAGTGCTACTTTGAGGCCTATGGCAAGTGATTCTTAAAAAATGCTCTAATGGTCCACTTGTTCAAATTTAGGTTTTCTTGGGTGAGGCATTTGATTCCACAAACCGTGAAAAAGTCTAGCTCGATTCTATCGCCGGATTGGAAACTTTCTTTGTTTGTAGTTCGCGCTGAAATGAACGCCACACAGTCCCTAATTGCCCATCCGTAAAACATATATTAACGGTTAAGGAACGCAATGTAATTGATCCTACCATCATCTGACCTATCCACCATAACTTCCTATGTACCTTTGCTGTCGTTCCCCTTCTTGTTTCGGTTCGTTGGTCGACACAGAGATTTTCGATGGAATTCCAAGATTTCACTTTCAACAAGTGCTACATTGAGTCCTATGGCAAGTGATTCTTAGAAAAACGCTCTAATGGTCCACTTGTTCAAATTTAGGTTTTCTAGGGTGAGGCATTTGATTCCACAACCGCAAAAAAGTCTAGCTCGATTCTATCGCCGGATTGGAAACTTCTCTTTGTTTCTAGTTCACGCTGAAATCAGCGCCAGCAGTTCCTAATGTCACATCGAGAAACATATATTAACGCTATGAACGCAATGTAATTGATCCTACCATCATGTAACATATCCACCCTAACTTCCTATGTACCTTTCCTGTCGCCCCTTGTTGTTTCGGTTCGTTGGTCGACCATAGAGATTTTCGATGGAATTCCAAGATTTCACTCTAAACAAGTGCTACTTTGAAGCCTATGGCAAGTGATTCATACAAATACTCTCTAATGGTCCACTTGTTCAAATTTAGGTTCTCTAGGGTGAGGCATTTGATTCCACAACCGCGAAAAAGTCTAGCCTCGATGCTATCGCCGGACCGAAACTTCTTTTGTTTGTAGTTCGACCGAAATCAACGCCGCAGTCCCTAATGTCACATCCGTAAACATATATTAACGGTTATGAACGCAATGTAATTGATCCTACCATGATCTAACCTATCAACCCCAACTTCCTATGTACCTTCGTGTCGCTTTCCCTTCTTGTTTTCGGTTCGTAGGTCGAAAGAGATTTTCGATGGAATTCCAAGATTTCACTCTCAACAAGTGCTACTTTGAGGCCTATGGCAAGTGCTTCATAGAAAAACGCTCTAATGGTCCCCTTGTTCAAATTTAGGTTTTCTAGGGTGAGGCATTTGATTCCACAACCGCAAAAAAAGTCTAGCTCGATTCTATCGCCGGACCGAAACTTCTCTTTGTTTGTAGTTCGCGCTGAAATCAACGCCAAGAAAGTCCCTAATGTCACATCCGTAAACATAAATTAACGGTTATGAACGCAATGTAATTGATCCTACCATCATCTAACCTATCAACCCCAACTTCCTATGTACCTTTGCTGTCGTTCCCTTCTTGTTTCGTTCGTTGGTCGACATAGAGATTTTCGATGGAATTCCAAGATTTCACTCTAAACAAGTGCTACTTTGAGGCCTATGGCAAGTGATTCATAGAAAAATGCTATAATGGTCCACTTGTTCAAATTTAGGTTTTCTAGGCTGAGGCATTTGATTCCACAACCGCAAAAAAGTCTTGCTCGATTCTATCGTAGGATTGGAAACTTCTCTTTGTTTGTAGTTTGCGTTGAAATCAACGCCACCAGTCCCTAATGTCACATCCAAAAAACATATATTAACGGTTGGGGAACGCAATGTAATTGATCCTACCATCATCTAACCTATCCACCCCCGACTACCTATGTACCTTTCCCGTCGCTCCCCCTTCTTGTTTCGGTTCATTGGTCGATTACGTAGAGATTTTCGATGGAATTCCAAGATTTCACTCTAAACAAATACTACTTGAGGCCTACGGCAAGTGGTTCATAGAAAAACTCTAATGGTCCACTTGTTCAAATTTAGGTTCTCTAGGGTGAGGCATTTGATTCCACAACCGTGAAAAAGTCTAGCCTCGATGCTATCGCCGGACTTGAAACTTCTCTTTGTTTGTAGTTCGCGCTGAAATCAACGCCGTAGTCCCTAATGTCACATCCGTAAACATATATTAACGGTTGGGGAACGCAATGTAATTGATCCTACCATCATCTAACCTATCCACCCTAACTTCCTATGTATCTTTCCTGTCGTTCCCCTTCTTGTTTCGGTTCATTGGTCGACACAGAGAATTTCGATGGAATTCCAAGATTTCACTCTAAACAAGTGATACTTTGAAGCCTATGGCAAGTGATTCATAGAAAAACTCTCTAATGGTCCACATGTTCAAATTTGGGTACTCTAGGGTGAGGCATTTGATTCCACAAACCGCGAAAAAGTCTAGCTCGATACTATCGCCGGACCGAAACTTCTCTTTGTTTGTAGTTCGCGCTGAAATCTACGCCGCCAGTCCCTAATGTCACATCCGTAAACATTTATTAACGGTTGGAAAACGTAATGTAATTGATCCTACCATCATCTAACCTATCATCCCCAACTTCCTATATACCTTTCGTGTCGCTCCCTTCTTGTTTCGGTTCGTAGGTCGACATAGAGATTTTTGATGGAATTCCAAGATTTCACTCTCAACAAGTGCTACTTTGAGGCCTATGGCAAGTGATTCTTAGAAAAACGCTCTAATGGTCCACTTGTTCAAATTTAGGTTTTCTAGGGTGAGGCATTTGATTCCACAAACCGCAAAAAGTCTAGCTATCGATTCAATCGCTGAAATCAACGCCCGCCAGTCCCTAATGTCACATCCGTAAACATAAATTAACGGTTATGAACGCAATGTAATTGATCCTACCATCATCTAACCTATCAACCCCAACTTCCTATGTACCTTTCCCTGTCGTTCCCTTCTTGTTTCGGTTCGTTGGTCGACATAGAGATTTTTGATGGAATTACAAGATTTCACTCTAAACAAGTGCTACTTTGAGGCCTATGGCAAGTGATTCATAGAAAAATGCTATAATGGTCCACTTGTTCAAATTTAGGTTTTCTAGGGTGAGGCATTTGATTCCACAACCGCAAAAAGTCTTGCTCGATTCTATCGTAGGATTGGAAACTTCTCTTTGTTTGTAGTTTGCGTTGAAATCAACGCCAGCAGTCCCTAATGTCACATCCAGAAACATATATTAACGGTTGGGGAACGCAATGTAATTGATCCTACCATCATCTAACCTATCCACCCTGACTACCTATGTACCTTTCCTGTCGTTCCCCTTCGTTTCTGGTTCATTGGTCGACACAGAGATTTTCGATGGAATTCCAAGATTTCACTCTAAACAAGTGCTACTTTGAAGCCTATGGCAAGTGATTCATACAAATACTCTCTAATGGTCCACTTGTTCAAATTTAGGTTCTCTAGGGTGAGGCATTTGATTCCACAACCGCGAAAAGTCTAGCCTCGATGCTATCGCCGGACTGGAAACTTCTCTTTGTTTGTAGTTCGTGACTGAAATCAACGCCGCCAGTCCCTAATGTCACATCCGTAAACATATATTAACGGTTATGGAACGCAATGTAATTGATCCTACCATGATCTAACCTATCAACCCCAACTTCCTATGTACCTTTCGTGTCGTTCCCCTTCTTGTTTCGGTTCGTAGGTCGACACAGAGATTTTCGATGGAATTCCAAGATTTCACTCTCAACAAGTGCTACTTTGAGGCCTATGGCAAGTGCTTCATAGAAAAACGCTCTAATGGTCCCCTTGTTCAAATTTAGGTTTTCTAGGGTGAGGCATTTGATTCCACAACCGCAAAAAAGTCTAGCTCGATTCTATCGCCGGACCGAAACTTCTCTTTGTTTGTAGTTCGCGCTGAAATCAACGCCGCCAGCCCCTAATGTCACATCCGTAAACATAAATTAACGGTTATGAACGCAATGTAATTGATCCTACCATCATCTAACCTATCAACCCCAACTTCCTATGTACCTTTTTGTCGTTTCCCCTTCTTGTTTCGGGTTCGTTGGTCGACATAGAGATTTTCGATGGAATTCCAAGATTTCACTCTAAACAAGTGCTACTTTCAGGCCTATGGCAAGTGATTCATAGAAAAATGCTATAATGGTCCACTTGTTCAAATTTAGGTTTTCTAGGGTGAGGCATTTGATTCCACAACCACAAAAAGTCTTGCTCGATTCTATCGTAGGATTGGAAACTTCTCTTTGTTTGTAGTTTGCGTTTGAAATCAACGCCCACAAGTCCCTAATGTCACATCCAGAAACATATATTAACGGTTGGGGAACGCAATGTAATTGATCCTACCATCATCTAACCTATCCACCCTGACTACCTATGTACCTTTCCTGTCGTTCCCCTTCTCGTTTCGGTTCATTGGTCGACACAGAGATTTTCGATGGAATTCCAAGATTTCACTCTAAACAAATACTACTTTGAGGCCTATGGCAAGTGGTTCATCGAAAAAACTCTCTAATGGTCCACTTGTTCAAATTTAGGTTCTCTAGGGTGAGGCATTTGATTCCACAACCGTGAAAAAGTCTAGCTCGATGCTATCGCCGGACTTGAAACTTCTCTTTGTTTGTAGTTCGCGCTGAAATCAACGCCTGTAGTCCCTAATGTCACATCCAGAAACATATATTAACGGTTGGGGAACGCAATGTAATTGATCCTACCATCATCTAACCTATCCACCCTAACTTCCTATGTATCTTTCCCCTGTCGTTCCCCTTCTTGTTTTTGGTTCATTGGTCGACATACGTAGAATTTCGATGGAATTCCAAGATTTCACTCTAAACAAGTGATACTTTGAAGCCTATGGCAAGTGATTCATAGAAAAACTCTCTAATGGTCCACATGTTCAAATTTGGGTACTCTAGGGTGAGGCATTTGATTCCACAACCGCGAAAAAGTCTAGCTCGATACTATCGCCGGACTGGAAACTTCTCTTTTGTTTGTAGTTCGCGCTGAAATCTACGCCCGCCAGCCCCTAATGTCACATCCGTAAAACATTTATTAACGGTTGGAAAACGTAATGTAATTGATCCTACCATCATCTAACCTATCATCCCCAACTTCCTATATACCTTTCGTGTCGTTCCCCTTCTTGTTTTCGGCTCGTAGGTCCACATAGAGATTTTTGATGGAATTTCAAGATTTCACTCTCAACAAGTGCTACTTTGAGGCCTATGGCAAGCGATTCTTAGAAAAACGCTCTAATGGTCCACTTGTTCAAATTTAGGTTTTCTAGGGTGAGGCATTTGATTCCACAAACCGCAAAAAGTCTAGCTCGATTCAATCGCTTTGTTTGAAATCAACGCCAAGCTAGTCCCTAATGTCACATCCGAAACATAAATTAACGGTTATGAACGCAATGTAATTGATCCTACCATCATCTAACCTATCAACCCCAACTTCCTATGTACCTTTGCTGTCGCTCCCCTTCTTGTTTTCGTTCGTTGGTCGACATAGAGATTTTTGATGGAATTACAAGATTTCACTCTAAACAAGTGCTACTTTGAGGCCTATGGCAAGTGATTCATAGAAAAATGCTATAATGGTCCACTTGTTCAAATTTAGGTTTTCTAGGGTGAGGCATTTGATTCCACAACCGCAAAAAAGTCTTGCTCGATTCTATCGTAGGATTGGAAACTTCTCTTTGTTTGTAGTTTGCGTTGAAATCAACGCCCGCCAGTCCCTAATGTCACATCCGTAAAACATATATTAACGGTTGGGGAACGCAATGTAATTGATCCTACCATCATCTAACCTATCCACCCCTGACTACCTATGTACCTTTGTGTCGTTCCCCTTCTTGTTTTGGGTTCATTGGTTGACACAGAGATTTTCGATGGAATTCCAAGATTTCACTCTAAACAAGTGCTACTTTGAAGCCTATGGCAAGTGATTCATACAAAACTCTCTAATGGTCCACTTGTTCAAATTTAGGTTCTCTAGGGTGAGGCATTTGATTCCACAACCGCGAAAAAGTCTAGCTCGATGCTATCGCCGATTGGAAACTTCTCTTTGTTTGTAGTTCGCGACCGAAATCAACGCCGCCAGTCCCTAATGTCACATCCAAAAACATATATTAACGGTTATGAACGCAATGTAATTGATCCTACCATGATCTAACCTATCAACCCCAACTTCCTATGTACCTTTCGTGTCGTTCCCCTTCTTGTTTCGGTTCGTAGGTCGACACAGAGATTTTCGATGGAATTCCAAGATTTCACTCTCAACAAGTGCTACTTTGAGGCCTATGGCAAGTGCTTCATAGAAAAACGCTCTAATGGTCCCCTTGTTCAAATTTAGGTTTTCTAGGGTGAGGCATTTGATTCCACAACCGCAAAAAAGTCTAGCTCGATTCTATCGCCGGACTGGAAACTTCTCTTTGTTTGTAGTTCGCGCTGAAATCAACGCCAGCAGTCCCTAATGTCACATCCAGAAACATAAATTAACGGTTGCGGAACGCAATGTAATTGATCCTACCATCATCTAACCTATCAACCCCAACTTCCTATGTACCTTTGCTGTCGTTCCCCTTCTTGTTTCGGTTCGTTGGTCGACATAGAGATTTTCGATGGAATTCCAAGATTTCACTCTAAACAAGTGCTACTTTCAGGCCTATGGCAAGTGATTCATAGAAAAATGCTATAATGGTCCACTTGTTCAAATTTAGGTTTTCTAGGGTGAGGCATTTGATTCCACAACCGCAAAAAAGTCTTGCTCGATTCTATCGTAGGATTGGAAACTTCTCTTTGTTTGTAGTTTGCGTTGAAATCAACGCCACCAGTCCCTAATGTCACATCCAGAAACATATATTAACGGTTGGGGAACGCAATGTAATTGATCCTACCATCATCTAACCTATCCACCCTGACTACCTATGTACCTTTCCTGTCGTTCCCCTTCTCGTTTCGGTTCATTGGTCGACACAGAGATTTTCGATGGAATTCCAAGATTTCACTCTAAACAAATACTACTTGGAGGCCTACGGCAAGTGGTTCATCGAAAAACTCTCTAATGGTCCACTTGTTCAAATTTAGGTTCTCTAGGGTGAGGCATTTGATTCCACAACCGTGAAAAGTCTAGCTCGATGCTATCGCCGGACTTGAAACTTCTCTTTTTGTTTGTAGTTCGCGCTGAAATCAACGCTAGTAGTCCCTAATGTCACATCCGTAAAACATATATTAACGGTTGGGGAACGCAATGTAATTGATCCTACCATCATCTAACCTATCCACCCTAACTTCCTATGTATCTTTCCCTGTCGTTCCCCTTCTTGTTTCGGTTCATTGGTCGACACAGAGAATTTCGATGGAATTCCAAGATTTCACTCTAAACAAGTGATACTTTGAAGCCTATGGCAAGTGATTCATAGAAAAACTCTCTAATGGTCCACATGTTCAAATTTGGGTACTCTAGGGTGAGGCATTTGATTCCACAACCGCGAAAAAGTCTAGCTCGATACTATCGCCGGACCGAAACTTCTCTTTGTTTGTAGTTCGCATTGAAATCAACGCCGCCAGTCCCTAATGTCACATCCGTAAACATTTATTAACGGTTGGAAAACGTAATGTAATTGATCCTACCATCATCTAACCTATCATCCCCAACTTCCTATATACCTTTCGTGTCGTTCCCCTTCTTGTTTCGGCTCGTAGGTCGACATAGAGATTTTTGATGGAATTTCAAGATTTCACTCTCAACAAGTGCTACTTTGAGGCCTATGGCAAGCGATTCTTAGAAAAACGCTCTAATGGTCCACTTGTTCAAATTTAGGTTTTCTAGGGTGAGGCATTTGATTCCACAACCGCAAAAAAGTCTAGCTCGATTCAATCGCTGAAATCAACGCCAGCAGTCCCTAATGTCACATCCAGAAACATAAATTAACGATTGCGGAACGCAATGTAATTGATCCTACCATCATCTAACCTATCAACCCCAACTTCCTATGTACCTTTGCTGTCGTTCCCCTTCTTGTTTCGGTTCGTTGGTCGACATAGAGATTTTCGATGGAATTCCAAGATTTCACTCTAAACAAGTGCTACTTTGAGGCCTTTGGCAAGTGATTCATAGAAAATGCTATAATGGTCCACTTGTTCAAATTTAGGTTTTCTAGGGTGAGGCATTTGATTCCACAACCAAAAAAAAGTCTTGCTCGATTCTATCGTAGGATTGGAAACTTCTCTTTGTTTGTAGTTTGCGTTGAAATCAACGCCAGCCAGTCCCTAATGTCACATCCGTAAAACATATATTAACGGTTGGGGAACGCAATGTAATTGATCCTACCATCATCTAACCTATCCACCCCGACTACCTATGTACCTTTCCCCCGTCGTTCCCCTTCTCGTTTCGGTTCATTGGTCGATTACAGAGATTTTCGATGGAATTCCAAGATTTCACTCTAAACAAATACTACTTGGAGGCCTACGGCAAGTGGTTCATCGAAAAACTCTCTAATGGTCCACTTGTTCAAATTTAGGTTCTCTAGGGTGAGGCATTTGATTCCACAACCGTGAAAAAGTCTAGCTCGATGCTATCGCCGGACTTGAAACTTCTCTTTGTTTGTAGTTCGCGCTGAAATCAACGCCTGTAGTCCCTAATGTCACATCCAGAAACATATATTAACGGTTGGGGAACGCAATGTAATTGATCCTACCATCATCTAACCTATCCACCCTAACTTCCTATGTATCTTTCCTGTCGTTCCCCTTCTTGTTTCGGTTCATTGGTCGACACAGAGAATTTCGATGGAATTCCAAGATTTCACTCTAAACAAGTGATACTTTGAAGCCTATGGCAAGTGATTCATAGAAAACTCTCTAATGGTCCACATGTTCAAATTTGGGTACTCTAGGGTGAGGCATTTGATTCCACAACCGCGAAAAAGTCTAGCTCGATACTATCGCCGGACTGGAAACTTCTCTTTGTTTGTAGTTCGCGCTGAAATCTACGCCAGCAGTCCCTAATGTCACATCCAGAAACATTTATTAACGGTTGGAAAACGTAATGTAATTGATCCTACCATCATCTAACCTATCATCCCCAACTTCCTATATACCTTTCGTGTCGTTCCCCTTCTTGTTTCGGTTCGTAGGTCGACATAGAGATTTTTGATGGAATTCCAAGATTTCACTCTCAACAAGTGCTACTTTGAGGCCTATGGCAAGTGATTCTTAGAAAAACGCTCTAATGGTCCACTTGTTCAAATTTAGGTTTTCTAGGGTGAGGCATTTGATTCCACAACAAAAAAAAAGTCTAGCTCGATTCAATCGCTGAAATCAACGCCGCCAAATCCCTAATGTCACATCGAAACATAAATTAACGGTTATGAACGCAATGTAATTGATCCTACCATCATCTAACCTATCAACCCCAACTTCCTATGTACCTTTGCTGTCGTTCCCCTTCTTGTTTCGGTTCGTTGGTCGACATAGAGATTTTCGATGGAATTCCAAGATTTCACTCTAAACAAGTGCTACTTTGAGGCCTATGGCAAGTGATTCATAGAAAAATGCTATAATGGTCCACTTGTTCAAATTTAGGTTTTCTAGGGTGAGGCATTTGATTCCACAACCGCAAAAAAGTCTTGCTCGATTCTATCGCCGGATTGGAAACTTCTCTTTGTTTGTAGTTTGCGTTGAAATCAACGCCAGCAGTCCCTAATGTCACATCCAGAAACATATATTAACGGTTGGGGAACGCAATGTAATTGATCCTACCATCATCTAACCTATCCACCCTGACTACCTATGTACCTTTCCCGTCGCTCCCTTCTCGTTTTTCGGTTCATTGGTCGACATACAGAGATTTTCGATGGAATTCCAAGATTTCACTCTAAACAAATACTACTTGGAGGCCTACGGCAATTGGTTCATCAAAAAACTCTCTAATGGTCCACTTGTTCAAATTTAGGTTCTCTAGGGTGAGGCATTTGATTCCACAACCGTGAAAAAGTCTAGCCTCGATGCTATCGCCGGACTTGAAACTTCTCTTTGTTTGTAGTTCGCGCTGAAATCAACGCCGTAGTCCCTAATGTCACATCCGTAAACATATATTAACGGTTGGGGAACGCAATGTAATTGATCCTACCATCATCTAACCTATCCACCCCTAACTTCCTATGTACCTTTCTTTGGCGTTCCCCTTCTTGTTTCGGTTCGTTGGTCGACACGTAGATTTTCGATGGAATTCGAAGATTTCACTCTCAACAAGTGCTACTTTGAGGCCTACGGCAAGTGATTCTTAGAAAACGCTCTAATGGTCAACTTCTTCAAATTTAGGTTTTCTAGGGTGAGGCATTTGATTCCACAACCGCAAAAAGTCTAGCTCGATTCAATCGCTGGATTGGAAACTTCTCTTTGTTTGTAGTTCGCTGAAATCAACGCCGCCAGTTCCTAATGTCACATCCAAACATATATTAATGGTTGCGAGAACGCAATGTAATTGATCCTACCATCACCTGACCTATCCACCCTAACTTCCTATGTACCTTTGCTGGCGTTCCCCTTCTTGTTTCGGTTCGTTGGTCGACACAGAGATTTTCGATGGAATTCGAAGATTTCACTCTCAACAAGTGCTACTTTGAGGCCTACGGCAAGTGATTCTTAGAAAAACGCTCTAATGGTCCACTTGTTCAAATTTAGGGTTTCTAGGGTGAGGCATTTGATTCCACAACCGCAAAAAAGTCTAGCTCGATTCTATCGCCGGACTAGAAACTTCTCTTTATTTGTAGTTCGTGCTGAAATCAACGCCGCCGATCCCTAATGTCACATCCGTAAAACATATATTAACGGTTGGGGAACGCAATGTAATTGATCCTACCATCATCTAACCTATCCACCCCAACTTCCTATGTACCTTTCGTGTCGTTCCCTATCTTGTTTCGGTTCGTAGGTCGACATAGAGATTTTCAACGGAATTCCAAGATTTCACTCTCAACAAGTGCTACTTTGAGGCCTATGGCAAGTGATTCATAGAAAAACTCTCTAATGGTCCACTTGTTCAAATTTAGGTTTTCTAGGGTGAGGCATTTGATTCCACAACCGCAAAAAAGTCTAGCTCGACTCTATCGCCGGATTGGAAACTTCTCTTTCTTTGTAGTTCGTGCTGAAATCAACGCCAGCAGCCCCTAATTGCACATCCAGAAACATATATTAACGGTTGCGGAACGCAGTGTAATTGATCCTACCATCATGTGACCTATCCACCCTAACTTCCTATGTACCTTTGCAGTCGTTCCCCTTCTTGTTTCGGTTCGTTGGTCGACCACGAGAGATTTTCGATGGAATTCCAAGATTTCACTCTAAACAAGTGCTACTTTGAGGCCTATGGCAAGTGATTCATAGAAAAACTCTCTAATGGTGCACTTGTTCAAATTTAGGTTCTCTAGGGTGAGGCATTTGATTCCTCAACCGAGAAAAAGTCTAGCTCGATGCTATCGCCGGACTGGAAACATCTCTTTGTTTGTAGTTCGCGCTGAAATCTACGCCAGCAGTCCCTAATGTCACATCCAGAAACATTTATTAACGGTTGGAAAACATAATGTAATTGATCCTACCATCATCTAACCTATCATCCCCAACTTCCTATATACCTTTCGTGTCGTTCCCCTTCTTGTTTCGGTTCGTAGGTTGACATAGAGATTTTCGATGCAATTCCAAGATTTCACTCTCAACAAGTGCTACTTTGAGGCCTATGGCAAGTGATTCTTAGAAAAATGCTCTAATGGTCCACTTGTTCAAATTTAGGTTTTCTAGGGTGAGGCATTTGATTCCACAACCGCATAAAAGTCTATCTCGATTCTATCGCCGGATTGGAAACTTCTCTTTCTTTGTAGTTCGTGCTGAAATCAATGCCAGCAGTCCCTAATTGCACATCAAGAAACATATATTAACGGTTGCGGAACGCAGTGTAATTGATCCTACCATCATCTGACCTATCCACCCTAACTTCCTGTGTACCTTTGCTGTCGTTCCCCTTCTTGTTTCGGTTCGTTGGTCGACACAGAGATTTTCGATGGAATTCCAAGATTTCACTCTAAACAAGTGCTACTTTGAGGCCTATGGCAAGTGATTCATAGAAAAACTCTCTAATGGTCCACTTGTTCAAATTTAGGTTCTCTAGGGTGAGGCATTTGATTCCTCAACCGAGAAAAAGTCTAGCCTCGATGCTATCGCCTGACCGAAACATCTCTTTGTTTGTAGTTCGCGGTGAAATCAACGCCAGCCAGTCCCTAATTGCACATCAAGAAACATATATTAACGGTTGGGGAACGCAATGTAATTGATCCTACCATCATCTAACCTATCCACCCCTGACTACCTATGTACCTTTCCCCGTCGTTCCCCTTCTCGTTTTTCGGTTCATTGGTCGACATAGAGATTTTCGATGGAATTCCAAGATTTCACTCTAAACAAATACTACTTGAGGCCTACGGCAAGTGGTTCATCGAAAAACTCTCTAATGGTCCACTTGTTCAAATTTAGGTTCTCTAGGGTGAGGCATTTGATTCCACAACCGTGAAAAAAGTCTAGCCTCGATGCTATCGCCGGACTTGAAACTTCTCTTTGTTTGTAGTTCGCGCTGAAATCAACGCCCGTAGTCCCTAATGTCACATCCGTAAACATATATTAACGGTTGGGGAACGCAATGTAATTGATCCTACCATCATCTAACCTATCCACCCTAACTTCCTATGTATCTTTCCCCGTCGTTCCCCTTCTTGTTTCGGGTTCATTGGTCTAATACGTAGAATTTCGATGGAATTCCAAGATTTCACTCTAAACAAGTGATACTTTGAAGCCTATGGCAAGTGATTCATAGAAAAACTCTCTAATGGTCCACATGTTCAAATTTGGGTACTCTAGGGTGAGGCATTTGATTCCACAACCGCGAAAAAGTCTAGCTCGATACTATCGCCGGACTGGAAACTTCTCTTTGTTTGTAGTTCGCGCTGAAATCTACGCCAGCAGTCCCTAATGTCACATCCAGAAACATTTATTAACGGTTGGAAAACGTAATGTAATTGATCCTACCATCATCTAACCTATCATCCCCAACTTCCTATATACCTTTCGTGTCGTTCCCCTTCTTGTTTCGGTTCGTAGGTCGACATAGAGATTTTTGATGGAATTTCAAGATTTCACTCTCAACAAGTGCTACTTTGAGGCCTATGGCAAGCGATTCTTAGAAAAACGCTCTAATGGTCCACTTGTTCAAATTTAGGTTTTCTAGGGTGAGGCATTTGATTCCACAACCGCAAAAAAGTCTAGCTCGATTCAATCGCTGAAATCAACGCGAAATCAGAGTCCCCCTAATGTCACATCCGTAAACATAAATTAACGGTTATGAACGCAATGTAATTGATCCTACCATCATCTAACCTATCAACCCCAACTTCCTATGTACCTTTGCTGTCGTTCCCCTTCTTGTTTCGGTTCGTTGGTCGACATAGAGATTTTCGATGGAATTCCAAGATTTCACTCTAAACAAGTGCTACTTTCAGGCCTATGGCAAGTGATTCATAGAAAAATGCTATAATGGTCCACTTGTTCAAATTTAGGTTTTCTAGGGTGAGGCATTTGATTCCACAACCGCAAAAAGTCTTGCTCGATTCTATCGTAGGATTGGAAACTTCTCTTTGTTTGTAGTTTGCGTTGAAATCAACGCCAGTCCCTAATGTCACATCCGTAAAACATATATTAACGGTTGGGGAACGCAATGTAATTGATCCTACCATCATCTAACCTATCCACCCCGACTACCTATGTACCTTTCCCCGTCGTTCCCTTCTCGTTTTGGTTCATTGGTCGACATACGAGATTTTCGATGGAATTCCAAGATTTCACTCTAAACAAATACTACTTGAGGCCTACGGCAATTGGTTCATCAAAAACTCTCTAATGGTCCACTTGTTCAAATTTAGGTTCTCTAGGGTGAGGCATTTGATTCCACAACCGTGAAAAAGTCTAGCCTCGATGCTATCGCCGGACTTGAAACTTCTCTTTGTTTGTAGTTCGCTGAAATCAACGCCTGTAGTCCCTAATGTCACATCCGTAAACATATATTAACGGTTGGGGAACGCAATGTAATTGATCCTACCATCATCTAACCTATCCACCCTAACTTCCTATGTACCTTTGCATGGCGTTCCCTTCTTGTTTTGGTTCGTTGGTTTGGACATAGAGATTTTCGATGGAATTCCAAGATTTCACTCTCAACAAGTGCTACTTTGAGGCCTACGGCAAGTGATTCTTAGAAAACGCTCTAATGGTCAACTTCTTCAAATTTAGGTTTTCTAGGGTGAGGCATTTGATTCCACAACCGCAAAAAGTCTAGCTCGATTCAATCGCTGGATTGGAAACTTCTCTTTGTTTGTAGTTCGCGCTGAAATCAACGCCGCCAGTTCCTAATGTCACATCCGTAAACATATATTAATGGTTGCGTAACGCAATGTAATTGATCCTACCATCACCTGACCTATCCACCCTAACTTCCTATGTACCTTTTCTGGCCCTCCCCTTCTTTTTTTCGTTCGTTGGTCGACATACGTAGATTTTCGATGGAATTTCAAGATTTCACTCTCAACAAGTGCTACTTTGAGGCCTACGGCAAGTGATTCTTAGAAAAACGCTCTAATGGTCCACTTGTTCAAATTTAGGGTTTCTAGGGTGAGGCATTTGATTCCACAACCAATAAAAAAAGTCTAGCTCGATTCTATCGCCGGACTAGAAACTTCTCTTTATTTGTAGTTCGTGCTGAAATCAACGCCGCCAGCCCCTAATGTCACATCCGTAAAACATATATTAACGGTTGGGGAACGCAATGTAATTGATCCTACCATCATCTAACCTATCCACCCCAACTTCCTATGTACCTTTTCGTGTCGCTCCCTATCTTGTTTAGGGTTCGTAGGTCGACATAGAGATTTTCAACGGAATTCCAAGATTTCACTCTCAACAAGTGCTACTTTGAGGCCTATGGCAAGTGATTCATAGAAAAACTCTCTAATGGTCCACTTGTTCAAATTTAGGTTTTCTAGGGTGAGGCATTTGATTCCACAACCGCAAAAAAGTCTAGCTCGACTCTATCGCCGGATTGGAAACTTCTCTTTCTTTGTAGTTCGTGCTGAAATCAACGCCGCTGAGAGCCCCTAATTGCACATCCGTAAACATATATTAACGGTTATGAACGCAATGTAATTGATCCTACCATCATGTGACCTATCCACCCTAACTTCCTATGTACCTTTGCAAATGTTCCCCTTCTTGTTTCGGTTCGTTTGGTCGATTACGTAGATTTTCGATGGAATTCCAAGATTTCACTCTAAACAAGTGCTACTTTGAGGCCTATGGCAAGTGATTCATAGAAAAAACTCTCTAATGGTGCACTTGTTCAAATTTAGGTTCTCTAGGGTGAGGCATTTGATTCCTCAACCGAGAAAAAGTCTAGCCTCGATGCTATCGCCGGACCGAAACATCTCTTTGTTTGTAGTTCGCGCTGAAATCTACGCCGGCAAATTCCCTAATGTCACATCCGTAAACATTTATTAACGGTTGGAAAACGTAATGTAATTGATCCTACCATCATCTAACCTATCATCCCCAACTTCCTATATACCTTTTCGTGTCGCTCCCCTTCTTGTTTCGGGTTCGTAGGTTGACATAGAGATTTTCGATGCAATTCCAAGATTTCACTCTCAACAAGTGCTACTTTGAGGCCTATGGCAAGTGATTCTTAGAAAAATGCTCTAATGGTCCACTTGTTCAAATTTAGGTTTTCTAGGGTGAGGCATTTGATTCCACAACCGCATAAAAGTCTATCTCGATTCTATCGCCGGATTGGAAACTTCTCTTTCTTTTGTAGTTCGTGCTGAAATCAATGCCGCCAGTCCCTAATTGCACATCAAGAAACATATATTAACGGTTATGAACGCAGTGTAATTGATCCTACCATCATCGACCTATCCACCCTAACTTCCTCGTGTACCTTTGCCGCCGCTCCCCGTCTTGTTTTTGGGTTCATTTGGTCGACACAGAGATTTTCGATGGAATTCAAAGATTTCACTCTAAACAAGTGCTACTTTGAGGCCTATGGCAAGTGATTCATAGAAAAACTCTCTAATGATCCACTTGTTCAAATTTAGGTTCTCTAGGGTGAGGCATTTGATTCCTCAACCGAGAAAAGTCTAGCCTCGATGCTATCGCCGGATCTGAAACATCTCTTTGTTTGTAGTTCGCGGTGAAATCAACGCCGCCAGTCCCCTAATGTCACATCGAGAAACATATATTAACAAGCTATGGAACGCAATGTAATTGATCCTACCATAATCTAACCTATCCACCCTAACTTCCTATGTACCTTCCTCGTCGTTCCCCTTCTTGTTTTGGTTCGTTGGTCGACACGTAGATTTTCGATGGAATTCCAAGATTTCACTCTCAACAATTGCTACTTTGAGGCCTATGGCAAGTGATTCTTAGAAAAACGCTCTAATGGTCCACTTGTTCTAATTTAGGTTTCTAGGGTGAGGCATTTGATTCCACAACCGCAAAAAGTCTAGCTCGATTCTATCGCCGGATTGGAAACTTCTCTTTCTTTGTAGTTCGCGCTGAAATCAACGCCCGGCCAATCCCTAATTGCACATCAAGAAACATATATTAATGGTTGCGGAACGTAGTGTAATTGATCCTACCATCATCCGACCTATCCACCCTAACTTCCTCGTGTACCTTTGTTGTCGTTCCCTTCTTGTTTCGGTTCGTTGGTCGACACGAGATTTTCGACGGAATTCCAAGATTTCACCGAACAAGTGCAACTTTGAGGCCTATGGCAAGTGATTCATAGAAAAACTCTCTAATGGTCCACTTGTTCAAATTTAGGTTCTCTAGGGTGAGGCATTTGATTCCACAACCGCAAAAAAAGTCTAGCTCGATTCTATCGCCGGATTGGAAACTTCTCTTTTTGTTTGTAGTTCGCGCTGAAATCAACGCCCCCAGCTCCTAATGTCACATCCGTAAAACATATATTAACGGTTGCGAACGCAATGTAATTGATCCTACCATCATCTGACCTATCCACCCTAACATCCTATGTACCTTTCCAGCCGTTCCCCTTCTTGTTTCTGGTTCGTTGGTCGATATAGAGATTTTCGATGGAATTCCAAGATTTCACTCACGAACAAGTGCTACTTTGAGGCCTATGGCAAGTGATTCATAGAAAAACTCTCTAATGGTCCACTTGTTCAAATTTAGGTTCTCTAGGGTGAGGCATTTGATTCCACAACCGCAAAAAAGTCTAGCTCGATTCTATCGCCGGATTGGAAACTTCTCTTTGTTTGTAGTTCGCGCTGAAATCAACGCCGCCAGCCTCCTAATGTCACATCCGTAAACATATATTAACGGTTGCGAACGCAATGTAATTGATCCTACCATCATCTGACCTATCCACCCTAACATCCTATGTACCTTTCCGGTCGTTCCCCTTCTTGTTTTGGGTTCGTTGGTCGATTACGTAGATTTTCGATGGAATTCCAAGATTTTACTCTCAACAAGTGCTACTTTGAGGCCTATGGCAAGTGATTCTTAGAAAAACGCTCTAATGGTCCACTTGTTCAAATTTAGGTTTTCTAGGGTGAGGCATTTGATTCCACAACCGCAAAAAAGTCTAGCTCGAATCTATCGCCGGATTGGAAACTTCTCTTTCTTTGTAGTTCGCGCTGAAATCAGCGCCAGCAGTCCCTAATTGCACATCAAGAAACATATATTAACGGTTGCGGAACGCAATGTAATTGATCCTACCATCATCCGACCTATCCACCCTAACTTCCGGTGTACCTTTGTCGTCGTTCCCTTCTTGTTTTTCGGTTCGTTGGTCGACATACAGATTTTTGATGGAATTCCAAGATTTCACTCTCAACAAGTGCTACTTTGAGGCCTATGGCAAGTGATTCATAGAAAAACTCTCTAATGGTCCACTTGTTCAAATTTAGGTTCTCTAGGGTGAGGCATTTGATTCCTCAACCGAGAAAAAGTCTAGCTCGATGCTATCGTCTGACCGAAACTTCTCTTTGTTTGTAGTTCGCGGTGAAATCAACGCCGCCAGAGTCCCCCAATGTCACATCCAAACATATATTAACGGTTGGGGAACGCAATGTAATTGATCCTACCATCATCTAACGTATCAACCCCAACTTCCTATGTACCATTCGTGTCGCTCCCCTTCTTGTTTCGGTTCGTAGGTCGACATAGAGATTTTCGATGGAATTCCAAGATTTCACTCTCAACAAGTGCTACTTTGAGGCCTATGGCAAGTGATTCTTAGAAAAACGCTCTAATGGTCCACTTGTTCAAATTTAGGTTCTCTAGGGTGAGGCATTTGATTCCACAACCGCAAAAAGTCTTGCTCGATTCTATCGCCGGATTGGAAACTTCTCTTTGTTTGTAGTTTGCGTTGAAATCAACGCCGCCAGTCCCTAATGTCACATCCGTAAAACATATATTAACGGTTGGGGAACACAATGTAATTGATCCTACCATCATCTAACCTATCCACCCTGACTTCCTATGTACCTTTCCCCGTCGTTCCCCTTCGTTTTTGGTTCATTGGTCGACACAGAGATTTTCAATGGAATTCCAAGAATTCACTCTAAACAAATGCTACTTTGAGGCCTATGGCAAGTGGTTCATCAAAAAACTCTCTAATGGTTCACTTGTTCCAATTTAGGTTCTCTAGGGTGAAGCATTTGATTCCACAACCAAAAAAAAAAGTCTAGCTCGATTCTATCGCCGGATTGGAAACTTCTCTTTGTTTGTAGTTCGCGCTGAAATCAACGCCGCCAGCTCCTAATGTCACATCCAAACATATATTAACGGTTGCGAACGCAATGTAATTGATCCTACCATCATCCGACCTATCCACCCTAACATCCTATGTACCTTTCCGGTCGTTCCCCTTCTTGTTTTGGGTTCGTTGGTCGAATACAGAGATTTTCGATGGAATTCCAAGATTTCACTCTGAACAAGTGCTACTTTGAGGCCTATGGCAAGTGATTCATAGAAAAACTCTCTAATGGTCCACTTGTTCAAATTTAGGTTCTCTAGGGTGAGGCATTTGATTCCACAACCGCAAAAAGTCTAGCTCGATTCTATCGCCGGATTGGAAACTTCTCTTTGTTTGTAGTTCGCGCTGAAATCAACGCCGCCAGCGATTCCTAATGTCACATCCGTAAACATATATTAACGGTTGCGAAACGCAATGTAATTGATCCTACCATCATCCTGACCTATCCACCCTAACATCCTATGTACCTTTCGTTCCGTTCCCCTTCTTGTTTTAGGTTCGTTGGTCGACACGAGAGATTTTCGATGGAATTCCAAGATTTTACTCTCAACAAGTGCTACTTTGAGGCCTATGGCAAGTGATTCTTAGAAAAACGCTCTAATGGTCCACTTGTTCAAATTTAGGTTTTCTAGGGTGAGGCATTTGATTCCACAACCGCAAAAAGTCTAGCTCGAATCTATCGCCGGATTGGAAACTTCTCTTTTTGTTTGTAGTTCGCGCTGAAATCAGCGCCCAGTCCCTAATTGCACATCAAGAAACATATATTAACGGTTGCGGAACGCAATGTAATTGATCCTACCATCATCCGACCTATCCACCCTAACTTCCGGTGTACCTTTGTCTGTCGTTCCCCTTCTTGTTTCTCGTCGATTTGGTCGATACAGAGATTTTCGATGGAATTCCAAGATTTCACTCGAACAAGTGCTACTTTGAGGCCTATGGCAAGTGATTCATAGAAAAACTCTCTAATGGTCCACTTGTTCAAATTTAGGTTCTCTAGGGTGAGGCATTTGATTCCTCAACCGAGAAAAGTCTAGCTCGATGCTATCGTCTGACTGGAAACTTCTCTTTGTTTGTAGTTCGCGGTGAAATCAACGCCGCCAGCCCCCAATGTCACATCCGTAAACATATATTAACGGTTGGGGAACGCAATGTAATTGATCCTACCATCATCTAACGTATCAACCCCAACTTCCTATGTACCATTCGTGTCGTTCCCCTTCTTGTTTCGGTTCGTAGGTCGACATAGAGATTTTCGACGGAATTCCAAGATTTCACTCTCAACAAGTGCTACTTTGAGGCCTATGGCAAGTGATTCTTAGAAAAACGCTCTAATGGTCCACTTGTTCAAATTTAGGTTCTCTAGGGTGAGGCATTTGATTCCACAACCGCAAAAAAAGTCTTGCTCGATTCTATCGCCGGATTGGAAACTTCTCTTTGTTTGTAGTTTGCGTTGAAATCAACGCCGCCAAATTCCTAATGTCACATCCAAAACATATATTAACGGTTGGGGAACACAATGTAATTGATCCTACCATCATCTAACCTATCCACCCTGACTTCCTATGTACCTTTCCTGTCGTTCCCCTTCTCGTTTCGGTTCATTGGTCGACACAGAGATTTTCAATGGAATTCCAAGAATTCACTCTAAACAAATGCTACTTTGAGGCCTATGGCAAGTGGTTCATCAAAAACTCTCTAATGGTTCACTTGTTCCAATTTAGGTTCTCTAGGGTGAGGCATTTGGTTCCACAACCATGAAAAAGTCTAGCCTCGATGCTATCGCCGGACTTGAAACTTCTCTTTGTTTGTAGTTCGCGCTGAAATCAACACCGCAGTCCCTAATGTCACATCCGTAAAACATATATTAACGGTTGGGGAACGCAATGTAATTGATCCTACCATCATCTAACCTATCCACCCTAACTTCCTATGTATCTTTCCTATCGCTCCCCTTCTTGTTTTCGGACATTGGTCTCCATACGAGAATTTCGATGGAATTCCAAGATTTCACTCTTAACAAGTGCTACTTTGAGTCCTATGGCAAGTGATTCTTAGAAATACGCCTAATGGTCCACTTGTTCAAATTTAGGTTTTCTAGGGTGAGGCATTTGATTCCACAACCGAAAAAAAATTCTAGCTCGATTCAATCGCGGGATTGGAAACTTCTCTTTGTTTGTAGTTCACGCTTGAAATCAACGCCCAGTAGTTCCTAATGTCACATCCGTAAACATATATTAATGGTGCGGAACGCAATGTAATTGATCCTACCATCATCCGACCTATCCACCCTAACTTCCTATGTACCTTTGTCGGGCGTTCCCTTCTTGTTTTTGGGTTCGTTGGTCGACACGTAGATTTTCGATGGAATTCCAAGATTTCACTCTCAACAAGTGCTACTTTGAGGCCTATGGCAAGTGATTCTTAGAAAAACGCTCTAATGGTCAACTTCTTCAAATTTAGGTTTTCTTGGGTGAGGCATTTGATTCCACAACCAAAAAAAAAGTCTAGCTCGATTCTATCGCCGGACTGAAAACTTCTCTTTGTTTGTAGTTCGCGCTGAAATCAACGCCAAGAGCCCCTAATGTCACATCCGTAAAACATATATTAACGGTTGGGGAACACAATGTAATTGATCCTACCATCATCTAACCTATCCACCCCAACTTCCTATGTACCTTTCGTGTCGCTCCCTATCTTGTTTTGGTTCAGTAGGTTGACATAGAGATTTTCGATGCAATTCCAAGATTTCACTCTCAACAAGTGCTACTTTGAGGCCTATGGCAAGTGATTCATAGAAAAACTCTCTAATGGTCCACTTGTTCAAATTTAGGTTCTCTAGGGTGAGGCATTTGATTCCACAATCGCGAAAAAGCCTAGCTCGATGCTATCGCCGGACTGGAAACTTCTCTTTGTTTGTAGTTCGCGGTGAAATCAATGCCAGCAGTCCCTAATGTCACATCCGTAAACATATATTAACGGTTGGGGAACGCAATGTAATTGATCCTACCATCATCTAACCTATCAACCCCAACTTCCTATGTACCTTTGCTGTTGTTCCCCTTCTTATTTCGGTTCGTAGGTCGACATAGAGATTTTCGATGGAATTCCAAGATTTCACTCTCAACAAGTGCTACTTTTAGGCCTATGGCAAGTGATTCTTAGAAAACGCTCTAATGGTCAACTTCTTCAAATTTAGGTTTTCTTGGGTGAGGCATTTGATTCCACAACCGCAAAAAAGTCTAGCTCGATTCTATCGCCGGACTGAAAACTTCTCTTTGTTTGTAGTTCGCGCTGAAATCAACGCCAGCAGTCCTAATGTCACATCCGGAAACATATATTAACGGGTTATGAACGCAATATAATTGATCCTACCATCATCTAACCTATCCACCCCAACTTCCTATGTACCTTTCCTGTCGTTCCCCTTCTTGTTTCCGGTTCGTAGGTCGACATAGAGATTTTTGATGGAATTCCAAGATTTCACTCTCAACAAGTGCTACTTTGAGGCCTATGGCAAGTGCTTCATAGAAAAACGCCTAATGGTCCACTTGTTCAAATTTAGGTTTTCTAGGGTGAGGCATTTGATTCCACAACCGCAAAAAAAGTCTAGCTCGATTCTATCGCCGACTGAAACTTCTCTTTGTTTGTAGTTCGCGCTGAAATCAACGCCGTGAGATCCTAATGTCACATCCGTAAACATATATTAACGGTTGGGGAATGCAATGTAATTGATCCTACCATCATCCGACCTATCCACCCTAACTTCCTATGTACCTTTGCTGTCGCTCCCCTCCTTGTTTCGGTTCGTTGGTCGACACAGAGATTTTCGATGGAATTCCAAGATTTCACTCTCAACAAGTGCTACTTTGAGGCCTATGGCAAGTGATTCTTAGAAAAACGCTCTAATGGTCAACTTCTTCAAATTTAGGTTTTCTAGGGTGAGGCATTTGATTCCACAACCGCAAAAAAAGTCTAGCTCGATTCTATCGCCGGACCGGAAACTTCACTTTCTTTGTAGTTCGCGCTGAAATCAACGCCGCCAAATTCCTAATGTCACATCCAAAACATATAGTAACGGTTGAACGCCGTGTAATTGATCCTACCATCATCCGACCTATCCACCCTAACTTCCTCGCGGTACCATTGCTGTCGTTCGCCTTCTTGTTTCCTGGTTCGTTGGTAGGACATACGTAGATTTTCTATGGAATTCCAAGATTTCACTGTAAACAAGTGCTACTTTGAGGCCTATGTCAAGTGATTCATAGAAAACTCTCTAATGCTCCACTTGTTCAAATTTAGGTTTTCTAGGGTGAGGCATTTGATTCCAAAACCGCAAAAAAGTCTAGCTCGATTCTATCGCCGGATTGGAAACTTCTCTTTGTTTGTACATCCGTCACAAAACATATATTAACGGTTATGAACGCAATGTAATTGATCCTACCATCATCTAACCTATCCACCCTACCTTCCTATGTACCTTTCCCCGTCATTCCCTTCTTGTTTTCGGTTCATTTGGTCTATTACGTAGATTTTCGATGGAATTCCAAGATTTCACTCTAAACAAGTGCTACTTTGAAGCCTATGGCAAGTGATTCATAGAAATACTCTAATGGTCCACTTGTTCAAATTTAGGTTCTCTAGGGTGAGGCATTTGATTCCACAACCGCGAAAAGTCTAGCCTCGATGCTATCGCCGGACAGAAACTTCTCTTTGTTTGTAGTTCGCGCTGAAATCAACGCCAGCAGTCCCTAATGTCACATCCGTAAACATATATTAACGGTTGCGAAACGCAATGTAGTTGATCCTACCATCATCTAACCTATGAACCCCAACTTCCTATGTACCTTTCCGGTCGCTCCCCCTTCTTGTTTTGTTCGTAGGTCGACACGTAAATTTTCGATTGAATTCCAAGATTTCACTCTCAACAAGTGCTACTTTGAGGCCTATGGCAAGTGCTTCATAGAAAAACGCTCTAATGGTCCACTTGTTCAAATTTAGGTTTTCTAGGGTGAGGCATTTGATTCCACAACCAAAAAAAAGTCTAGCTCGATTCTATCGCCGGATCGAAACTTCTCTTTGTTTGTAGTTCGCGCTGAAATCAACGCCAGCAGTTCCTAATGTCAAATCCTGAAACATATATTAACGGCTATGAACGCAATGTAATTGATCCTACCATCATCCGACCTATCCACCCTAACCTCCTATGTACCTTTGCTGTCGCTCACCTTCTTGTCTTGGTTCGTTGGTGGACACAGAGATTTTCGATTGAATTTCAAGATTTCACTCTCAACAAGTGCTACTTTGAGGCCTATGGCAAGTGATTCTTAGAAAAACGCTCTAATGTTCCACTTGTTCAAATTTAGGTTTTCTAGGGTGAGGTATTTGATTCCACAACCGCAAAAAAGACAAGCTCGATTCTATCGCCAGATTGGAAACTTCTCTTTCTTTGTAGTTCGCGCTGAAATCAACGCCAGCAGTCCCTAATTGCACATCCAGAAACATATATTAACGATTGCGGAACGCAATGTAATTGATCCTACCATCATCCGACCTATGCACCCTAACTTCCCCTATGTACCTTCGTCGCTCCCTTCTTGTTTCGGTTCGTTGGTCGACATAGAGATTTTCGATGGAATTCCAAGATTTCACTCTAAACAAGTGCTACTTTGAGGCCTATGGCAAGTGATTCATAGAAAAACTCTCTAATGGTCCACTTGTTCAAATTTAGGTTCTCTAGGGTGAGGCATTTGATTCCTCAACCGAGAAAAAGTCTAGCTCGATGCTATCGCCGGACTGGAAACTTCTCTTTGTTTGTAGTTCGCGCTGAAATCAACGCCAGCAGTCCCTAATGTCACATCGAGAAACATATATTAACAGTTGCGGAACGCAATGTAATTGATCCTACCATCATCTAACCTATCCACCCTAACTTCCTATGTACCTTTCCCGTCGTCTCCCCTTCTTGTTTCGGTTTGTTGGTTGGTCTAATACGTAGAGATTTTCGATGGAATTCCAAGATTTCACTCTCAACAAGTGCTACTTTGAGGCCTATGGCAAGTGATTCTTAGAAAAACGCCTAATGGTCCACTTGTTCAAATTTAGGTTTTCTAGGGTGAGGCATTTGATTCCACAACCGCAAAAAGTCTAGCTCGATTCTATCGCCGGATTGGAAACTTCTCTTTGTTTGAAGTTCGCGCTGAAATCAACGCCGCCAGCTCCTAATGTCACATCCGTAAACATATATTAACGGTTATGAACGCAATGTAATTGATCCTACCATCACCCGACCTATCCATCCTAACTTCCTATGTACCTTTGTCGTCGTTCCCCTTGTTGTTTCGGGTTCGTTGGTCGACACAAAGATTTTCGATGGAATTCCAAGATTTCACTCTCAACAAGTGCTGCTTTGAGGCCAATGGCAAGTGATTCTTAGAAAACGCTCTAATGGTCCACTTGTTCAAATTTAGGTTTTCACGGGTGAGGCATTTGATTCCACAACCGCAAAAAAGTCTAGCTCGATTCTATCGCCGGATTGGAAACTTCTCTTTGTTTGAAGTTCGCGCTGAAATCAACGCCGCCAGAGTTCCTAATGTCACATCCGTAAAACATATATTAACGGTTTATGAACGCAATGTAATTGATCCTACCATCATCTAACCTATCAACCCCAACTTCCTATGTACCTTTGCTGTCGTTCCCTTCTTGTTTTCGGTTCGCTGGTCGACACGTAGATTTTCGACGGAATTCCAAGATTTCACTCTAAACAAGTGCTACTTTGAGGCCTATGGCAAGTGATTCATAGAAAAACTCTAATGGTCCACTTGTTCAAATTTAGGTTCTCTAGGGTGAGGCATTTGATTCCTCAACCGAGAAAAAGTCTAGCTCGATGCTATCGCCGGACTGGAAACTTCTCTTTGTTTGTAGTTCGCGCTGAAATCAACGCCAGCAGTCCCTAATGTCACATCGAGAAACATATATTAACAGCTATGAACACATTGTAATTGATCCTACCATCATCTAACCTATCCACCCTAACTTCCTATGTACCTTTCCTGTCGTTCCCCTTCTTGTTTCGGTTTGTTGGTCGACACAGAGATTTTCGATGGAATTCCAAGATTTCACTCTCAACAAGTGCTACTTTGAGGCCTATGGCAAGTGATTCTTAGAAAACGCTCTAATGGTCCACTTGTTCAAATTTAGGTTTTCTAGGTGAGGCATTTGATTCCACAACCGCAAAAAAAGTCTAGCTCGATTCTATCGCCGGATTGGAAACTTCTCTTTGTTTGAAGTTCGCGCTGAAATCAACGCGCCAGTCCCTAATGTCACATCTAGAAACATATATTAACGGTTATGAACGCAATGTAATTGATCCTACCATCACCCGACCTATCCATCCTAACTTCCTATGTAACCTTTTGTCGCTCCCTTGTTGTTGTTTCGTTCGTTGGTCGACACAAAGATTTTCGATGGAATTCCAAGATTTCACTCAACAAGTGCCGCTTTGAGGCCAATGGCAAGTGATTCTTAGAAAAACGCTCTAATGGTCCACTTGTTCAAATTTAGGTTTTTCGGGTGAGGCATTTGATTCCACAACCGCAAAAAAGTCTAGCTCGATTCTTTCGCCGGATTGGAAACTTCTCTTTCTTTGTAGTTCGCGCTGAAATCAACGCCAGCAATCCCTAATTGCACATCAAGAAACATATATTAAGGGTTGCGGAACGCAATGTAATTGATCCTACCATCATCCGACCTATCCACCCTAACTTCCCGTGTACCTTTTGCCGCCGCTCCCTTCTTGTTTTGGTTCGTTGGTCGACATACGTAGATTTTCGATGGAATTCCAAGATTTCACTCAACAAGTGCTACTTTGAGGCCTATGGCAAGTGATTCATAGAAAAACTCTAATGGTCCACTTGTTCAAATTTAGGTTCTCTAGGGTCGCATTTGATTCCTCAACCGCGAAAAAGTCTAGCTCGATGCAATCGCCGGACCGAAACTTCTCTTTGTTTGTAGTTCGCGGTGAAATCAACACCAAAAGAGTCCCTAATGTCACATCCGTAAACATATATTAACGGTTGGGGAACGCAATGTAATTGATCCTACCATCATCTAACGTATCAACCCCAACTTTCTATGTACCTTTCGTGTCGCTCCCCGTCTTGTTTCGTTCTTAGGTCGACATAGAGATTTTCGATGGAATTCCAAGATTTCACTCTCAACAAGTGCTACTTTGAGGCCTATGGCAAGTGATTCTTAGAAAAGCGCTCTAATGGTCCACTTGTTCAAATTCAGATTTTCTAGGGTGAGGCATTTAATTCCACAACCGCATAAAAGTCTAGCTTGATACTATCGCCGGATTGGAAACTTCTCTTTGTTTGTAGTTCCCGCTGAAATCAACGCCGCCAGTCCCTAATGTCCCATCCGAAACATATATTAACGGTTGGGGACCGCAATTTAATTGATCCTACCATCATCTAACCTATCAACCCCAACTTCCTATGTACCTTTGTCTGTCGTTCCCTTCTTGTTTCGGGTTAGTTGGTCGACATAGAGATTTTAGACGGAATTCCAAGATTTCACTCTAAACAAGTGCTACTTTGGGGCCTATGGCAAGTGATTCATAGAAAACTCTAATGGTCGACTTGTTCAAATTTAGGTTCGCTAGGGTGAGGCATTTGATTCCACATCCGTCAAAAGTCTAGCCTCGATGCTATCGCCGGACTCGAAACTTCTCTTTGTTTGTAGTTCGCGCTGAAATCAACGCTAGCTAGCCCCTAATGTCACATCCGTAAATATATATTAATGGTTGGGGAACGCAATGTAATTGGTCCTACCATCATCTAACCTATCCACCCTAACTTCCTATGTACCTTTCCCGTGCCGCTCCCGTTCTTGTTTTGTTTCGTTGGTCGACACAGAGATTTTCGATGGAATTCCAAGATTTCACTCTCAACAAGTGCTACTTTGAGGCCTATGGCAAGTGATTCTTAGAAAAACGCTCTAATGGTCCACTTGTTCAAATTTAGGATTTCTAGGGTGAGGCATTTGATTCCACAACCTCAAAAAGTCTAGCTCGATTCTATCGCCGGATTGGAAACTTCTCTTTGTTTGTAGTTCGCGCTGAAATCAACGCCAACAGCTCCCTAATGTCACATAAAAAACATATATTAATGGTTATGAACTCTATGTAATTGATCCTACCATCATCCGACCTATCCACCCTAACTTCCTGTGTACCTTTGCTGTCGTTCCCCTTCATGTTTCGGTTCGTTGGTCGACACAGAGATTTTCGATGGAATTTCAAGATTTCACTCTCAACAAGTGCAACTTTGAGGCCTATGGCAAGTGATTCTTAGAAAACGCTCTAATGGTCCACTTGTTCAAATTTAGGTTTTCTAGGGGGAGGCATTTGATTCCACAACCGCAAAAAAGTCTAGCTCGATTCTTTCGCCGGATTGGAAACTTCTCTTTCTTTGTAGTTCGCGCTGAAATCAACACCAGCAGTCCCTAATTGCACATCAAGAAACATATATTAACGGTTGCGGAACGCAGTGTAATTGATCCTACCATCATCCGACCTATCCACCCTAACTTCCCTATGTACCTTTTTTGTCGTTCCCCTTCTTGTTTTGGTTGGATTTGGTCGACACGTAGATTTTCGATGAAATTCCAAGATTTCACTCTAAACAAGTGCTACTTTGAGGCCTATGGCAAGTGATTCTTAGAAAAACGCTCTAATGGTCCACTTGTTCAAATTTAGGTTTTCTCGGGTGAGGCATTTGATTCCACAACCGCAAAAAGTCTAGCTCGATTCTTTCGCCGGATTGGAAACTTCTCTTTCTTTGTAGTTCGCGCTGAAATCAACGCCGCAAGTCCCTAATTGCACATCAAGAAACATATATTAAGGGTTGTGGAACGCAGTTGTAATTGATCCTACCATCATCCGACCTATCCACCCTAACTTCCTCGTGTACCTTTGCCGCCGCCCCCCCTTGTTGTTTTGGTTCATTTGGTCGAATACAGAGATTTTCGATGGAATTCAAAGATTTCACTAAACAAGTGCTACTTTGAGGCCTATGCCAAGTGATTCATAGAAAAACTCTCTAATGGTCCACTTGTTCAAATTTAGGTTCTCTAGGGTGAGGCATTTGATTCCTCAACCACGAAAAAGTCTAGCTCGATGCAATCGCCGGACCGGAAACTTCTCTTTGTTTGTATTTCGCGGTGAAATCAACACCAGTAGTCCCTAATGTCACATCCAGAAACATATATTAACGGTTGGGGAACGCAATGTAATTGATCCTACCATCATCTAACGTATCAACCCCAACTTCCTATGTACCTTTCGTGTCGCCCCGCCTTGTTTTCGGTTCGTAGGTCGACATAGAGATTTTCGATGGAATTCCAAGATTTCACTCTCAACAAGTGCTACTTTGAGGCCTATGGCAAGTGATTCTTAGAAAAGCGCCTAATGGTCCACTTGTTCAAATTCAGATTTTCTAGGGTGAGGCATTTAATTCCACAACCGCATAAAAGTCTAGCTTGATACTATCGCCGGATTGAAACTTCTCTTTGTTTGTAGTTCCCGCTGAAATCAACGCCGCCAGTCCCTAATGTCACATCCGTAAAAACATATATTAACGGTTGGGGACCGCAATTTAATTGATCCTACCATCATCTAACCTATCAACCCCAACTTCCTATGTACCTTGTTGTCGATTTCCCCTTCTTGATTCGGTTAGTTGGTCGACATACAGAGATTTTAGACGGAATTCCAAGATTTCACTCTAAACAAGTGCTACTTTGGGGCCTATGGCAAGTGATTCATAGAAAAACTCTCTAATGGTCGACTTGTTCAAATTTAGGTTCGCTAGGGTGAGGCATTTGATTCCACATCCGTCAAAAAGTCTAGCCTCGATGCTATCGCCGGACCGGAAACTTCTCTTTGTTTGTAGTTCGCGCTGAAATCAACGCCGCCAGCCCCTAATGTCACATCCAGAAATATATATTAATGGTTGGGGAACGCAATGTAATTGGTCCTACCATCATCTAACCTATCCACCCTAACTTCCTATGTACCTTTCCCCGTCGTTCCCGTTCTTGTTTTGGTTCGATTTGGTCGACACGTAGATTTTCGATGGAATTTCAAGATTTCACTCTCAACAAGTGCAACTTTGAGGCCTATGGCAAGTGATTCTTAGAAAAACGCTCTAATGGTCCACTTGTTCAAATTTAGGATTTCTAGGGTGAGGCATTTGATTCCACAACCTCAAAAAAAGTCTAGCTCGATTCTATCGCCGGATTGGAAACTTCTCTTTGTTTGTAGTTCGCACTGAAATCAACGCCAACCAGTTCCTAATGTCACATCCGTAAACATATATTAATGGTTGCGGAACTCTATGTAATTGATCCTACCTTCATCGACCTATCCACCCTAACTTCCCGTGTACCTTTCCCTGCCGCCCCTTCATGTTTCGTTCGTTGGTCTATACGTAGATTTTCGATGGAATTTCAAGATTTCACTCTCAACAAGTGCAACTTTGAGGCCTATGGCAAGTGATTCTTAGAAAAACGCTCTAATGGTCCACTTGTTCAAATTTAGGTTTTCTAGGGGAGGCATTTGATTCCACAACCGCAAAAAATCTAGCTCGATTCTATCACCGGATTGGAAACTTCTCTTTCTTTGTAGTTCGCTACTGAAATCAACACCCGCAAATTCCTAATTGCACATCAAGAAACATATATTAACGGTTATGAACGCAGTTGTAATTGATCCTACCATCATCCGACCTATCCACCCTAACTTCCCGTGTACCTTTCGTGCCGTTCCCCTTCTTGTTTTGGTTCGTTGGCCGACACAGAGATTTTCGATGAAATTCCAAGATTTCACTCTAAACAAGTGCTACTTTCAGGCCTATGGCAAGTGATTCATAGAAAAACTCTCTAATGGTCCACTTGTTCAAATTTAGGTTGGCTTGGGTGAGGCATTTGATTCCACATTCGTGAAAAAGTCTAGCTCGATGATATCGCCGGGCTGGAAACTCTTTGTTTGTAGTTAGTTCGCTGAAATCAACGCCGCCATCCGTAATGTCACATCCAAACATACATTAACGGTTGGGGAACGCAATGTAATTGATCCTACCATCATCTAACCTATCAACCCCAACTTCCTATGTACCTTTTCGTGTCGTTCCCTTCTTGTTTTGTTCGTAGGTAGACATAGAGATTTTGGATGGAATTCCAAGATCTCACTCTCAACAAGTGCTACTTTGAGGCCTATGGCAAGTGATTCTTAGAAAAACGCTCTAATGGTCCCCTTGTTCAAATTTAGGTTTTCTAGGGTGAGGCATTTGATTCCACAACCGCAAAAAGTCTAGCTCGATACTATCGCCGGATTGGAAACTTTCTCTTTGTTTGTAGTTCGCGCTGAAATCAACGCCGCCAGTCCCTAATGACACATCGAGAAACATATATTAACGGTTATGAACGCAATGTAATTGATCCTACCATCATCTAAACTATCCACCCTAACTTCCTATGTACCTTTCCCTGCCGTTGCCCTTCTTGTTTCTGTTGGATTCTGGTCGACACAGAGATTTTCGATGAAATTCCAAGATTTCACTCTAAACAAGTGCTACTTTGGGGCCTATGGCAAGTGATTCATAGAAAAACTCTCTAGTGGTCCACTTGTTCAAATTTAGGTTCTCTAGGGTGAGGCATTTGATTCCACAACCGCAAAAAGTCTAGCCTCGATGCTATCGCCGGACTGGAAACTTCTCTTTGTTTGTACGCGCTGAAATCAACGCCCGGCCGTCCCCTAATGTCACATCCGTAAACATACATTAACGGTTATGAACGTAATGTAATTGATCCTACCATCATCTAACCTATCAACCCCAACTTCCTATGTACCTTTGTCGTCGATTTCCCTTCTTGTTTCGGTTCGATTTGGTCGATTACGCAGATTTTCGATGGAATTCCAAGATTTCACTCTAAACAAGTGCTACTTTGAGGCCTATGGCAAGTGATTCATAGAAAAATGTTATAATGGTCCACTTGTTCAAATTTAGGTTTTCTAGGGTGAGGCATTTGATTCCACAACCGCAAAAAGTCTAGCTCGATTCTATCCGGAATGGAAACTTCTCTTTGTTTGTAGTTCAGACCGAAATCAACGCCGGCCCGCCCCTAATGTCACATCCGTAAAACATATATTAATGGTCGGGGAACGCAATGTAATTGATCCTACCATCATCTAACCTATCCACCCTAACTTCCTACGTACCTTTCCCTGCCGTTCCCCTTCTTGTTTTAGGTTTCGTTTTGTCGACATACGTAGATTTTCGATGGAATTCCAAGATTTCACTCTAAACAAGTTCTACTTTGAGGCCTATGGCTAGTGATTCATAGAAAAACTCTCTAATGGTCCACTTGTTCAAATTTAGGTTCTCTAAGGTGAGGCATTTGATTCCACAACCGTGAAAAGTCTAGCTTCGATGCTATCGCCGGACCGGAAACTTTCTTTGCTTGTAGTTCGCGCTGAAATCAACGCCGCCAGTCCCTAATGTCACATCCGTAAAAACATACATTAACGGTTGTGGAACACAATGTAATTGATCCTACCATCATCTAACCTATCCACCCTAACTTCCTATGTACCTTGCCGTCCCTTCTTCTTGTTTCGGTTGGATTTGGTCGACATAGAGATTTTCGATGGAATTCCAAGATTTCACCCTAAACAAGTGCTACTTTGAGGCCTATGGCAAGTGATTCATAGAAAATGCTATAATGGTTCACTTGTTCAAATTTAGGTTTTCTAGGGTGAGGCATTTGATTCCCAAACAAAAAAAAAGTCTAGCTCGATTCTATCGCCGGATTGGAAACTTTCTCTTTGTTTGTAGTTCGCGTTGAAATCAACGCCGCCAGATCCCTAATGTCACATCCGTAAACATATATTAATGGTCGGGGAACGCAATGTAATTGATCCTACCATCAAACCTATCCACCCCGACTTCCTATGTACCTTTCCCGTCGCTCCCTTCTCGTTTTGGTTCGTTGGTCGACACGTAGATTTTCGATGGAATTCCAAGATTTCACTCTAAACAAGTGCTACTTTGAAGCCTATGGCAAGTGATTCATAGAAAAACTCTCTAATGGTCCACTTGTTCAAATTTAGGTTCTCTAGGGTGAGGCATTTGATTCCACAACCGTGAAAAGTCTAGCTCGATGCTATCGCCGGATCGAAACTTCTCTTTGTTTGTAGTTCGTGACCGAAATCAACGCCGCCAGAAATCCCTAATGTCACATCCAAAACATATATTAAACGGTTGGGGACCGCAATGTAATTGATCCTACCATCATCTAACCTATCCACCCTAACTTCCTATGTACCTTTGTCGCCCCTCCCTTCTTGTTTGGTTCGTTGGTCGACATAGAGATTTTCGATGGAATTCCAAGATTTCACTCTAAACAAGTGCTACTTTGAGGCCTATGGCTAGTGATTCATAGAAAAACTCTCTAATGGTCCACTTGTTCAAATTTAGGTTCTCTAAGGTGAGGCATTTGATTCCACAACCGTGAAAAGTCTTGCTCGATTCTATCGCCGGATTGGAAACTTCTCTTTTGTTTGTAGTTCGCGTTGAAATCAACGCCCGGAGTCCCTAATGTCACATCCGAAAAACATATATTAACGGTCGGGGAACGCAAGGTAATTGATCCTACCATCATCTAACCTATCCAACCTAACTTCCTTTGTACCTTCCCCGTGGTTCCCTTCTTGTTTCGGTTCATTTGGTCGACCAAGAGATTTTCGATGGAATTCCAAGATTTCACTCTAAACAAATGCTACTTTGAGGCCTATGGCAAGTGATTCATAGAAAAACTCTCTAATGGTGCACTTGTTCAAATTTAGGTTCTCTAGGGTGAGGCATTTGATTCCACAACCGTGAAAAAGTCTAGCTCGATGCTATCGCCGGACCGAAACTTCTCTTTGTTTGTATAGTTCGCGCTGAAATCAACGCTCGCAAATTCCCTAATGTCACATAGAGAAACATATATTAACGGTTGGGAAACGCAATGTAATTGATCCTACCATCATATAACCTATCCACCCTAACTTCCTTTGTACCTTTCCCCTGTCGTTCCCTTCTTGTTTTGGGTTGGTTGGTCGACCAAGAGATTTTCGATGGAATTCCAAGATTTCACTCTAAACAATTGCTACTTTGAAGCCTATGGCAAGTGATTCATAGAAAAACTCTCTAATGGTACACTTGTTCAAATTTAGGTTCGCTAGGGTGACGCATTTGATTCCACATCCGCGAAAAAGTCTAGCCTCGATGCTATCGCCGGATTGGAAACTTATCTTTGTTTGTAGTTCGCGCTGAAATCAACGCCGCCAGGTCCCTAATGTCACATCCGTAAATATATATTAACGGTTGGGGACGGCAATGTAATTGATCCTACCATCATCTAACCTATCCACCCCAACTTCCTATGTACCTTTGCTGTCGTTCCCCTTCTTGTTTCGGTTTGTTGGTCGACATAGAGATTTTCGATGGAATTCCAAGATTTCACTCTCAACAAGTGCTACTTTGAGGCCTATGGCAAGTGATTCATATAAAAACTCTCTAATGGTCCACTTGTTCAAATTTAGGTTTTCTAGGGTGAGGCATTTGATTCCCCAAACCGCAAAAAAGTCTTGCTCGATTCTATCGCCGGATTGGAAACTTCTCTTTGTTTGTAGTTCGCGTTGAAATCAACGCCGCAGTCCCTAATGTCACATCCGTAAACATATATTAACTGGTCGTTGAACGCAATGTAATTGATCCTACCATCATCTAACCTATCAACCCCGACTACCTATGTACCTTTCTTTGTCGTTCCCCTTCTTGTTTCGTTCGTTGGTCGACACACGTAGATTTTCGATGGAATTCCAAGATTTCACTCTAAACAAATGCTACTTTGAGGCCTATGGCAAGTGATTCATCGAAAAACTCTCTAATGGTGCACTTGTTGAAATTTAGGTTCTCTAAGGTGAGGCATTTGATTCCACATCCGTGAAAAGTCTAGCTCGATGCTATCGCCGGACCGAAACTTCTCTTTGTTTGTAGTTCGCGCTGAAATCAACGCAAAGCCCCCTAATGTCACATCCGTAAACATATATTAACGGTTGGGAAACGCAATGTAATTGATCCTACCATCATCTAACCTATCCAACCTAACTTCCTTTGTACCTTTCCCCTGTCGTTCCCCTTCTTGTTTCTGGTTCGTTGGTCGACACCAAGAGATTTTCGATGGAATTCCAAGATTTCACTCTAAACAATTGCTACTTTGAAGCCTATGGCAAGTGATTCATAGAAAACTCTCTAATGGTACACTTGTTCAAATTTAGGTTCTCTAGGGTGACGCATTTGATTCCACAACCGCGAAAAAGTCTAGCTCGATACTATCGCCCGGACCGAAACTTATCTTTTGTTTGTAGTTCGCGCTGAAATCAACGCCGCCAGTCCCTAATGTCACATCCAGAAAATATATATTAACGGTTGGGGAACGCAATGTAATTGATCCTACCATCATCTAACCTATCCACCCCAACTTCCTATGTACCTTTCCCCTGTCGTTCCCCTTCTTGTTTCGGTTTGTAGGTCGACATAGAGATTTTTGATGGAATTCCAAGATTTCACTCTCAACAAGTGCTACTTTGAGGCCTATGGCAAGTGATTCTTAGAAAAACTCTCTAATGGTCCACTTGTTCAAATTCAGGTTCTGTAGGGTGAGGCATTTGATTCCACAACCAAAAAAAAAAAAAAAAAAAAAAGTCTAGCTCGATTCTATCGCCGAATGGAAACTTCTCTTTGTTTGTAGTTCGTGACCGAAATCAACGCCCCCGGTCCCTAATGTCACATCCGAAAAACATATATGAACGGTTGGGGAACGCAATGTAATTGATCCTACCATCATCTAACCTATCAACCCCAACTTCCTATGTACCTTTTCGTGTCGTTCCCCTTCTTGTTTAGGTTCGTAGGTCGACATAGAGATTTTCGATGGAATTCCAAGATTTCACTCTCAACAAGTGCTACTTTGAGGCCTATGGCAAGTGATTCATAGAAAAATGCTATAATGGTCCACTTGTTCAAATTTAGGTTTTCTAGGGTGAGGCATTTGATTCCACAACCGCAAAAAGTCTAGCTCGATTCTATCGCCGGAATGGAAACTTCTCTTTGTTTGTAGTTCGTGATTGAAATCAACGCCCGGCCGTCCCTAATGTCACATCCGAGAAACATATATTAAACGGTTGGGGAACGCAATGTAATTGATCCTACCATCATCTAACCTATCAACCCCAACTTCCTATGTACCTTTCGTGTCGTTCCCCTTCTTGTTTTGGTTCGTTTTTGTCGACATAGAGATTTTTGATGGAATTCCAAGATTTCACTCTAAACAAGTGCTACTTTGAGGCCTATGGCAAGTGATTCATAGAAAAACTCTCTAATGGTCCACTTGTTCAAATTTAGGTTCTCTAGGGTGAGGCATTTGATTCAACATCCGTGAAAAGTCTAGCCTCGATGCTATCGCCGGCCTCGAAACTTCTCTTTGTTTGTAGTTCGTGATGAAATCAACGCCGCTAGCCCCTAATGTCACATCCGTAAACATATATGAACGGTTGGGGAACGCAATGTAATTGATCCTACCATCATCTAACCTATCAACCCCAACTTCCTATGTACCTTTGCCGTCGCCCCCCTTCTTGTTTCGGTTCGTTGGTCGACATAGAGATTTTCGATGGAATTCCAAGATTTCACTCTCAACAAGTGCTACTTTGAGGCCTATGGCAAGTGATTCATAGAAAAATGCTATAATGGTCCACTTGTTCAAATTTAGGTTTTCTAGGGTGAGGCATTTGATTCCCCAACCGCAAGAAAAAAGTCTTGCTCGATTCTATCGCCAGATTGGAAACTTCTCTTTGTTTGTAGTTCGCGTTGAAATCAACGCCGCCAGTCCCCTCATATCACATCCGAAAACATATATTAACGGTCGGGGAACGCAATGTAATTGATCCTACCGTCATCTAACTTATCCACCCCGACTTCCTATGTACCTTTCCTCGTCGTTCCCCTTCTCGTTTTAGGTTCGTTGGTCTAACCACGCAGATTTTCGATGGAATTCCAAGATTTCACTCTAAACAAATGCTACTTTGAGGCCTATGGCAAGTGATTCATCGAAAAACTCTCTAATGGTGCACTTGTTCAAATTTAGGTTCTCTAGGGTGAGGCATTTGATTCCACAACCGTGAAAAAGTCTAGCCTCGATGCTATCGCCGGACCGAAACTTCTCTTTGTTTGTAGTTCGCGCTGAAATCAACGCCCGCAGTCCCTAATGTCACATCCGTAAACATATATTAACGGTTGGGGAACGAATGTAATTGATCCTACCATCATCTAACCTATCCACCCTGACTTCCTATGTACCTTTCCCCGTGTCGTTCCCCTTCTTGTTTTCGGTTCGTTGGTCGACCACAGAGATTTTCGATGGAATTCCAAGATTTCACTCTAAACAAGTGCTACTTTGAGGCCTATGGCAAGTGATTCATAGAAAAACTCTCTAATAGTCCACTTGTTCAAATTTAGGTTCGCTAGGGTGAGGCATTTGATTCAACATCCGTGAAAAAGTCTAGCTCGATGTTATCGCCGGCCTAGAAACTTCTCTTTGTTTGTACTTCGTGCGTGAAATCAACGCCAGCCAGTCTCTAATGTCACATCCGAGAAACATACATTAACGGTTATGAACGCAATGTAATTGATCCTACCATCATCTAACCTATCAACCCCAACTTCCTATGTACCTTTCTGTCGTTCCCCTTCTTGTTTCGGTTCGTTGGTCGACATATAGAGATTTTCGATGGAATTCCAAGATTTCACTCTAAACAAGTGCTACTTTGAGGCCTATGGCAAGTGATTCATAGAAAATGCTATAATGGTCCACTTGTTCAAATTTAGGTTTTCTAGGGTGAGGCATTTGATTCCCCAACCACAAAAAGTCTTGCTCGATTCTATCGCCTGATTGGAAACTTCTCTTTGTTTGTAGTTCGCGTTGAAATCAACGCCGCCAGCCCCTAATGTCACATCCGTAAAACATATATTAACGGGCGGGGGAACGCAATGTAATTGATCCTACCATCATCAAACCTATCCACCCCGACTTCCTATGTACCTTTCCCTGTTGTTCCCCTTCTCGCTTCGGGTTCGTTGGTCTAATACGTAGATTTTCGATGGAATTCCAAGATTTCACTCTAAACAAGTGCTACTTTGAAGCCTATGGCAAGTGATTCATAGGAAAACTCTCTAATGGTACACTTGTTCAAATTTAGGTTCTCTAGGGTGAGGCATTTGATTCCACAACCGCGAAAAAGTCTAGCTCGATACTATCGCCGGACCGAAACTTATCTTTGTTTGTAGTTCGCGCTGAAATCAACGCCCCGCAAATCCCTAATGTCACATCCAAAAACATATATTAAACGGTTGGGGAACGCAATGTAATTGATCCTACCATCATCTAACCTATCCACCCTAACTTCCTATCTACCTTTCCCCGCCGCTCCCCTTCTTGTTTTTCGGTTCGTTGGTCGAATAACGTAGATTTTCGATGGAATTCCAAGATTTCACTCTAAACAAGTGCTACTTTGAGGCCTATGGCAAGTGATTCATATAAAAAACGCTCTAATGGTCCACTTGTTCAAATTTAGGTTCGCTAGGGTGAGGCATTTGATTCCACATCCGTGAAAAAAAGTCTTGCTCGATTCTATCGCCGGATTGGAAACTTCTCTTTGTTTGTAGTTCGTCTTTGAAATCAACGCCAACAGTCCCTAATGTCACATCCGAAACATATATTAACGGTCGTGGAATGCAATGTAATTGATCTTACCGTCATCTAACCTATCCACCCCGACATCCTATGTACCTTCCCCTGTCGTTCCCCTTCTCGTTTAGGTTCGTTGGTCGACCACGTAGATTTTCGATGGAATTCCAAGATTTCACTCTAAACAAATGCTACTTTGAGGCCTATGGCAAGTGATTCATCGAAAAACTCTCTAATGGTGCACTTGTTCAAATTTAGGTTCTCTAGGGTGAGGCATTTGATTCCACAACCATGAAAAGTCTAGCCTCGATGCTATCGCCGGATCGAAACTTCTCTTTGTTTGTAGTTTTGCGCTGAAATCAACGCCTGCAGTCCCTAATGTCACATCCGTAAAACATATATTAACGGTTGGGGAACGCAATGTAGTTGATCCTACCATCATCTAACCTATCCACCCTAACTTCCTATGTACCTTTCCCCGCCGTTCCCCTTATTGTTTCGGTTCGTTGGTCGATTACGAGAGATTTTCGATGGAATTCCAAGATTTCACTCTAAACAAGTGCTACTTTGAGGCCTATGGCAAGTGATTCATAGAAAAACTCTCTAATGGTCCACTTGTTCAAATTTAGGTTCTGTAGGGTGAGGCATTTGATTCCACAACCGCGAGAAAGTCTAGCTCGATACTATCGCCGGGATGGAAACTTATCTTTGTTTGTAGTTCGGCCGAAATCAACGCCCGCAAGTCCCTAATGTCACGTAGAGAAACATATATTAACGGTTTATGAACGCAATGTAATTGATCCTACCATCATCTAACCTATCCACCCTAACTTCCTATGTACCTTTCGTGTCGTTCCCCTTCTTTTTCGGTTTGTAGGTTGACATAGAGATTTTCGATGGAATTCCAAGATTTCACTCTCAACAAGTGCTACTTTGAGGCCTATGGCAAGTGATTCTTAGAAAAACGCTCTAATGGTCCACTTGTTCAAATTTAGGTTTTCTAGGGTGAGGCATTTGATTCCACAACCGCAAAAAAAGTCTAGCCTCGATGCTATCGCGGATTGGAAACTTCTCTTTGTTTTGTAGTTCGGCGCTGAAATCAACGCCGCCAGTCCCTAATGTCACATCCGTAAACATATATTAACGGTTGGGGAACGCAATGTAATTGATCCTACCATCATCTAACCTATCCACCCTAACTTCCTATGTACCTTTCCTATCGTTCCCCTTCTTGTTTCGGTTCGTTGGTCGATTACGTAGATTTTCGATGGAATTCCGTGATTTCACTCTAAACAAGTGCTACTTTGAAGCCTATGGCAAGTGATTCATAGAAAAACTCTCTAATGGTACACTTGTTCAAATTTAGGTTCTCTAGGGTGAGGCATTTGATTCCACAAACCGAAAAAAAAAGTCTAGCTCGATACTATCGCCGACCGAAACTTATCTTTTGTTTGTAGTTAGCTGAAAGAACGCCGGCCAAGAAGTCCCTAATGTCACATAGAGAAACATATATGTAGGATCAATTACATTGCGTTCCCCAAACCGTTAATATATGTTTTCGGATGTGACATTAGGGACCGGGCGCGTTGATTTCAGCATGAATTGTAACACCCTCGTTTTAGGCATGTCATTAGCATCGGCATTTCATGGGCATAATCATCTTTTAGTTACATGCAATCATGCACATGAAATGATAGAGGTCATTTGCTTGTTTAAATGCATTCAATTTGATTGTTTTTTGCCTTGTCATTTCATGTATGAAATGTTTGCATAATTAGGTGTTTAATCTTTATTTATTCCTAGTTATGATCATAGGATGTTTTTGAGCAAGGTTGATGTTGGTCATGTTCTCGAATCATGTTTAATTAGATTAGTTTGACCTAGTTTGACTTTTGAGTGTGATTTATTTTGTTTTGTTCAAAAGTCCTAGCTAGAGATCTTGCATGTGTGTGAACCCTTCATGAGTTGTGTAGCAAATTTCTTGTAGAACAAAAGATGTCATAGGCCGGTTGCATGATTTTTGAGTGGAGCATGTCCAAAAAGTCAAAGTTTGTTTGAATTAAGCGCGAATTAGGGTTTACGTTGACCCGGTGTAGTTTATCGTTGATTGATCATAGTTTCTAAACCAAACCGAATTTGGAAAAAGTTTGTATAGGTGTTTTGCTCAGATTTTTGTGAGGCTCATTTCGCTCAATTAGAGTTTTTCCTGATTCCGCACAATTTTTGAGGTTTAGGGTAAAACAGGTTGCATTAGGAGTTTAAATCGAAAAAAAGAAGAAGGAAAACCTCGCCGGCCACCCTTGTCTCGACATGCCGCCACGCACGCAGGCGTGGCCGGCGCCCGCCTCCCCTCGCTACTCGCAGCCGCCGTGCCTTGGAAGGGAAGCCGGGAGCCGCGTCCCGTGCGCTCCACTCCATCCCCCTCTCTCCTTTCGCCTGGGCAAAGAAAGAAGGGGAACGCCCCGCCGCGGCCACCATTGCCGCCGCCACAAGACAACACCATAACCACCGCGCCCCAAGAACTAGCCAAGAAGATCACCAGCTTGTGCCCCGCCTCACCATCCTCCCCACCGAGCCAATCGCCGCAAGGAAACGCCCAAACCCGAGTTCCCGCCGCGCCGCCTCGAAACGCCCGACAACCTCGCCGTCCGCCGCGCCGCAGGCAGTCCCGACCACCTCCTACCTCGACAAAGAAGCGCATCGTGCTCGCCTTGAGTTTCGAAGGTAGAGACCAGCCCGTTGAGCCCCTAGTGGCCCCGGTTCGCCGGAACAGCGCAGCCGCCGCCGCTGGCACCGCCATGTCCGCCACCGCGGCAAGCTCGGCCGCCGCGCCGTGCTCGCGCTTTTCCTCACCACTCTTCGCGTTCTAACGCCGACTCGACGTCTTCTACCTTGTCCCGGGTTGAATCGAGCCGTGGCACCTCCATTTTGACCGACCACAAAGCCGCCATTGTCTTGTCTGCGGCCGCCGGCATGCAAGTCGTTGAGGCCGTGCAAACCAAGCCGCTCCGGATCTCGCCGAGGGCTCGCCTTGGTGCATGAAGCTCGAACGCTCCTCGGCTTCCCTCGCCGTCGTCGAACGGCCGACGTGTCGACCCCGCGCCAAGTCGCCGCCGCCGACGTCACCACCGCCTAAGGACCGTTTAAGCGTGGGAAAGTGTACCGGCCGATAGATCAAGCCGAGACGGCCAACGAAGTGCCCTTAGCTCGCCGGGAGACCCATCGACGGTGAAGATCCGCCGACCGCCGCTGCTCTGCTTTGAGCCGCCGACCAACGGCCCCCACCGTCAGCTTTTCTGTTTTTAGTTTTCAGATTTATATGCATGTCTTGTTTAAATTATAACTTCCTCATTTTAGCTCGGTTTTGAGTGAAACAAATTTTGTTGTGCTCCTTGTCAATAGATCTACATGATAAAATTTTGAGTTTGCATTTTCTAGATGTTGTTATATTTATCTAGATTTATTGCTTTAATTGCCATGTAAATAGAGAAATGCATATCTAATTCTTGGTGCATGATAAAATAGTGGTCCCCTGTGTAAAATGTTTATGTTTTTGGATGTAGAGTGCAGGAAAAATAACATACATGCTATGTTCTGTGGTGGAAATGTGATTTTCTATTTATGTGCTATTCACCATGCTTTCTTAGGAAATTCATAGAAAAATAACTACTAGGGTTTTTGCCATGATAATTTTTGTACATACATGCATTTGTTACTGTTATGTAGCTTTTTCATGTTCATGGTTAGGCAGTTTCATACATTTCATAGTACAAAAGTATTTTCATGCCCAGTTTTTATGCTAGCTTGCCATTTTTGTGTAGGACAGTATATGCATGAGTTTGCCATGAAATTTTTATGGTAGGCATGTTAGACCAGTAGAATGCTTTGGTAATTTTTGTAGATTTTTCTAAGCTGTTTATGCATTTATCATATTTATGTTGCTAGGAAAATGCCCTAGAAATGCATGTTTATGTTAAAGTAATATGTTTTGGGTGGTTTACTATTTGTTCTTATGATAATAAGGACCTGTTAGTATGGTTAGTTTGCTGGTCTAGTGTGTTTGGTCAATTTATTAATCCTAGCTTTTATATATTGAAGTGTGCATGTGTCTTGCATCTTTAGGGAACGTCATTTCATGTGCTTTAGTTTATCCTTTGGCCTGACCAGTAGGGTTATTTGGTACTTTATAACGTTGTTTGCTTGCTGGTAGGTTTTGGTAAGCTTTGCATAATTAGTTTGAAAGTTATTAGTGTTGCATGTAGCTTGTTGGGTTAGAACAAAGCCTCTGTTTTTGCTGTTTTCGAGGCTGTAGATGTTAGAATCTGGTCAGGGTTATATTGAATGTTTTGTAGATAATTTTGTTAGCTTTCCAACGAGTGTTTGTTTGCTGCATTTGGAGTTGTAGAACTCCTGTGTGTGATCGCTTTTAGTAACAAAGCATGTCTATTTTGTCATTTTCGGTGTATTCGTGAGATAGGATGTTTGGTTGATGTAGGCTATTAGGGTTTCTTGTGTAGTTATAGTTGTGGGTCTATAGAAGAGATATCCACTTACTAGTATCATACATCATAATGCATTCATCGATCATTCCATTTTATTCATATGCAAGTATATCTCTGTGCATTCGTATTATTCACTCGTGCATGTGCATGCAACATCTCAGGATCGGAGGAGTTAGTTCGGGAGGAGATCAAGGAGCGGGAGGTCAACCTTCATCATCTCGGAGTGCAGCCAAAAGACCCCACAGGGAGAAGGAGGACCGTGACTCCGGCTTCCGTAAGACTCTAACTTCTTCCTACTACTTTTCTCCGAAGGCAAGCCCGGTGCATCTTTGAACTTCCCTATGCTTTCTGAAATAACTTGTTGAGTCCTTTTTAGAATGCTGCATTAAGTATAGGAAGTGGTTGAAACCGTTGATGCACAGATATCCTTGCTGAAGTTGTTACCCTATCCTAATAGCGCGAGTCTAGGTTAAACGCCGTTATAATGATTGCAAAGAGCGGTGATTTCCGGCCACCGAGAGGATGGTTGTAGTTAGTCACATGGGTGACTAACAAAGCCGCCGCCGAGAACCGACTAATAAAACATGTTAAGGTTGGATGGATATTGTGGTCTTCCCATCTGATCGATTAAGGACGGTACATTGTCGGAAGGCGTCGGAAGTTGAACGCATTGTTCATATAGTAGGCTCCGGCCGGTCGTGAGCCACGGCTCGTGAGAATGCTAGGGGCCGTACCGTATGCTTAATGTCCCTCCTAGGCGTGGTCGGTTGGGTTTGATCGGGCGCAGCGCAGGCGCCGAAACGCCGTTGTTGCACCCGCTCACTTGGTGGCTAGAGAGGAGGGGGGTTGCCGCTGTGTCCGAGACTTTACGTCCCCTAACGCCTTGGGAGTAATTAGGTCCTACCTATGATCTAGTAGGCCCGGTTTATGACGGGGTATTCGCCACCGGGGTCAAGAATCGATTCGAATCGCCATCTCTCTGGACAAAGAGAGAACCCGGGATGCTTCCGTGGCAATTGTATTCTTAATACTACAATAGTGGTTACTCTTATTCATGCCGCCGATGTTAAAATTATGATCAAGTTACTTATGTCGTTATTTATATATCACCGAGCATATGTTTTAATCTTGACTATACAGGACTTATGGTTATGTATATAATAATAACCTTTTAACTTGGAAGAACCTGAGTAGTATGTGTAGGAACATTAATCAACTTTACTTCTGAAAATAAATGTGAGTCGGCCCGACTCGGATAAAGCCAAGCATAATCCTTGGAGTCTTTTCCTTATTTTTCGGGTTTAAGACGGGTAAGTCTTGCGGAGTACAATTGAGTACTCACGGGTTAATTCCCGATGTTGCAGGTGACTCCGTCTAGCATGTTTCTATCCAGATGTGATGTGCTGTGGTTGAAGAGTAATGCTTAGGGCGTGGTGGTCTCCATAGTTCCCTGTCTCTTGCTATAACAGGGTTGACATTATCTTGGCACTATCTATTTTATTTTGATTTCCATTTGCATACATCTATTTCATTTCGAAAGCTATTGCTTCCGCACTCTGAATTACTTTTGAAACAAATGTGTACATCGCACTCTGATTATAATATATTCAAATTTGGTTTGAGATACCCGCGGATTGGAACTACCGAGCTCAACGATCTTGGTTGTATTGTTGATGAGTTTGAAATCACTCACGAGATTTCCGGAATACCGGGTTTATATGGACTCAAGTGTAGATCGCGATTGCTTTGGTAATTGCGAATTATACTTGATTTCTTATAAATTGGTCTGGCTCACACGGTGGCATCGAGCTTAGTTCAAGATACTTAACAATCCGATCGGTATTAAAATTAAAATGAACCACTAATCTTTTGCGAAAATTTTTGTGAAACAAAATCTTTTTCGATGGTGTGAGTAAAAGATTTGCAAAATTAATAGTGCCATGGTCATACCCTTATGCCCAATTAATGGTCGGGGTGGCTTTACTAACTTGGGATGGGTTATTGCATCATATTTTGTTGTTTGTGCTTGGTTTTGTGCGGCGGCTAGTAGTACGGGGCTACTCACTTGAGTAGTCATGTATGGATCGAAATACCTCTACGCCTGGGTAAATGATGTTCAATGCCTCTACGCCCAAGATAAAGATGTGAGTGTGAGAGCATGATCGGACAAACCGATCTAGGGGTAAAAATAAAATGTTTTGAGAGCTCAAGGTCCGGTAGTGCCCCCGTAGACTTGTGTATGGGTACACAGTGTGTGTCTTGGGCGTAAAATGTGTTTTTCCGCAAGGTATGCGATGTCGTTCGGGTGGTGGACGAAGAAGGTATATGCAATTTAAATTCATGCATTGCATAAATATATCGTGGGCTGAAATGAAACTGCGGCAGTACACTAACTATGCAAATCGTAGACCGACTAGATACGATTTATTTCGTTTGAGAGAACGTAGTTGTGCCACCATTTATACGAGTAGTATCTTATCTTTCCTATTTCGTGAGGACGTAAGATACACTCATGCATCATATCATTCATGCATCCGCATCAATAAAATGAATTAACAACATTTCTTTTCTTACCTTTGTTCCCGTCTCCCCCTTAGTGAGTACTTGTCCCGTTTGTTGAAACTCCGACCCATCTCGTTCTCAATCTCGCACAATCTTCTAAATTTGTTACAATTGGCTCTTTCATCCCCGTGATTAGCAATAGTACCATTAGAGACAAGTTTCTTCACATCCCGATGTCTTCGCAGGAGGTTAAGCAGATCGTATAGAGACCCCAAATCATAGATGACCACACCCTAGGTAAATCGGATCATCACTAGAATTGACCTTTCCATTCTTGCCCTACCTTACCGCTCTATTTGGATAAGTTGGAGTATCACCAAATATGAGCTGTCACCTGAAGAAGTTGTCAACAATGCTACAGTCCACGTCCTGAGAAGTTGATGTTGGGACACCTCAACCCGATGTTTTGCTAGAGGTAGCTATTTTCTGTTTCTAGAATGGATCTTGTTTCATCACTTGTCGGCAGAAGTGAGCTGATCTTCTGAGAGCGGATTCCTATCAACCTATCATGATCATCACCATTCCTACACGTCGGATGTAGGAGAAGCTCAAATTGGAGATGACGACAACAACAAAGACGTTAGTGATGCCCTATTGTCCCTAGGAGTTTCACCGTTGCAAACCGTTTCCTTAGATCCCGCTACCATTAGCTAGTATGTCTATCGTAAGGAGTAAGATCGTATCCCCAGTTGCCACCTCCCTACCCTATCCCTAGTGATCCTGTTTATCAAGAGGCTATTGACACGGAAGACCTTGAAGTAACCAGACTCTACAGATGTAAATTGAGCCTTTGAAGAATTTAATGGAAGAGTTCCAATTTGGTGAAGCACAATGTGCGCAATTTCGATATCATGGTCATGGTGACTATATCGAACCTTGGATTACGTGTAAATTGGATGGAGAAGTGGATTTGCTACATAATCCGTATCAACCATGATTATTGCGATGATGGGTGTGGTGCCATTGGATTTATGGTTACCCAGATTTGTTGAATGAATTTATTATCGCAATAAATTCTACGTAACTTAAAAATTCGATGCATTTACACTATGTCAACATCATCGAGAATTTTTATTGGTTGGATTATGCAGATGGTTAAAACACGCTTCAGTCTTTGGAGGGAGCAACCAACCGCCACCACCACCTCCCGGCCAACCCGAGCCGTTCTTTGACGAAGTGTGCGGGTGAGTTGCGCAACATCTCGCGCAACACGGCATTGTGGTGGAGGAAGTCGTAATATTGGTATAGAAGATAGGCTCCATTCATACAAGGAATTTAAGACCACCGATCCACCTAAGTTCACACAGCCTAGTGAACCAACCGAAGCGGAAGAATGGATGAGCTCAGTTGAGGAAAAAATTTAGGTTGTTGGATTTGACCGAAGTGCGTAAGGCTGAGTATGCCGCTCATTTGCTTGAAGGACCCGCAGGAATTTGGTGGAAAATCATCGTACACCTACCCGCCTAATACTTCTATTACCCGATATGTTCACGGCAGCTTTCCATGAAGCTTATATTCACCCTAGTGTGATTGCTATGAAATTGGCAGAATTTATCAAGTTCAATCAAGATGACAAGACCATCACTGAATATCTTGAGGATTTCAACCGTTTGTCTCGATATGCACCAAATATGGTGGACACGGAAGAAAAGAAAATAGCAAGTTTCAGAAGAGGGCTTAATGCAAAGATGCAGAAGACTATTGGAGCCCCGTTCAAAAAGAGCTTCAATGAGTTTGTCAGTGATTGCTTGCTACAAGAGGAGAGCAACAACGCATATGCCGCTACCAAGAGCAAGAAGAGACCGATGGAAATTAGTTCGAGTCGAACAAGGTTCTACTCATTAGTCATCCAAGCTACCACCAACCGAGATGCCCCACCGCAAGAGGAGTCACAAACTTGAGAGTTCTCGCTACCTAAGGCTCATGTTACCCTTTCTCCAGGGGACCAAGACAGATCTTGTTGGATATAGTGCTTCTAATCGCAACAAGTGCTATAATTGTGGGACACCGGGACATTTTTCTAGGTTTTGCCCACAACCAAGAGTAACCAACCCTACACAGCGAAGATTGGACAGATTCACTCCACCAATATTGAAGAAAGTCCGTAGGAGAATCAGAATCGGCCGGCACTTGCCTAGTCAACAACCACAATCTTTGTGGTATTGTTTGACTCTGGATCGTCTCATTCTTTTATGAGCTTTTGCCCAAGAACATAAGGAGAATATATCTGATTTGGGATATGGTTATCGTATTAGCTTAGCGTGAGCTGATCAATTTACCAGGAAGGTTGTCGAAATGTACAGATTAAAGTTGGAAACTTAGAGATTGTCACCTCCTTAATAGTATTACCCGGGTTGAGTTTGGATGTCATTTTGGGAATGAATTGGATGAAGACTTGGGGAGTAATTATAGACACCTCGAATAGGGTAATCCCGTTGAAAGATCCCCGAGATGGAAAGGAACATCGATAATTCTTCCCCAAACACCCAATCTAAATCGTGTCTCCGCTGCACTACAAGTTACTAGAATCTCGGATATACCAGTGGTATGTGAGTTTCCGATGTTTTCGGGAAGACTTACCGGGATTACCACCGCACGTGAGAGATGTAGAGTTTGCCATAGAGCTTCTACCGAACAAAGACCAATCACCGAAGGCCTTACAGGATGCCGCCCCATGAATTGGCTGAGTTGAAAATTCAGATACAAGAATTGCTAGAGAAAGGATTGATTAGACCAAGCTCTTCACCATGGGGATGTCCTGCCCTTTTTGTGAAAAAGAAGGACCAATCTTTGAGGATGTGTGTGTGGATTACCGACCACTCAATGCGGTGACGCTTTAAAAACAAGTATCCTTTGCCACGCATTGACATTCTCTTTTGATCGGTTGTCCAAAGCAAAGGTTTTCCAAGATCGATCTTCGTTCGGGCTATCATCGATCAAGATCGGACCCCAAGACATTCAGAAGACCGCTTTCTCAACCAAATATGGGTTATATGAGTATCTTGTCATGTCCTTTGGCTTGACAAATGCTCCAGCTCATTTTATGTGCCTAATGAATTCGGTATTCATGCCTGAATTAGACAAATTCGTGGTTGTGTTTATCGATGATATTTTGGTATATTCAGAGAATGAAGAAGACCATGCCGCACATCTCGAATAGTGTTAGCTGTGCTCAGAGAACACAAGCTTTATGCTAAGTTTAGCAAATGCGAAGTTTTGGTTAAAGAAGGTGCAATTTCTTGGACATGTCTTATCGTAAGATGGAATTTCGATTGATCCAAGCAAAGTTTGAAGTCATGGATTGGAAGGCACCGACCTCCGTTACAGTAGATTCGAGTTTTCTTGGTTTAGCAGGGTATTATCGTCGATTCATACCCGACTTTTCTAAGATCGCCAAACCTATGACAAGGTTATTGCGGAAAGATGAGAAGTTTGTGTGGACACCAGAGTGTGAAACAGCTTTTCGTACACTACGAGAGTTGTTAACAACCGCTCCAGTGCTTGCACAACCGGATATAGAGAAACCTTTTGATATGTTTTTTTGCGACGCATGTGGTACAGGTCTAGGATGTGTACTCATGCAAGAAGGAAGAGTGATTGCTTATGCATCACGACAATTACGCAAACACGAAGTGAATTACCCTACTCATGATTTGGAGTTAGCAGCCGTCGTACATGCTTTGAAGATTTGGCGCCATTATCTGCTTGGAAATGTGTGTCATATTTACACGGATCACAAGAGTCTAGAGTATGTCTTCACTCGAGATCAGTTAAACATGAGACAACGAAGATGGTTAGAGTTGATTAAAGATTACAATTTGAAAGTACATGACCATCCGGGCAAGGCGAATGTCATTGCAGACGCCATGAGTCAGAAGGTACATTGTACTATTGAACAACCATTGCCAGAAGAAAATTTTAGTTTAATGCACCCCGCAGTTTTGCATAACATACAAGTGCAAAAATCTCTCGGAGGCGAGGATAATTGAAGGGTAAAAATCGATAAAGGTATCTCTTTCATCAAGAAGAAACTCGAGAAGACACCAAGTGACCATTTTTAGGATTGATGAGAATGAAGTTCTATGGTATGGCAATCGTTTAGTTGTACCCAAGGCCAAGGAACTTAGAGACCAAATCTTGAAAGAAGCACATTCGTCTACCTTATCAAACCATCCAGGTAGCAGCAAGATGTACAAAGATTTGAGATCACGCTTTTGGTGGACCAAGATGAGAAAAGAGATTGCTGCTCATGTGGCAAAGTGTGACAATTGTTGTAGAGTCAAGGCCATTCACATGAAACCTTTTGGATTGCTACAACCTTTGCCAACCTCTCGGTTGGAAATGGGATCACATCACTATGGATCTCATTGTTGGACTTCCACGCACCCGCAAGGATTTGATACTATTTGGGTAATTGTGGATAGATCGACCAAAGTAGCGCATTTTATCCCAATCAACATTAGCTATGAACCACATCGAAGACGCCAGAGATCTACATTTCTCGGGTAGTTCGCCCTCGCATGGTTTACCCAAGAGCATAGTGTCTAACCGAGGATCTAAATGGACCGAGAGATTTTTGAATGTCTACGTAAAAACTTTAGACACAAAACTAGTTTGTAGCCCAAGCATACCAACCGCAAACAACTGGACAGACCGAAAGGGTGAATCAAGTTCTGGAGGATATGTTGAGAGCATGTGTGTTATCTCGCTAAAGGCCCATGGGATAAATGGTTACCATTTACGAGTTCTCCTACAACAACGGTTACCAAGCAAGCATCAAGATGGCTCCATTTGAAGCTTTGTATGGTAGAAAATGTAGAACACCTCGGAATTGGGTAGAGACTGGAGATAGAACCTTTTATGGCCTCGACTTCGTTGAGGAAGCGAAACGTAAGGTTAGGACAAGGCAACAACATCTAGCCACGGCTCAATCACGTCGAAAAGTTATGCCGACAAGCGAGAGAAACTTTTGGAATTCGAGTTGGTGATTTTGTATATCTTAAGGTGTCACCAATGAAAAGAGTGCAACGCTTTGGAGTTAAAAGAAAGTTAGCACCTAGATTCGTAGGTCCTTTTTCGTATTGTTGCAAGAAAGGGAAAAGTTGCTTACCAACTACAATTACCTCGTGAGCCGAGATCGTCTTTAATGTCGCTCATGTATCCCGCTTGAAGAAGTGGTTGAGAGTGCTCAAGAACGATTTCCATCGTAAATGCTGAAGTGAATACCGACCTAACCTACTTTGAAAGGCCAATTCAAAAATTGGATACTAAAGAAAGAACAACTCGTAACAAGACGGTGAAGCTATACAAGATTCTATGGAGTAATCATGGAGAGAAGGATGCTACGTGGGAAATGTAAGAGTATCTACGAGAAGTTTATCCCGTGTGTTCTCTAACGAATGGTTAGAAAATACCGACAAATCTCGGGGCGAGATTTTCTTAAGGGGGTAGATTTGTAACACCCGGTTTTAAGCATGTCATTAGCATCAGCATTTCATGGGCATAATCATCATTTAATTACATGCAATCATGCACATGAAATGATAGAGGTCATTTGCTTGTTTAAATGCATTCAATTTGATTGTTATGTTTTTTGCCTTGTCATTTCATGTATGAAATGTTTGCATAATTAGGTGTTTAATCTTTATTTATTCCTAGTTATGATCATAGGATGTTTTGAGCAAGGTTGATGTTGGTCATGTTCTCTAATCATGTTTAATTAGATTAGTTTGACCTAGTTTGACTTTGAGTGTGATTTATTTTGTTTTGTTCAAAAGTCCTAGCTAGAGATCTTGCATGTGTGTGAACCCTTCATGATTTGTGTAGCAAATTTCTTGTAGAACAAAAAGATATCATAGGCCGGTTGCATGATTTTGAGTGGAGCATGTCCAAAAAGTCAAAGTTTGTTTGAATTAAGCGCGAATTAGGGTTTACGTTGACCCCGGTGTAGTTTATCGTTGATCGATCATAGTTTCTAAACCAAACCAAATTAGAAAAAAAGTTTGCATAGGTGTTTTGCTCAGATTTTCATGAGGATCATTTCGCTCAATTAGAGTTTTTCCCCGATTCCCGCACGTTTTTGACGTTTAGGGTAAAAACAGGTTGCATTAGGAGTTTAAATCGAAAAAAATAAGAAGGAAAACCGGTCGGCCACCCTTGTCTCGACATGCCGTCACGCACGCCCGCGTGGCCCGCGCCCCGCCCTCCCCGCTTCTCGCAGACCGCGCCTTGGAAGGGAAGCCGGAGGCTGGCCCCGCGGCGCTCCACTCCATCCCCCCCGCCTCTCCCTTCTCCAAAGCGGCAAGAAGACAAAGAATGAACGCCGCCGCAGCCACCATTGTCGCCGCCGGCGCACAACACCATCACCACCGCGTCCCCACTTTTCCCGCCTAGCTAGCAAAAGATCACCGCTTGTGCCCCGCGCTCACCATCCTCCCCACCGAGCCAATCGCCGCAAGGAAACGCCCAAAACCCGAGTTCCGCCGCGCGCCGCCGTCGGAACGCCGACAACCTCGCCGGGCCGGGCGGCCGCCGCAGTCCCGACCCCACCCTCCCCGCCACACGACAGCAAGCGCATCATGCTCGCCTTGAGTTTCGAAGGTAGAGGCTCAGCCCGCTGAGCCCCTAGTGGCCCCGGTTCGCCGGAACGGCAGCCCCGCCGTTGGCACCGCCATGTCCGCCACCGCGGCAAGCTCGCCACCGTCTGTGCCCGCCACTTTTCCTCGCCACTCTTCCCATTCTAACGTCGCCCCTCGACGCGTCTTCTACCTTGACCCAGTCGACCGAGCCATGGCGCCCTCGATCAGCCCGGACCATGGCCGCGCCAAGTTGTCTTGTCCGCGGCCGCCGGCATGCAAGTCGCTCGTTGCCGTGACCGCGGCAAACCAATCGCCCGGATCTCGCCGTGGGGCTCGCCTAGGTGCATAGAAGCTCGAACGCTCCTCGGTTTCCTCGCCATCGGTCGAACGGCCGACGATGTCGACGCCCGCCGCCGGGCCGCCGCACGTCACCACCGCCCTAAGGACCGTTTTAGCGTGGGGAAAGTGTACCGGGGCCGATAGATCAAGCCGAGACGGCCAACGGCGCTCTTTAGCTCGTGTGGGAGACCCATCGACGGCTTAAGATCCGCCGCTGACCGGCCGCCGCTTCGCTTTGAGCCGCTGACCAACGGGCCCCACCTCGCGGAGACGTTTTTCTTTTTCGCTTTTTAGTTTTCGATTTATATGCATGTCTTGTTTAAATCATAACTTCCTCATTTTAGCTCGGTTTTGAGTGAAACAAATTTTGTTGTGCTCCTTGTCAATAGATCTACATGATAAAAATTTTGAGTTTGCATTTTCTAGATGTTTTTTTATATTTATCTAGATTTATTGCTTTAATTGCCATGTAAATAGAGAAATGCATATCTAATTCTTGGTGCATGATAAAATAGTGGTCCCCGTGTAAAATGTTTATGTTTTTGGATGTAGAGTGCAGGAAAAATAACATGCATGCTATGTTCTGTGGTGGAAATGTGATTTTTTATTTATGTGCTATTCACCATGCTTTCTTAGGAAATTCATAGAAAAATAACTACTAGGGTTTTTGCCATGATAATTTTTGTACATGCATTTGTTACTATTATGTAGCTTTTCATGTTCATGGTTAGGCAGTTTCATACATTTCATAGTACAAAAGTATTTTCATGCCCTATTTTTATGCTAGCTTGCCATTTTTGTGTAGGACAGTATATGCATGAGTTTGCCATGAAATTTTTATGGTAGGCATGTTAGACCAGTAGAATGCTCTAGTAATTTTTGTAGATTTTTCTAAGCTGTTTATGCATTTATCATATTTATGTTGCTAGGAAAATGCCCTAGAAATGCATGTTTATGTTAAAGTAATATGTTTTGGGTGGTTTACTATTTGTTCTTATGATAATAAGGACCTGTTAGTATGGTTAGTTTGCTGGTCTAGTGTGTTTGGTCAATTTATTAATCCTAGCTTTGTGCATGTGTAGTGCATCTTTAGGGAATGTCATTTCATGTGCTTTAGTTTATCCTTTGGCCTGACCAGTAGGGTTATTTGGTAGTTTATAACCTTGTTTGCTTGCTGGTAGGTTTTGTAAGCTTTGCATAATTAGTTTGCAAGTTATTAGTGTTGCATGTAGCTTGTTGTTAGAACAAAGCCTCTGCTTTTTTGATGTTTTCGAGGCTGTAGATGTTAGAATCTGGTCGTGGTTATATTGAATGTTTTGTAGATAATTTTGTTAGCTTTCCAACGAGTGTTGTTTGCTGCATTTGGAGTTGTAGAACTCCGCGGTGATCGCTTTTAGTAACAAAGATGTCTAGTCGTCATTTTCGGTGTATTCGTGAGATAGGATGTTTGGTTGATGTAGGCTATTAGGTTTCTTGTGTAGTTATAGTTGTGGGTCTACGTAAGAGATATCCACTTACTAGTATCATACATCATAATGCATTCATCGATCATTCCATTTTATTCATATGCAAGTATATCTCGTGCATTCAGATATTCACTCGTGCATGTGCATGCAACATCTCGTGATCGGAGGAGTTAGTTCGGGAGGAGATCAAGGAGTAGGAGGTCAACCTTCGTCATCTCTGAGTGCAGCCAAAAAGACCCCCACAGAGAAGGAGGACCGTGACTCCAGCCTTCCGTAAGACTCTAACTTCTTCCTACTACTTTTCTCAAGGCAAGCCCCTGCATGCCGAACTTCCCTATGCTTTCTAAAATAACTTGTTGAGTCCTTTTTTAGAATGCCGCATTAAGTATAGGAAGTGGTTGAAACCGTTGATGCAAGATATCCTTGCTGGGTTGTTACCCTATCCTAATAGCGTAGTCTAGGTTAAAGGCTCGCTTATAATGATTGCAAAGAGATGCGATTTCCTGGCCACCGAGAGAATGGTTGTAGTTAGTCACATGGGTGACTAACAAGCTCCGCCGAGAACCCGACTAATAAAACATGTTAAGGTTGGATGGATATTGTGGTCTTCCCATCCGATCGATTAAGGACTGGTACTTTGTCTGGCGGTCGAAAAATTGAACGCACTGCTCATATAGTAGGCCTCGCCGCCGTCGTCGCGGAGCCACGGCTCGCGGAGAATGCTAGGGGCCGGCACTGCACACTTAACGCCCCTCCTAGGCGTGGTCGGTTGGGTTTGATCGGGCGCTAGCGCAGGCGCCGAAACGCCGTTTTTGTTGCCGCTCACTTGGTGGCTCGAGAGGAGGGGGTTGCCGACAGTGTCCGAGACTTTACGTCCCCCTAACGCCTTGGGAGTAATCGGGTCCTACATATGATCTAGTAGGCCTAGTTTATGACAGGTATTCGCCACCTAGTCAAGAATCGATTCGAATCGCCATCTCTCCCTCGGACGCTGAGAACCCGGGATGCTTCCGCGGCACCGTTGTCTTAATACTACAATAGTGGTTACTCTTATTCATGCCGCCGATGTTAAAATTATGATCAAGTTACTTATGTCGTTATTTATATATCGCCGAGCATATGTTTTAATCTTGACTATACAGGACTTATGGTTATGTATATAATAATAACCTTTTAACTTGGAAGAACTTGAGTAGTATGTGTAGGCACATTAATCAACTTTACTTCTAAAAATAAATGTGAGTCAGCCAGCTCCAGATAAAGCCAAGCATAATCCGGATAAAGCCAAGCATAATCCTTTGAGTCACCACTCCGGATAAAGCCAAGCATAATTCTGGTTTAAGATGGGTAAGTCTTGCGGAGTACAATTGAGTATTCACGGGTTAATTCCCCGATGTTGCGGGTGACTCGCGTCTAGCATGTTTCTATCCAGATGTGATGTGCCGTGGTTGAAGAGTAATGCTTAGGCATGGCAAGTCTCCATAGTTCCCCGTCTCTTGCTATAACAAAGGGGGTTGACATTATGTTGGCACTATCTATTTTATTTTGATTTCATTTGCAGCCTATTTCATTTCGAAAGCTATTGCTTCCGCACTCGAATTACTTTTGAAACAAATGTGTACATCGCGACTCGATTATAATATATTCAAATTTGGTTTGAGATACCGCGGGATTGAACTACCGAGCTCAACAATCTTGGTTGTATTGTTGATGAGTTTGAAATCACTCTGAGATTTCCGAATACCGGGTTTATATGGACTCAAGTGTAGACTGCGATTGCTTCGTAATTGAGAATTATACTTGATTTCTTATAAATTGGTCGGAACTTTTGTCACACCTAACTACAAACAAAGAGAAGTTTCAATCCGGCGATAGCATCGAAGCTAGACTTTTTCTCGGTTGAGGAATCAAATGCCTCACCCTAGAGAACCTAAATTTGAACAAGTGGACCATTAGAGAGTTTTTCTATGAATCACTTGCCATAGGCCTCAAAGTAGCACTTGTTGAGAGTGAAATCTTGGAATTCCATCGAAAATCTCTATGTCGACCTACGAAACCGAAACAAGAAGGGGAACGACACGAAAGGTACATAAGAAGTTGGCGTGGATAGGTTAGATGATGGTAGGATCAATTACATTGCGTTCCGCAACCGTTAATATGTGTTTGTGGATGTGCCATTAGGGACCGGCCGGGCGTTGATTTCAGCGAACTACAAACAAAGAGAAGTTTCCAATAAGGCGATAGTATCGAGCTAGACTTTTTCGGTTGTGAAATCAAATGCCTCACCCTAGAAAACCTAAATTTGAACAAGTGCACCATTAGTGAGTTTTTCTATGAATCACTTGCCATAGGCCTCAAAGTAGCACTTGTTGAGAGTGAAATCTTGGAATTCCGTCGAAAAATCTCCATGTCAACCTACGAACCGAAAAACAAGAAGGGGAACCACATGAAAGGTACATAGGAAGTTGGGGTGGATAGGTTAGATTATGGTAGGATCAATTACATTGCGTTCCGCAACCGTTAATATATGTTTCTCGGATGTGACATTAGGGACTGGCCGGGCGTTGATTTCGGCGAACTACAAACAAAGAGAAGTTTTCCGGCGATAGCATCGAGCTAGACTTTCTTGCAGTTGTGGAATCAAATGCCTCACCTTAGAGAACCTAAATTTGAACAAGTGGACCATTAGAGAGTTTTTCTAAGAATCACTTGCCATAGGTTTCAAAGTAGCACTTGTTGAGAGTGAAAGCTTGGAATTCCATCGAAAATCTCTCGCGGTCGACCAAACGAACCGAAACAAGAAGGGGAACGATTGTGAAAGGTACATAGGAAGTTGGGGTGTATAGGTTAGATTATGGTAGGATGAATTACATTGCGCTCCCCAACCATTAATATATGTTTCTCGGATGTGACATTAGGGACTGCCGGGCGTTGATTTCGCTGAACTACAAACAAAGAGAAGTTTCCAAGTCCGGCGATAGCATCGAAGCTAGACTTTTTTGCGGTTGTGGAATCAAATGCCTCACCTTAGAGAACCTAAATTTGAACAAGTGGACCATTAGAGAGTTTTTCTAAGAATCACTTGCCATAGGCCTCAAAGTAGCACTTGTTGAGAGTGAAATCTTGGTATTCCATCGAAAATCTCTATGTCGACCTACGAACCGAAACAAGAAGGGGAACGACACTAAAGGTACATAGGAAGTTGGGGTGGATAGGTTAGATGATGGTAGGATCAATTACATTGCGTTTCCCCAAACCGTTAATATATGTTTTCGATGTGACATTAGGGATCGCCGGGCGTTGATTTCAGCGCGAACTACAAACAAAGAGAAGTTTCCAACCGGCGATAGCATCGAGCTAGAGTTTTTTGCAGTTGTGGAATCAAATGCCTCACCTTAGAGAACCTAAATTTGAACAAGTGGACCATTAGAGAGTTTTTCTAAGAATCACTTGCCATAGGCCTCAAAGTAGCACTTGTTGAGAGTGAAATCATGGAATTCCATCGAAAAATCTCTATGTCGACCTACGAACCGAAACAAGAAGGGGAACGACACGAAAGGTACATAGGAAGTTGGGGTGGATAGGTTAGATGATGGTAGGATCAATTACATTGCGCTCCGCAACCGTTAATATATGTTTCGATGTGACATTAGGGACCGCCGGGCGTTGATTTCAGCGCGAACTACAAACAAAGAGAAGTTTCCAATCCGGCGATAGCATCGAGCTAGACTTTTTCGCGGTTGTGGAATCAAATGCCTCACCCTAGAAAACCTAAATTTGAACAAGTGGACCATTATTAAGAGTTTTTCTATGAATCACTTGCCATAGGCCTCAAAGTAGCACTTGTTTAGAGTGAAATCTTGGAATTCCATCGAAAAATCTCAGGGTCGACCAACGAACCGAAAACAAGAAGGGGAACGACACATGAAAGGTACATAGGAAGTTGGGGTGGATAGGTTAGATGATGGTAGGATCAATTACATTTGCGCTCCGCAACCGTTAATATGTGTTTGTGGATGTGACATTAGGGACCGGGTGTTGATTTCAGCGCCGAAGTACAAACAAAGAGAAGTTTCCAATAAGGCGATAGTATCGAGCTAGACTTTTTCGCGGTTGTGGAATCAAATGCCTCACCCTAGAAAACCTAAATTTGAACCAAGTGGACCATTAGTGAGTTTTTCTATGAATCACTTGCCATAGGCCTCAAAGTAGCACTTGTTGAGAGTGAAATCTTGGAATTCCGTCGAAAATCTCTATGTCGACCTACGAACCTAAACAAGAAGGGGAACGACACCTAAAGGTACATAGGAAGTTGGGGTGGATAGGTTAGATTATGGTAGGATCAATTACATTGCGTTCCGCAACCGTTAATATATGTTTCCTCGGATGTGACATTAGGGACCGGCCGGGCGTTGATTTCAGCGCGAACTACAAACAAAGAGAAGTTTCCAATCCGGCGATAGCATCGAGCTAGACTTTTTCTGGGTTGTGGGATCAAATGCCTCACCCTAGAGAACCTAAATTTGAACAAGTGGACCATTAGTGAGTTTTTCTATGAATCACTTGCCATAGGCCTCAAAGTAGCACCTTGTTGAGAGTGAAATCTTGGAATTCTATCGAAAATCTCTATGTCGACCTACGAACCGAAAAACAAGAAGGGAAACGACACCTAAAGGTACATAGGAAGTTGGGGTTGATAGGTTAGATGATCGTAGGATCAATTACATTGCGTTTCCCCCAACCGTTAATATATGTTTTCGGATGTGATATTAGGGATCGTTGGCGTTGATTTCAGCGAACTACAAACAAAGAGAAGTTTCCAATCCGGCAATAGTATCGAGCTAGACTTTTTGCGGTTGTGGAATCAAATGCCTCACCCTAGAAAACCTAAATTTGAACAAGTGGGCCATTAGAGAGTTTTTCTATGAATCACTTGCCATAGGCCTCAAAGTAGCACTTGTTGAGAGTGAAATCTTGGAATCCATCGAAAAAATCTCGTGGTCGACCAACGAACGGAAACAAGAAGGGGAACGACAGGAAAGGTACAAAGGAAGTTAGGGTGGATAGGTTAGATGATGGTAGGATCAATTACATTACGTTCCGCAACCGTTAATATATGTTTACGGATGTGACATTAGGGACCGGCCGGCGTTGATTTCAGCGCGAACTACAAACAAAGAGAAGTTTCCAATCCGGCGATAGAATCGAGCTAGACTTTTTCGCGGTTGTGGAATCAAATGCCTCACCCTAGAAAACCAAAATTTCAACAAGTGGACCATTAGAGTGTTTTTCTAAGAGTCACTTGCCATAGGCCTCAAAGTAGCACTTGTTTAGAGTGAAATCTTGGAATTCCATCGAAAATCTCTGTGTCGACCAACGAACCGAAACAAGAAGGGGAACGACACGAAAGGTACATAGGAAGTCAGGGTGGATAGGTTAGATGATGGTAGGATCAATTACATTACGTTCCGCAACCGTAATATATATGTTTCGGATGTGACATTAGGACCGCCGGCGTTGATTTCAGCGAACTACAAACAAAGAGAAGTTTCCAATCCGCGATAGAATCGAGCTAGACTTTTTCGGGTTGTGGAATCAAATGCCTCACCCTAGAAAACCAAAATTTCAACAAGTGGACCATTAGAGTGTTTTTCTAAGAGTCACTTGCCATAGGCCTCAAAGTAGCACTTGTTTAGAGTGAAATCTTGGAATTCCATCGAAAATCTCGCGGTCGACCAACGAACCGAAAAACAAGAAGGGGAACGACACCTAAAGGTACATAGGAAGTCGGGGTGGATAGGTTAGATGATGGTAGGATCAATTACATTGCGTTCCGCAACCGTTAATATATGTTTCTCGATGTGACATTAGGGGACTGCCGGGCGTTGATTTCAGCGCGAACTACAAACAAAGAGAAGTTTCAATCCGGCAATAGTATCGAGCTAGACTTTTTTTTGCGGTTGTGGAATCAAATGCCTCACCCTAGAAAACCTAAATTTTAACAAGTGGACCATTAGAGCGTTTTTCTAAGAACCACTTGCCATAGGCCTCAAAGTAGCACTTGTTGAGAGTGAAATCTTGGAATTCCATCAAAAATCTCTATGTCGACCTACGAACCGAAACAAGAAGGGGAACGACACCTAAAGGTACATAGGAAGTTGGGGTTGATAGGTTAGATGATGGTAGGATCAATTACATTGCGTTCCCCAACCGTTAATATATGTTTTCGGATGTGACATTAGGGACTTTGTTGGCGTTGATTTCAGCGAACTACAAACAAAGAGAAGTTTCCAATCCGCAATAGTATCGAGCTAGACTTTTTTGCGGTTGTGGAATCAAATGCCTCACCCTAGAAAACCTAAATTTGAACAAGTGGACCATTAGAGCGTTTTTCTTAGAATCACTTGCCATAGGCCTCAAACTAGCACTTGTTGAGAGTGAAATCTTGGAATTCCATCGAGAATCTTTATGTCGACCTACGAACCAAAAACAAGAAGGGGAACGACAGAAAGGTACGTAGGAAGTTGGGGTTGATAGGTTAGATGATGGTAGGATCAATTACATTGCGTCCCCCCAACCGTTAATATATGTTTCGGATGTGACATTAGGGACTGTTGGCGTTGATTTCAGCGCGAACTACAAACAAAGAGAAGTTTCCAATCCGGCAATAGTATCGAGCTAGACTTTTTTGCGGTTGTGGAATCAAATGCCTCACCCTAGAAAACCTAAATTTGAATAAGTGGACCATTAGAGCGTTTTTTTCTTAGAATCACTTGCCATAGGCCTCAAAGTAGCACTTGTTTAGAGTGAAATCTTGGAATTCCATCGAAATATCTGCGTATTCGACCTACGAACCGAAACAAGAAGGGGAACGACACTAAAGGTACATAGGAAGTTAGGGTGGATAGGTTAGATGATGGTAGGATCAATTACATTGCGTTCCCGCAACCGTTAATATATGTTTCGGATGTGACATTAGGGACTGTTGGCGCTGATTTCAGCGAACTACAAACAAAGAGAAGTTTCCAATCCGGCGGTAGCATCGAAGCTACACTTTTTCTCGGTTGTGGAATCAAATGCCTCACCCTAGAGAACCTAAATTTGAACAACTGGACCATTAGTGAGTTTTTCTATGAATCACTTGCCATAGGCCTCAAAGTAGCACTTGTTTAGAGTGAAATCTTGAATTCCATCGAAAATACCTCTCGCGGTCGACCTACGAACCGAAACAAGAAGGGGGAACGACAGGAAAGGTACATAAAAATTTAGGGTGGATAGGTTAGATGATGGTAGGATCAATTACATTGCGTTCGCAACCGTTAATATATGTTTTCGATGTGACATTAGGGGACCGGCCGGGCGTTGGATTTCAGCGCGAACTACAAACAAAGAGAAGTTTGCCAATCCGCGACAAAGATCGAAGCAGACTTTTTCTCGGTTGTGGAATCAAATGCCTCTCCCTAGAGAACCTAAATTTTAACAACTGGACCATTAGTGAGTTTTTCTATGAATCACTTGCCATAGGCCTCAAAGTAGCACTTGTTTAGAGTGAAATCTTGGAATTCCATCGAAAATCTCTGTGTCGACCAACGAACCGAAACAAGAAGGGGAACGACGGGGAAAGGTACATATGAAGTTAGGGTGGATAGGTTAGATGATGGTACGATCAATTACATTGCGTTCCGCAACCGTTAATATATGTTTCTCGATGTGACATTAGGGACTGCTGGCGTTGATTTCAGCGCGAACTACAAACAAAGAGAAGTTTCGAATCCGGCAATAGTATCGAGCTAGACTTTTTTGCGGTTGTGGAATCAAATGCCTCACCCTAGAAAACCTAAATTTGAACAAGTGGACCATTAGAGCGTTTTTCTAAGAACCACTTGCCATAGGCCTGAAAGTAACACTTGTTGAGAGTGAAATCTTGGAATTCCATCGAAAATCTCTATGTCGACCTACGAATCGAAACAAGAAGGGGAACGACACGAAAGGTACATAGGAAGTTGGGGTGGATAGGTTAGATGATGGTAGGATCAATTACATTGTGTTCCCCAACTGTTAATATATGTTTCTGATGTGACATTAGGGACTGCTGACGTTGATTTCAGCGCGAACTACAAACAAAGAGAAGTTTCCAATCCGGCAATAGTATCGAGCTAGACTTTTTGCGGTTGTGGAATCAAATGCCTCACCCTAGAAAACCTAAATTTGAACAAGTGGACCATTAGAGAGTTTTTCTAAGAATCACTTGCCATAGGCCTCAAAGTAGCACTTGTTGAAAGTGAAATCTTGAATTCTATCGAAAATCTTTATGTCGACCTACGAACCGGAAAAACAAGAAGGGGAACGACACCTAAAGGTACATAGGAAGTTGGGGTTGATAGGTTAGATAATGGTAGGATCAATTACATTGCGTTCCCCAACCGTTAATATATGTTTTCGGATGTGACATTAGGGACTGTTGGCGTTGATTTCAGCGAACTACAAACAAAGAGAAGTTTCCAATCCGGCAATAGTATCGAGCTAGACTTTTTGCGGTTGTGGAATCAAATGCCTCACCCTAGAAAACCTAAATTTGAACAAGTGGACCATTAGAGCGTTTTTCTAAGAATCACTTGCCATAGGCCTCAAAGTAGCACTTGTTTAGAGTGAAATCTTGGAATTCCATCGAAATATCTCTGTGTCGACCTACGAACCGAAACAAGAAGGGGAACGACACGAAAGGTACATAGGAAGTTAGGGTGGATAGGTTAGATGATGGTAGGATCAATTACATTGCGTTCCACAACCGTTAATATATGTTTCTGGATGTGACATTAGGACTGCTGGCGCTGATTTCAGCGCGAACTACAAACACAGAGAAGTTTCCAGTCCGGCGGTAGCATCGAGCTAGACTTTTTCTCGGTTGTGGAATCAAATACCTCACCCTAGAGAACCTAAATTTGAACAACTGGACCATTAGTGAGTTTTTCTATGAATCACTTGCCATAGGCCTCAAAGTAGCACTTGTTTAGAGTGAAATCTTGGAATTCCATCGAAATATCTCTGTGTCGACCTACGAACCAAAACAAGAAGGGGAACGACGGTGAAAGGTACATAAAAATTTAGGGTGGATAGGTTAGATGATGGTAGGATCAATTACATAGCGTTCCCCAACCGTTAATATATGTTTCTCGATGTGACATTAGGGGATGGCCGGCGTTGATTTCAGCGAACTACAAACAAAGAGAAGTTTGCAGTCCGCGACAAAGATCGAGCTAGACTTTTCTCGGATTTTGGGAATCAAATGCCTCACCCTAGAGAACCTAAATTTGAACAAGTGGACCATTAGTGAGTTTTTCTATGAATCACTTGCCATAGGCCTCAAAGTAGCACTTGTTGAGAGTGAAATCTTGGAATTCCATTGAAAATCTCTACGTCGACCTATGAACCGAAACAAGAGGGGGAATTGAAAGGTACATAGGAAGTTGGGGTGATAGGTTAGATGATGGTAGATCAATTACATTGGCATTGCTCCGCAACCGTTAATATATGTTTCTGGATGTGACATTAGGGACCGGGCGTTGATTTCGAACTACAAACAAAAGAGAAGTTTCCAAATCCGGCGATAGCATCGAGCCAGACTTTTTTTGCGGTTGTGGAATCAAATGCCTCACCCTAGAGAACCTAAATTTGAACAAGTGGACCATTAGAGATTTTTCTAAGAATGACTTGCCATAGGCCTCAAAGTAGCACTTGTTGAGAGTGAAATCTTGAATTCCATCAAAAATCTATGTCGACCTACGAACCGAAAAACAAGAAGGGAACGACACGAAAGGTACATAGGAAGTTGGGGTTGATAGGTTAGATGATGGTAGGATCAATTACATTGCGTGCCCACAACCGTTAATATATGTTTCGGATGTGACATTAGGGACCGGCCGGGCGTTGATTTCAGCACGAACTACAAACAAAGAGAAGTTTCCAATCCGGCGATAGTATCGAGGTAGACTTTTTTGCGGTTGTGGAATCAAATGCCTCACCCTAGAGAACCTAAATTTTAACAACTGGACCATTAGTGAGTTTTTCTATGAATCACTTGCCATAGGCCTCAAAGTAGCACTTGTTGAGAGTGAAATCTTGGAATTCCGTTGAAAATCTCTACGTCGACCTATGAACCGAAACAAGAAGGGGAACGACAGGAAAGTTACATAGGAAGCTGGGGTTGATAGGTTAGATGATGGTAGGATCAATTACATTGTGTTCCCCAACCGTTAATATATGTTTTCTGGATGTGACATTAGGGACTGGCGGGCGTTGATTTTCGCGAACTACAAACAAAGAGAAGTTTCCAATCCGGCGATAGCATCGAAGCTAGATTTTTTGCGGTTGTGGAATCAAATGCCTCACCCTAGAAAAACCTAAATTTGAACAAGTGGACCATTAGAGCATTTTTCTAAGAATCACTTGCCATAGGCCTCAAAGTAGCACTTGTTGAGAGTGAAATCTTGGAATTCCATTGAAAATCTCTACGTCGACCTACGAACCGAAACAAGAAGGGAACGACAGGAAAGGTACATAGGAAGTTGGGGTTGATAGGTTAGATGATGGTAGGATCAATTACATTGTGTTCCACAACCGTTAATATATGTTTTCGATGTGACATTAGGGACCGCCGGCGTTGATTTCAGAACGAACTACAAACAAAGAGAAGTTTCCAATCCGCAATAGTATCGAGCTAGACTTTTTTTGCGGTTGTGGAATCAAATGCCTCACCCTAGAAAACCTAAATTTGAACAAGTGGACCATTAGAGCATTTTTCTAAGAATCACTTGCCATAGGCCTCAAAGTAGCACTTGTTGAGAGTGAAATCTTGAATTCCATCGAAAATCTATATGTCGACCTACGAACCGAAACAAGAAGGGGAACGACACGAAAGGTACATAGGAAGTTGGGGTTGATAGGTTAGATGATGGTAGGATCAATTACATTGCGTTCCGCAACCGTTAATATATGTTTTCGGATGTGACATTAGGGACCGCTGGCGTTGATTTCAGCGAACTACAAACAAAGAGAAGTTTCCAATCCGGCGATAGAATCGAAGCTAGACTTTTTTTCGGTTGTGGAATCAAATGCCTCACCCTAGAGAACCTAAATTTGAACAAGTGGACCATTAGAGAGTTTTTCTATGAATCACTTGCCATAGGCCTCAAAGTAGCACTTGTTTAGAGTGAAATCTTGAATTCCATCGAAAATCTCTATGTCGACCAACGAACCGAAACAAGAAGGGGAACGACACGAAAGGTACATAGGAAGTTGGGGTGGATAGGTTAGATGATGGTAGGATCAATTACATTGCGTTCCCAACCGTTAATATATGTTTCTCGATGTGACATTAGGGACCGTGGGCGTTGATTTCAGCGCGAACTACAAACAAAGAGAAGTTTCGAATCCGGCGATAGTATCGAGCTAGACTTTTTTGCGGTTGTGGAATCAAATGCCTCACCCTAGAAAACCTAAATTTGAACAAGTGGACCATTAGAGAGTTTTTCTAAGAATCACTTGCCATAGGCCTCAAAGTAGCACTTGTTGAGAGTGAAATCTTGAATTCCATCGAAAAATCTCTATGTCGACCTACGAACCAAAACAAGAAGGGGAACGACACGAAAGGTACATAGGAAGTTGGGGTGGATAGGTTAGATGATGGTAGGATCAATTACATTGTGTTCCCCAACCGTTAATATATGTTTTCGATGTGACATTAGGGACCGGCCGACGTTGATTTCAGCGCACGAACTACAAACAAAGAGAAGTTTCCAATCCGGCAATAGCATCGAGCTAGACTTTTTTCACGGTTGTGGAATCAAATGCCTCACCCTAGAAAACCTAAATTTGAACAAGTGGACCATTAGAGAGTTTTTCTAAGAATCACTTGCCATAGGCCTCAAAGTAGCACTTGTTGAGAGTGAAATCTTGAATTCCATCGAAAAATCTCTATGTCGACTTACGAACCGAAAAACAAGAAGGGGAACGACACGAAAGGTACATAGGAAGTTGGGGTTGATAGGTTAGATGATGGTAGGATCAATTACATTGCGTTCCCCAACCGTTAATATATGTTTCTCGATGTGACATTAGGGACTGCTGGCGTTGATTTCAGCGCGAACTACAAACAAAGAGAAGTTTCCAATCCGGCAATAGTATCGAGCTAGACTTTTTTGCGGTTGTGGAATCAAATGCCTCACCCTAGAAAACCTAAATTTGAACAAGTGGACCATTAGAGCGTTTTTCTAAGAATCACTTGCCATAGGCCTCAAAGTAGCACTTGTTTAGAGTGAAATCTTGAATTCCATCGAAAAATCTTTATGTCGACCTACGAACCGAAACAAGAAGGGGAACGACAATGAAAGGTACATAGGAAGTTGGGGTGGATAGGTTAGATGATGGTAGGATCAATTACATTGTGTTCCCCAACCGTTAATATATGTTTCGGATGTGACATTAGGGATCGCCTGGCGTTGATTTCAGCGCGAACTACAAACAAAGAGAAGTTTCCAATCCGGCGATAGCATCGAAGCTAGACTTTTTCTCGGTTGTGGAATCAAATGCCTCACCCTAGAGAACCTAAATTTGAACAAGTGGACCATTAGTGAGTTTTTCTATGAATCACTTGCCATAGGCCTCAAAGTAGCACTTGTTTAGAGTGAAATCTTGGAATTCCATCGAAAATCTCTCGTGTCGACCTACGAACAAAAACACAAGAAGGGAAACGACAGAAAGGTACATAGGAATTTAGGGTGGATAGGTTAGATGATGGTAGGATCAATTACATTGCGCTCCCCAACCGTTAATATATGTTTCTCGATGTGACATTAGGGACCGGCCGGGCGCTGATTTCAGCGCGAACTACAAACAAAGAGAAGTTTCCAATCCGGCGATAGCATCGAGCTAGACTTTTTTCGGTTGTGGAATCAAATGCCTCACCCTAGAGAACCTAAATTTTGAACAAGTGGACCATTAGTGAGTTTTTCTATGAATCACTTGCCATAGGCCTCAAAGTAGCACTTGTTGAGAGTGAAATCTTGGAATTCCATCGAAAATCTCTCTATGTCGACCTATGAACCGAAACAAGAAGGGGGAACGACATGAAAGGTACATAGGAATTTGGGGTTGATAGGTTAGATGATGGTAGGATCAATTACATAAGCGTTCCCCAACCGTTAATATATGTTTCTCGGATGTGACATTAGGGATCGCCGGGCGTTGATTTCAGCGCGAACTACAAACAAAGAGAAGTTTCCAAATCCGGCGATAGCATCGAGCTAGACTTTTTTGCGGTTGTGGAATCAAATGCCTCACCCTAGAAAACCTAAATTTGAACAAGTGGACCATTAGAGAGTTTTTCTATGAATCACTTGCCATAGGCCTCAAAGTAGCACTTGTTGAGAGTGAAATCTTGAATTCCATCGAAAAATCTCTATGTCGACCTATGAAAAAAAACAAGAAGGGGGAACGACACGAAAAGGTACATAGGAAGTTGGGGGTTGATAGGTTAGATGATGGTAGGATCAATTACATTGCGTTCCCCAACCGTTAATATATGTTTCGGATGTGACATTAGGGACCGGGCCGGCGTTGATTTCAAAGACGAACTACAAACAAAGAGAAGTTTCCAATCCGCGATAGCATCGAGCTAGACTTTTTTTGCGGTTGTGGAATCAAATGCCTCACCCTAGAGAACCTAAATTTGAACAAGTGGACCATTAGAGAGTTTTTCTATGAATCACTTGCCATAGGCCTCAAAGTAGCACTTGTTGAGAGTGAAATCTTGGAATTCCATCAAAAATCTCTATGTCGACCTATGAACCGAAACAAGAAGGGGAACGATGTGAAAGGTACATAGGAAGTTGGGGTTGATAGGTTAGATGATGGTAGGATCAATTACATTGCGCTCCCCAACCGTTAATATATGTTTTCGATGTGACATTAGGGACCGCCGGCGTTGATTTCAGCAGACGAACTACAAACAAAGAGAAGTTTCCAATCCCGCGATAGCATCGAAGCTAGACTTTTTCGCGGTTGTGGAATCAAATGCCTCACCCTAGAGAACCTAAATTTGAACAAGTGGACCATTAGAGAGTTTTTCTATGAATCACTTGCCATAGGCCTCAAAGTAGCACTTGTTGAGAGTGAAATCTTGGAATTCCATCGAAAATCTCTGTGTCAACCTACAACGAACCGAAACAAGAAGGGGAACGACACGAAAGGTACATAGGAAGTTGGGGTTGATAGGTTAGATGATGGTAGGATCAATTACACATTGCTCCCAAACCGTTAATATATGTTTCTCGATGTGACATTAGGGACCGGCCGGGCGTTGATTTCAGCACGAACTACAAACAAAGAGAAGTTTCCAGTCCGGCGATAGCATCGAGCTAGACTTTTTTTGCGGTTGTGGAATCAAATGCCTCACCCTAGAAAACCTAAATTTGAACAAGTGGACCATTAGAGAGTTTTTCTATGAATCACTTGCCATAGGCCTCAAAGTAGCACTTGTTGAGAGTGAAATCTTGGAATTCCATCGAAAATCTCTATGTCGACCTACGAACTGAAACAAGAAGGGGAACGACACGAAAGGTACATAGGAAGTTGGGGTTGATAGGTTAGATGATGGTAGGATCAATTACATTGCGTTCCCAACCGTTAATATATGTTTCTCGATGTGACATTAGGGACCGCCGGGCGTTGATTTCAGCACGAACTACAAACAAAGAGAAGTTTCCAATCCGCGATAGCATCGAGCTAGACTTTTTTGCGGTTGTGGAATCAAATGCCTCACCCTAGAGAACCTAAATTTGAACAAGTGGACCATTAGAGAGTTTTTCTATGAATCACTTGCCATAGGCCTCAAAGTAGCACTTGTTGAGAGTGAAATCTTGGAATTCCATCAAAAATCTCTATGTCGACCTACGAACCGAAACAAGAAGAAGGGGAACGACACGAAAGGTACATAGGAAGTTGGGGTTGATAGGTTAGATGATGGTAGGATCAATTACATTGCGCGCTCCCCCAACCGTTAATATATGTTTCTGGATGTGACATTAGGGACCGGCTGGCGTTGATTTCAGTTTCTAACTACAAACAAAGAGAAGTTTCCAACCGGCGATAGCATCGAGCTAGACTTTTTTTCACGGTTGTGGAATCAAATGCCTCACCCTAGAGAACCTAAATTTGAACAAGTGGACCATTAGAGAGTTTTTCTATGAATCACTTGCCATAGGCCTCAAAGTAGCACTTGTTTAGAGTGAAATCTTGGAATTCCATCGAAAAATCTCTATGTCGACCAAACGAACCGAAACAAGAAGGGGAACGACAGGAAAGGTACATAGGAAGTTGGGGTGGATAGGTTAGATGATGGTAGGATCAATTACATTGCGTTCCCCAACCGTTAATATATGTTTCTCGATGTGACATTAGGGACGGCTGGCGTTGATTTCAGCGCGAACTACAAACAAAGAGAAGTTTTCAATCCGGCGATAGTATCGAGCTAGACTTTTTTTGCGGTTGTGGAATCAAATGCCTCACCCTAGAAAACCTAAATTTGAACAAGTGGACCATTAGAGAGTTTTTCTAAGAATCACTTGCCATAGGCCTCAAAGTAGCACTTGTTGAGAGTGAAATCTTGGAATTCCATCGAAAAATCTCTATGTCGACCTACGAACCTAAAAACAAGAAGGGGAACGACACGAAAGGTACATAGGAAGTTGGGGTGGATAGGTTAGATGATGGTAGGATCAATTACATTGTGTTCCCCAACCGTTAATATATGTTTCGATGTGACATTAGGGACCGGCCGGCGTTGATTTCAGCGCGAACTACAAACAAAGAGAAGTTTCCAATCCGGCAATAGTATCGAGCTAGACTTTTTTGCGGTTGTGGAATCAAATGCCTCACCCTAGAAAAACCTAAATTTGAACAAGTGGACCATTAGAGAGTTTTTCTAAGAATCACTTGCCATAGGCCTCAAAGTAGCACTTGTTGAGAGTGAAATCTTGGAATTCCATCTAAAAATCTTTATGTCGACCAAACGAACCGAAACAAGAAGGGGAACGACACGAAAAGGTACATAGGAAGTTGGGGTTGATAGGTTAGATGATGGTAGGATCAATTACATTGCGTTCCCCAACCGTTAATATATGTTTCTCGATGTGACATTAGGGACCTGTTGGCGTTGATTTCAGCCTAACGAACTACAAACAAAGAGAAGTTTCCAATCCCGCAATAGTATCGAGCTAGACTTTTTTGCGGTTGTGGAATCAAATGCCTCACCCTAGAAAACCTAAATTTGAACAAGTGGACCATTAGAGAGTTTTTCTAAGAATCACTTGCCATAGGCCTCAAAGTAGCACTTGTTTAGAGTGAAATCTTGGAATTCCATCGAAAAATCTCTATGTCGACCTACGAACCGAAACAAGAAGGGGAACGACACCGAAAGGTACATAGGAAGTTGGGGTGGATAGGTTAGATGATGGTAGGATCAATTACATTATGCCCCACAACCGTTAATATATGTTTTTCGGATGTGACATTAGGGGGACGGCCGGGCGTTGATTTCAGCACGAACTACAAACAAAGAGAAGTTTCCAACCCGCGATAGATAGCATCGAGCTAGACTTTTTCTCGGTTGTGGAATCAAATGCCTCACCCTAGAGAACCTAAATTTGAACAAGTGGACCATTAGAGAGTTTTTCTATGAATCACTTGCCATAGGCCTCAAAGTAGCACTTGTTTAGAGTGAAATCTTGGAATTCCATCGAAATATCTCTATGTCGACCTACGAACCAAAACAAGAAGGGGAACGACAGGAAAGGTACATAAAAATTTGGGGTGGATAGGTTAGATGATGGTAGGATCAATTACATATGCGTTCCCCAACCGTTAATATATGTTTCTCGATGTGACATTAGGACCGCCGGGCGTTGATTCAGCGCGAACTACAAACAAAGAGAAGTTTCCAAACCCCGCGATAGCATCGAAGCCAGACTTTTTCTCGGTTGTGGAATCAAATGCCTCACCCTAGAGAACCTAAATTTGAACAAGTGGACCATTAGAGAGTTTTTCTATGAATCACTTGCCATAGGCCTCAAAGTAGCACTTGTTGAGAGTGAAATCTTGGAATTCCATTGAAAATCTCTATGTCGACCTATGAACCGAAAAACAAGAAGGGGAACGATTGTGAAAGGTACATAGGAAGTTGGGGTGGATAGGTTAGATGATGGTAGGATCAATTACATTGCGCCCCCCAACCGTTAATATATGTTTTCGGATGTGACATTAGGGATAGCCGGGCGTTGATTTCAGCGAACTACAAACAAAGAGAAGTTTCCAGTCCCGGCGATAGCATCGAGCTAGACTTTTTTGCGGTTGTGGAATCAAATGCCTCACCCTAGAAAACCTAAATTTGAACAAGTGGACCATTAGAGAGTTTTTCTAAGAATCACTTGCCATAGGCCTCAAAGTAGCACTTGTTGAGAGTGAAATCTTGAATTCCATCAAAAATCTCTACGTCGACCTACGAACCTAAAAACAAGAAGGGGAACGACACCTAAAGTTACATAGGAAGTTGGGGTTGATAGGTTAGATGATGGTAGGATCAATTACATTGCGTTCCCCAACCGTTAATATATGTTTCTCGATGTGACATTAGGGACCGCGGGCGTTGATTTCAAAGACGAACTACAAACAAAGAGAAGTTTCCAATCCGGCAATAGTATCGAGGTAGACTTTTTTGCGGTTGTGGAATCAAATGCCTCACCCTAGAGAACCTAAATTTGAACAAGTGGACCATTAGAGAGTTTTTCTATGAATCACTTGCCATAGGCCTCAAAGTAGCACTTGTTGAGAGTGAAATCTTGGAATTCCGTTGAAAAATCTCTATGTCGACCTATGAACCGAAACAAGAAGGGGAACGACAGGAAAGGTACATAGGAAGCTGGGGTTGATAGGTTAGATGATGGTAGGATCAATTACATTGCGTTCCGCAACCGTTAATATATGTTTCTGGATGTGACATTAGGGACTGCTGGGGTTGATTTCAGCGCGAACTACAAACAAAGAGAAGTTTCCAGTCCGGCGATAGCATCGAGCTAGACTTTTTTTGCGGTTGTGGAATCAAATGCCTCACCCTAGAAAACCTAAATTTGAACAAGTGGACCATTAGAGAGTTTTTCTAAGAATCACTTGCCATAGGCCTCAAAGTAGCACTTGTTGAGAGTGAAATCTTGGAATTCCGTCAAAAATCTCTACGTCGACCTACGAACTGAAACAAGAAGGGGAACGACACGAAAGTTACATAGGAAGTTGGGGTTGATTGGTTAGATGATGGTAGGATCAATTACATTGCGTTCCCAACCGTTAATATATGTTTTCGGATGTGACATTAGGGACCGGCCGGCGTTGATTTCAGCACGAACTACAAACAAAGAGAAGTTTCCAGTCCGGCGATAGTATCGATCTAGACTTTTTCGCGGTTGTGGAATCAAATGCCTCACCCTAGAAAACCTAAATTTGAACAAGTGGACCATTAGAGAGTTTTTCTAAGAATCACTTGCCATAGGCCTCAAAGTAGCACTTGTTGAGAGTGAAATCTTGAATTCCATCGAAAAATCTATATGTCGACCTACGAACCGAAAAACAAGAAGGGGAACGACACTAAAGGTACATAGGAAGTTGGGGTTGATAGGTTAGATGATGGTAGGATCAATTACATTGCGCTTCCCAACCGTTAATATATGTTTCTCGATGTGACATTAGGGACCGCCGGCGTTGATTTCAAGCGAACTACAAACAAAGAGAAGTTTCCAATCCGCAATAGTATCGAGGTAGACTTTTTTGCGGTTGTGGAATCAAATGCCTCACCCTAGAAAACCTAAATTTGAACAAGTGGACCATTAGAGAGTTTTTCTAAGAATCACTTGCCATAGGCCTCAAAGTAGCACTTGTTGAGAGTGAAATCTTGGAATTCCATCGAAAATCTCTATGTGGACCTACGAACCGAAAAACAAGAAGGGGAACGACACGAAAGGTACATAGGAAGTTGGGGTTGATAGGTTAGATGATGGTAGGATCAATTACATTGCGTTCCCCAACCGTTAATATATGTTTCTCGATGTGACATTAGGGACTGCTGGCGTTGATTTCAGCGACGAACTACAAACAAAGAGAAGTTTCCAATCCGGCAATAGTATCGAGCTAGACTTTTTTTGTGGTTGTGGAATCAAATGCCTCACCCTAGAAAACCTAAATTTGAACAAGTGGACCATTAGAGAGTTTTTCTAAGAATCACTTGCCATAGGCCTCAAAGTAGCACTTGTTGAGAGTGAAATCTTGAATTCCATCGAAAATCTCTATGTCGACCTACGAACCAAAACAAGAAGGGGAACGACACGAAAGTTACATAGGAAGTTGGGGTGGATAGGTTAGATGATGGTAGGATCAATTACATTGCGCTCCCCAACCGTTAATATATGTTTCTCGGATGTGACATTAGGGGACCGCCGGCGTTGATTTCAGCGCCGAACTACAAACAAAGAGAAGTTTCCAAGTCCGGCGATAGCATCGAGCTAGACTTTTTTCGGTTGTGGAATCAAATGCCTCACCCTAGAGAACCTAAATTTGAACAAGTGGACCATTAGAGAGTTTTTCTATGAATCACTTGCCATAGGCCTCAAAGTAGCACTTGTTTAGAGTGAAATCTTGGAATTCCATCGAAAATCTCTATGTCGACCAACGAACCGAAACAAGAAGGGGAACGACAGGAAAGGTACATAGGAAGTTTGGGTGGATAGGTTAGATGATGGTAGGATCAATTACATTACGCTCCCCAACCGTTAATATATGTTTCGGATGTGACATTAGGGGGACCGGCCGGGCGTTGATTTCAGCGAACTACAAACAAAGAGAAGTTTCCAATCCGCGATAGTATCGAGCTAGACTTTTTCACGGTTGTGGAATCAAATGCCTCACCCTAGAAAACCTAAATTTGAACAAGTGGACCATTAGAGAGTTTTTCTATGAATCACTTGCCATAGGCCTCAAAGTAGCACTTGTTGAGAGTGAAATCTTGAATTCCATCGAAAATCTCTATGTCGACCTACGAACCGAAAAACAAGAAGGGGAACGACACGAAAGGTACATAGGAAGTTGGGGTGGATAGGTTAGATGATGGTAGGATCAATTACATTGCGCCCCCAACCGTTAATATATGTTTCTCGATGTGACATTAGGGACCGGCCGGCGTTGATTTCGCCGAACTACAAACAAAGAGAAGTTTCCAATCCGGCGATAAAATCGAGCTAGACTTTTTTGCGGTTGTGGAATCAAATGCCTCACCCTAGAGAACCTAAATTTGAACAAGTGGACCATTAGAGAGTTTTTCTATGAATCACTTGCCATAGGCCTCAAAGTAGCACTTGTTGAGAGTGAAATCTTGGAATTCCATCGAAAATCTCTATGTCGACCTACAAACCGAAACAAGAAGGGGAACGACACGAAAGGTACATAGGAAGTTGGGGTGGATAGGTTAGATGATGGTAGGATCAATTACATTGCGGTCCCCAACCGTTAATATATGTTTCTGGATGTGACATTAGGGACTGCTGGCGTTGATTTCAGTGCGAACTACAAACAAAGAGAAGTTTCCAGTCCGGCGATAGCATCGAGCTAGACTTTTTCACGGATGTGGAATCAAATGCCTCACCCTAGCGAACCTAAATTTGAACAAGTGGACCATTAGAGAGTTTTTCTATGAATCACTTGCCATAGGCCTCAAAGTAGCACTTGTTTAGAGTGAAATCTTGAATTCCATCGAAAAATCTCTATGTCGACCTACGAACCGAAACAAGAAGGGGAACGACACGAAAGGTACATAGGAAGTTGGGGTGGATAGGTTAGATGATGGTAGGATCAATTACATTGCGCTCCCCCAACCGTTAATATATGTTTCGATGTGACATTAGGGGGACCGCCGGGCGTTGATTTCAGCGAACTACAAACAAAGAGAAGTTTCCAGTCCGGCGATAGCATCGAGCTAGACTTTTTTCACGGTTGTGGAATCAAATGCCTCACCCTAGAGAACCTAAATTTGAACAAGTGGACCATTAGAGAGTTTTTCTATGAATCACTTGCCATAGGCCTCAAAGTAGCACTTGTTGAGAGTGAAATCTTGAATTCCATCGAAAATCTCTATGTCGACCAACGAACCTAAAAAACAAGAAGGGGAAAGACGGGAAAGGTACATAGGAAGTTGGGGTGGATAGGTTAGATGATGGTAGGATCAATTACATTGCGTTCCCCAACCGTTAATATATGTTTCTCGATGTGACATTAGGGATCGCCGGGCGTTGATTTCAGCACGAACTACAAACAAAGAGAAGTTTCCAATCCGGCGATAGCATCGATCTAGACTTTTTTGCGGTTGTGGAATCAAATGCGTCACCCTAGAAAACCTAAATTTGAACAAGTGGACCATTAGAGAGTTTTTCTATGAATCACTTGCCATAGGCCTCAAAGTAGCACTTGTTGAGAGTGACATCTTGGAATTCCATCGAAAATCTCTATGTCGACCTACAAAACGAAACAAGAAGGGGAACGACACGAAAGGTACATAGGAAGTTGGGGTGGATAGGTTAGATGATGGTAGGATCAATTACATTGCGGTCCCCAACCGTTAATATATGTTTTCGATGTGACATTAGGGACCGTGGCGTTGATTTCAGCGCGAACTACAAACAAAGAGAAGTTTCCAATCCGGCGATAGTATCGAGCTAGACTTTTTTGCGGTTGTGGAATCAAATGCCTCACCCTAGAAAACCTAAATTTGAACAAGTGGACCATTAGAGAGTTTTTCTATGAATCACTTGCCATAGGCCTCAAAGTAGCACTTGTTGAGAGTGAAATCTTGGAATTCCATCAAAAATCTCTATGTCGACCTACGAACCGAAACAAGAAGGGGAACGACACGAAAGGTACATAGGAAGTTGGGGTGGATAGGTTAGATGATGGTAGGATCAATTACATTGCGTTCCCCAACCGTTAATATATGTTTCTCGATGTGACATTAGGGACTGCTGGCGTTGATTTCAGCGCGAACTACAAACAAAGAGAAGTTTCCAGTCCGGCGATAGCATCGAGCTAGACTTTTTCACGGTTGTGGAATCAAATGCCTCACCCTAGAGAACCTAAATTTGAACAAGTGGACCATTAGAGAGTTTTTCTATGAATCACTTGCCATAGGCCTCAAAGTAGCACTTGTTGAGAGTGAAATCTTGGAATTCCATCAAAAATCTCTGTGTCGACCAACGAACCGAAACAAGAAGGGGAACGACACGAAAGGTACATAGGAAGTTGGGGTGGATAGGTTAGATGATGGTAGGATCAATTACATTGCGTTCCCCAACCGTTAATATATGTTCTCGGATGTGACATTAGGGACCGGCCGGGCGTTGATTTCAAAGATGAACTACAAACAAAGAGAAGTTTCCAATCCGGCGATAGCATCGAGCTAGACTTTTTTCGCTGGGTTGGAATCAAATGCCTCACCCTAGAGAACCTAAATTTGAACAAGTGGACCATTAGAGTTTTTCTATGAATCACTTGCCATAGGCCTCAAAGTAGCACTTGTTGAGAGTGAAATCTTGGAATTCCATCGAAAATCTCTATGTCGACCAACGAACCTAAAACAAGAAGGGGAACGACACTGAAAGGTACATAGGAAGTTGGGGTTGATAGGTTAGATGATGGTAGGATCAATTACATTGCGTTCCCAACCGTTAATATATGTTTCTGGATGTGACATTAGGGGGGGCCGGGCGCGTTGATTTCAGCGCGAACTACAAACAAAGAGAAGTTTCCAATCCGCGATAGTATCGAAGCTAGACTTTTTTGCGGTTGTGGAATCAAATGCCTCACCCTAGAGAACCTAAATTTGAACAAGTGGACCATTAGAGAGTTTTTCTAAGAATCACTTGCCATAGGCCTCAAAGTAGCACTTGTTGAGAGTGAAATCTTGGAATTCCATCGAAAAATCTCTATGTCGACCTACGAACCGAAAAACAAGAAGGGGAACGACACGAAAGGTACATAGGAAGTTGGGGTGGATAGGTTAGATGATGGTAGGATCAATTACATTGCGCTTCCCCAACCGTTAATATATGTTTCGATGTGACATTAGGGGGATCGCTGGCGTTGATTTCAGCGCGAACTACAAACAAAGAGAAGTTTCCAGTCCGGCGATAGCATCGAGCTAGACTTTTTTCACGGTTGTGGAATCAAATGCCTCACCCTAGAGAACCTAAATTTGAACAAGTGGACCATTAGAGAGTTTTTCTATGAATCACTTGCCATAGGCCTCAAAGTAGCACTTGTTGAGAGTGAAATCTTGGAATTCCATCGAAAAATCTCTATGTCGACCAACGAACCGAAACAAGAAGGGGAACGACACGAAAGGTACATAGGAAGTTGGGGTGGATAGGTTAGATGATGGTAGGATCAATTACATTGCATTCCCCAACCGTTAATATATGTTTCTCGATGTGACATTAGGGGACGGCCGGCGTTGATTTCAAAGATGAACTACAAACAAAGAGAAGTTTCCAATCCGGCGATAGCATCGAGCTAGACTTTTTTTGCGGTTGTGGAATCAAATGCCTCACCCTAGAAAACCTAAATTTGAACAAGTGGACCATTAGAGAGTTTTTCTATGAATCACTTGCCATAGGCCTCAAAGTAGCACTTGTTGAGAGTGAAATCTTGGAATTCCATCGAAAATCTCTATGTCGACCTACGAACCAAAACAAGAAGGGGAACGACACGAAAGGTACATAGGAAGTTGGGGTGGATAGGTTAGATGATGGTAGGATCAATTACATTGCTCCCCAACCGTTAATATATGTTTCTCGATGTGACATTAGGGACCGGCCGGCGTTGATTTCAGCTGAACTACAACTACAAACAAAGAGAAGTTTCAAGTCCGGCGATAGCATCGAGCTAGACTTTTTTCACGGTTGTGGAATCAAATGCCTCACCCTAGAAAAACCTAAATTTGAACAAGTGGACCATTAGAGAGTTTTTCTATGAATCACTTGCCATAGGCCTCAAAGTAGCACTTGTTGAGAGTGAAATCTTGGAATTCCATCGAAAAATCTCTCTATGTCGACCAACGAACCGAAAAACAAGAAGGGGAACGACACGAAAGGTACATAGGAAGTTGGGGTGGATAGGTTAGATGATGGTAGGATCAATTACATTGCGTTCCCCCAACCGTTAATATATGTTTTCGGATGTGACATTAGGGACCGCCGGCGTTGATTTCAGCGCGAACTACAAACAAAGAGAAGTTTCCAGTCCCGGCGATAGCATCGAGCTAGACTTTTCACGGTTGTGGAATCAAATGCCTCACCCTAGAAAACCTAAATTTGAACAAGTGGACCATTAGAGAGTTTTTCTATGAATCACTTGCCATAGGCCTCAAAGTAGCACTTGTTGAGAGTGAAATCTTGGAATTCCATCGAAAAATCTCTATGTCGACCTACGAACCGAAAACAAGAAGGGGAACCACACGAAAGGTACATAGGAAGTTGGGGTGGATAGGTTAGATGATGGTAGGATCAATTACATTGCGCTCCCCAACCGTTAATATATGTTTCGGATGTGACATTAGGGACCGGCCGGGCGTTGATTTCAGCGAACTACAAACAAAGAGAAGTTTCTAGTCCGCGATAGCATCGAGCTAGACTTTTTTTCGGTTGTGGAATCAAATGCCTCACCCTAGAGAACCTAAATTTGAACAAGTGGACCATTAGAGAGTTTTTCTATGAATCACTTGCCATAGGCCTCAAAGTAGCACTTGTTTAGAGTGAAATCTTGGAATTCCATCAAAAATCTCTATGTCGACCAACGAACCAAAACAAGAAGGGGAACGACACCGAAAGGTACATAGGAAGTTGGGGTGGATAGGTTAGATGATGGTAGGATCAATTACATTGCGTTCCCCAACCGTTAATATATGTTTCTCGGATGTGACATTAGGGACTCGGCCGGGCGTTGATTTCAGCGACGAACTACAAACAAAGAGAAGTTTCCAGTCCGCGATAGCATCGAGCTAGACTTTTTTCGCGGTTGTGGAATCAAATGCCTCACCCTAGAGAACCTAAATTTGAACAAGTGGACCATTAGAGAGTTTTTCTATGAATCACTTGCCATAGGCCTCAAAGTAGCACTTGTTGAGAGTGAAATCTTGGAATTCCATCGAAAATCTCTATGTCGACCTACGAACGAAAAAACAAGAAGGGGAACGACACGAAAGGTACATAGGAAGTTGGGGTGGATAGGTTAGATGATGGTAGGATCAATTACATTATGCCCCCCAACCGTTAATATATGTTTTCGGATGTGACATTAGGGGACCGGCCGGGCGTTGATTTCAGCGCCGAACTACAAACAAAGAGAAGTTTCCAATCCCGGCGATAGCATCGAAGCTAGACTTTTTTTCACGGTTGTGGAATCAAATGCCTCACCCTAGAAAACCTAAATTTGAACAAGTGGACCATTAGAGAGTTTTTCTATGAATCACTTGCCATAGGCCTCAAAGTAGCACTTGTTGAGAGTGAAATCTTGAATTCCATCGAAAATCTCTATGTCGACCTACGAACCGAAACAAGAAGGGGAACGACACGAAAGGTACATAGGAAGTTGGGGTGGATAGGTTAGATGATGGTAGGATCAATTACATTGCGCTCCCCAACCGTTAATATATGTTTCTCGGATGTGACATTAGGGACCGTCGGGCGTTGATTTCAGCGCCGAACTACAAACAAAGAGAAGTTTCCATCCCGCGATAGCATCGAGCTAGACTTTTTTTCACGGTTGTGGAATCAAATGCCTCACCCTAGAAAACCTAAATTTGAACAAGTGGACCATTAGAGAGTTTTTCTAAGAATCACTTGCCATAGGCCTCAAAGTAGCACTTGTTGAGAGTGAAATCTTTGAATTCCATCGAAAATCTCTATGTCGACCTACGAACCGAAACAAGAAGGGGAACGACACGAAAGGTACATAGGAAGTTGGGGTGGATAGGTTAGATGATGGTAGGATCAATTACATTGCGTTCCCCAACCGTTAATATATGTTTTCGATGTGACATTAGGGACCGCCGGGCGTTGATTTCAGCGCGAACTACAAACAAAGAGAAGTTTCCAGTCCGCGATAGCATCGAGCTAGACTTTTTCACGGTTGTGGAATCAAATGCCTCACCCTAGAGAACCTAAATTTGAACAAGTGGACCATTAGAGAGTTTTTCTATGAATCACTTGCCATAGGCCTCAAAGTAGCACTTGTTGAGAGTGAAATCTGGAATTCCATCGAAAATCTCTATGTCGACCTACGAACTAAAAACAAGAAGGGGAACGACACGAAAGGTACATAGGAAGTTGGGGTGGATAGGTTAGATGATGGTAGGATCAATTACATTGCGCTCCCCAACCGTTAATATATGTTTCGGATGTGACATTAGGGACGGGCGTTGATTTCAACACGAACTACAAACAAAGAGAAGTTTCCAATCCGCGATAGCATCGAGCTAGACTTTTTTCACGGTTGTGGAATCAAATGCCTCACCCTAGAAAACCTAAATTTGAACAAGTGGACCATTAGAGAGTTTTTCTATGAATCACTTGCCATAGGCCTCAAAGTAGCACTTGTTGAGAGTGAAATCTTGGAATTCCATCAAAAATCTCTATGTCGACCTACGAACCTAAAACAAGAAGGGGAACGACACGAAAGGTACATAGGAAGTTGGGGTGGATAGGTTAGATGATGGTAGGATCAATTACATTGCGCTCCCCCAACCGTTAATATATGTTTCGATGTGACATTAGGGATCGCCGGGCGTTGATTTCGCGAACTACAAACAAAGAGAAGTTTCCAGTCCGGCGATAGTATCGAGCTAGACTTTTCACGCGGTTGTGGAATCAAATGCCTCACCCTAGAGAACCTAAATTTGAACAAGTGGACCATTAGAGAGTTTTTCTATGAATCACTTGCCATAGGCCTCAAAGTAGCACTTGTTGAGAGTGAAATCTTGAATTCCATCGAAAATCTCTATGTCGACCTACGAACCGAAACAAGAAGGGGAACGACACCGAAAGGTACATAGGAAGTTGGGGTTGATAGGTTAGATGATGGTAGGATCAATTACATTGCATTCCCCAACCGTTAATATATGTTTCGGATGTGACATTAGGGACCGGCCGGCGTTGATTTCAGCGAACTACAAACAAAGAGAAGTTTCCAGTCCGCGATAGCATCGAGCTAGACTTTTTCGCGGTTGTGGAATCAAATGCCTCACCCTAGAGAACCTAAATTTGAACAAGTGGACCATTAGAGAGTTTTTCTATGAATCACTTGCCATAGGCCTCAAAGTAGCACTTGTTGAGAGTGAAATCTTGAATTCCATCAAAAATCTCTATGTCGACCTACGAACCGAAAAAGAAGAAGGGGAAGACACGAAAGGTACATAGGAAGTTGGGGTGGATAGGTTAGATGATGGTAGGATCAATTACATTGCGCTCCCCCAACCGTTAATATATGTTTCTCGATGTGACATTAGGGACTGCCGGGCGTTGATTTCAGCGAACTACAAACAAAGAGAAGTTTCCAATCCCGCGATAGCATCGAGCTAGACTTTTTTTTGCGGTTGTGGAATCAAATGCCTCACCCTAGAAAACCTAAATTTGAACAAGTGGACCATTAGAGAGTTTTTCTATGAATCACTTGCCATAGGCCTCAAAGTAGCACTTGTTGAGAGTGAAATCTTGGAATTCCATCAAAAATCTCTTTGTCGACCAACGAACCGAAACAAGAAGGGGAACGACAGGAAAGGTACATAGGAAGTTGGGGTTGATAGGTTAGATGATGGTAGGATCAATTACATTGCGTTTCCCCAACCGTTAATATATGTTTCTCGGATGTGACATTAGGGACCGGGCGTTGATTTCAGCGACGAACTACAAACAAAGAGAAGTTTCACGTCCCGCGATAGTATCGAGCTAGACTTTTTTCGCGGTTGTGGAATCAAATGCCTCACCCTAGAGAACCTAAATTTGAACAAGTGGACCATTAGAGAGTTTTTCTATGAATCACTTGCCATAGGCCTCAAAGTAGCACTTGTTGAGAGTGAAATCTTGAATTCCATCGAAAATCTCTATGTCGACCTACGAACCGAAACAAGAAGGGGAACGACAATTTAAAAGGTACATAGGAAGTTGGGGTGGATAGGTTAGATGATGGTAGGATCAATTACATTGCGCTCCCCAACCGTTAATATATGTTTTCGGATGTGACATTAGGGATCGCCGGCGTTGATTTCAGCACGAACTACAAACAAAGAGAAGTTTCCAAGTCCGGCGATAGCATCGAGCTAGACTTTTTCACGGTTGTGGAATCAAATGCCTCACCCTAGAGAACCTAAATTTGAACAAGTGGACCATTAGAGAGTTTTTCTATGAATCACTTGCCATAGGCCTCAAAGTAGCACTTGTTTAGAGTGAAATCTTGGAATTCCATCGAAAATCTCTATGTCGACAACGAACAAGAAAAACAAGAAGGGGAACGACACGAAAGGTACATAGGAAGTTGGGGTGGATAGGTTAGATGATGGTAGGATCAATTACATTGCGTCCCCAACCGTTAATATATGTTTCTCGGATGTGACATTAGGGACCGCCGGGCGTTGATTTCTCAGCACGAACTACAAACAAAGAGAAGTTTTCAGTCCGGGCGATAGCATCGAGCTAGACTTTTTCACGGTTGTGGAATCAAATGCCTCACCCTAGAAAAACCTAAATTTGAACAAGTGGACCATTAGAGAGTTTTTCTATGAATCACTTGCCATAGGCCTCAAAGTAGCACTTGTTGAGAGTGAAATCTTGAATTCCATCGAAAATCTCTATGTCGACCTACGAACCTAAAAACAAGAAGGGGAACGACACGAAAGGTACATAGGAAGTTGGGGTGGATAGGTTAGATGATGGTAGGATCAATTACATTATGCTCCCCAACCGTTAATATATGTTTTCGGATGTGACATTAGGGACTGGCCGGCGTTGATTTCAGCGCGAACTACAAACAAAGAGAAGTTTCCAATCCGGGCGATAGCATCGAGCTAGACTTTTTCACGGTTGTGGAATCAAATGCCTCACCCTAGAGAACCTAAATTTGAACAAGTGGACCATTAGAGAGTTTTTCTATGAATCACTTGCCATAGGCCTCAAAGTAGCACTTGTTTAGAGTGAAATCTTGAATTCCATCGAAAAATCTCTATGTCGACCAACGAACCGAAACAAGAAGGGGAAACGACACGAAAGGTACATAGGAAGTTGGGGTGGATAGGTTAGATGATGGTAGGATCAATTACATTGCGTTCCCCAACCGTTAATATATGTTTCGATGTGACATTAGGGACCGGCCGGCGTTGATTTCAGCGCGAACTACAAACAAAGAGAAGTTTCCAATCCGCGATAGCATCGAGCTAGACTTTTCACGGTTGTGGAATCAAATGCCTCACCCTAGAGAACCTAAATTTGAACAAGTGGACCATTAGAGAGTTTTTCTATGAATCACTTGCCATAGGCCTCAAAGTAGCACTTGTTGAGAGTGAAATCTTGAATTCCATCGAAAAATCTCTATGTCGACCTACGAACCGAAACAAGAAGGGGAACGATACAGAAAGGTACATAGGAAGTTTGGGGTGGATAGGTTAGATGATGGTAGGATCAATTACATTGCGCTCCCCCAACCGTTAATATATGTTTATGGATGTGACATTAGGGACCGCCGGCGTTGATTTCAGCGCGAACTACAAACAAAGAGAAGTTTCCAATCCGCGATAGTATCGAGCTAGACTTTTTTGGGTTGTGGAATCAAATGCCTCACCCTAGAAAACCTAAATTTGAACAAGTGGACCATTAGAGAGTTTTTCTAAGAATCACTTGCCATAGGCCTCAAAGTAGCACTTGTTGAGAGTGAAATCTTGAATTCCATCGAAAATCTCTATGTCGACCTACGAAACCGAAACAAGAAGGGGAACGACACCTAAAGGTACATAGGAAGTTGGGGTTGATAGGTTAGATGATGGTAGGATCAATTACATTGCGCTCCCCAACCGTTAATATATGTTTCTCGATGTGACATTAGGGACCGCCGGCGTTGATTTTCGCGAACTACAAACAAAGAGAAGTTTCCAAATCCGGGCGATAGCATCGAGCTAGACTTTTTCACGGGTTGTGGAATCAAATGCCTCACCCTAGAGAACCTAAATTTGAACAAGTGGACCATTAGAGAGTTTTTCTATGAATCACTTGCCATAGGCCTCAAAGTAGCACTTGTTTAGAGTGAAATCTTGGAATTCCATCGAAAATCTCTATGTCGACCAACGAACCGAAACAAGAAGGGGAACGACAAGAAAGGTACATAGGAAGTTGGGGTGGATAGGTTAGATGATGGTAGGATCAATTACATTTGCGCTCCCCAACCGTTAATATATGTTTCTCGGATGTGACATTAGGGACCGGCCGGCGTTGATTTCAGCACGAACTACAAACAAAGAGAAGTTTCCAATCCGCGATAGCATCGAAGCTAGACTTTTTCGGTTGTGGAATCAAATGCCTCACCCTAGAGAACCTAAATTTGAACAAGTGGACCATTAGAGAGTTTTTCTATGAATCACTTGCCATAGGCCTCAAAGTAGCACTTGTTGAGAGTGAAATCTTGGAATTCCATCGAAAATCTCTATGTCGACCTACGAACCGAAACAAGAAGGGGAACGACACGAAAGGTACATAGGAAGTTGGGGTTGATAGGTTAGATGATGGTAGGATCAATTACATTATGCTCCCCAACCGTTAATATATGTTTCGGATGTGACATTAGGGACGGCCGGGCGTTGATTTCAGACGAACTACAAACAAAGAGAAGTTTCCAAATCCGCGATAGCATCGAGCTAGACTTTTTCACGGTTGTGGAATCAAATGCCTCACCCTAGAGAACCTAAATTTGAACAAGTGGACCATTAGAGAGTTTTTCTATGAATCACTTGCCATAGGCCTCAAAGTAGCACTTGTTGAGAGTGAAATCTTGGAATTCCATCGAAAATCTCTATGTCGACCTACGAACCGAAACAAGAAGGGGAACGACACGAAAGGTACATAGGAAGTTGGGGTGGATAGGTTAGATGATGGTAGGATCAATTACATTGCGTTCCCCAACCGTTAATATATGTTTCTGGATGTGACATTAGGGATTGCTGGCGTTGATTTCAGCGCGAACTACAAACAAAGAGAAGTTTCCAGTCCGGCGATAGCATCGAGCTAGACTTTTTCGCGGTTGTGGAATCAAATGCCTCACCCTAGAGAACCTAAATTTGAACAAGTGGACCATTAGAGAGTTTTTCTATGAATCACTTGCCATAGGCCTCAAAGTAGCACTTGTTTAGAGTGAAATCTTGGAATTCCATCGAAAATCTCTGTGTCGACCAACGAACCGAAACAAGAAGGGGAACGACACGAAAGGTACATAGGAAGTTGGGGTGGATAGGTTAGATGATGGTAGATCAATTACATTGCATTCCCCAACCGTTAAATATATGTTTCGGATGTGACATTAGGGACCGCCGGCGTTGATTTCAGCAACGAACTACAAACAAAGAGAAGTTTCCAATCCGGCGATAGTATCGAGCTAGACTTTTTCGGGGTTGTGGAATCAAATGCCTCACCCTAGAGAACCTAAATTTGAACAAGTGGACCATTAGAGAGTTTTTCTATGAATCACTTGCCATAGGCCTCAAAGTAGCACTTGTTGAGAGTGAAATCTTGGAATTCCATCGAAAATCTCTATGTCGACCAAACGAACCGAAACAAGAAGGGGAACGACAATGAAAGTTACATAGGAAGTTGGGGTGGATAGGTTAGATGATGGTAGGATCAATTACATTGCGTTCCCCAACCGTTAATATATGTTTCTCGGATGTGACATTAGGACCGCCGGCGTTGATTTCAGCGCGAACAACAAACAAAGAGAAGTTTCTAGTCTGACGATAGCATCGAGCTAGACTTTTTCACGGTTGTGGAATCAAATGCCTCACCCTAGAGAACCAAAATTTGAACAAGTGGACCATTAGAGAGTTTTTCTATGAATCACTTGCCATAGGCCTCAAAGTAGCACTTGTTTAGAGTGAAATCTTGAATTCCATCGAAAAATCTCTATGTCGACCAACGAACCGAAAACAAGAAGGGGAACAACACGAAAGGTACATAGGAAGTTGGGGTGGATAGGTTAGATGATGGTAGGATCAATTACATTATGCTTCCCCAACCGTTAATATATGTTTCTCGGATGTGACATTAGGGATCGCTGGCGTTGATTTCAGCACGAACTACAAACAAAGAGAAGTTTCCAATCCGGCGATAGCATCGAAGCTAGACTTTTTTGCGGGTTGTGGAATCAAATGCCTCACCCTAGAAAACCTAAATTTGAACAAGTGGACCATTAGAGAGTTTTTCTATGAATCACTTGCCATAGGCCTCAAAGTAGCACTTGTTGAGAGTGAAATCTTGGAATTCCATCGAAAATCTCTATGTCGACCAACGAACCGAAACAAGAAGGGGAAACGACACGAAAGGTACATAGGAAGTTGGGGTGGATAGGTTAGATGATGGTAGGATCAATTACATTTATGCTCCCCAACCGTTAATATATGTTTCGGATGTGACATTAGGGACCGCCGGGCGTTGATTTCAGACGAACTACAAACAAAGAGAAGTTTCCAAACCGGCGATAGCATCGAGCTAGACTTTTTTTCACGGTTGTGGAATCAAATGCCTCACCCTAGCAAACCTAAATTTGAACAAGTGGACCATTAGAGAGTTTTTCTATGAATCACTTGCCATAGGCCTCAAAGTAGCACTTGTTGAGAGTGAAATCTTGGAATTCCATCGAAAATCTCTATGTCGACCAACGAACCGAAACAAGAAGGGGAACGACATAGAAAGGTACATAGGAAGTTGGGGTGGATAGGTTAGATGATGGTAGGATCAATTACATTATGTCCCCAACCGTTAATATATGTTTCGGATGTGACATTAGGGACTGCTGGCGTTGATTTCAGCGAAGACGAACTACAAACAAAGAGAAGTTTCCAGTCCCGCGATAGCATCGAGCTAGACTTTTTCACTGGTTGTGGAATCAAATGCCTCACCCTAGAAAAACCTAAATTTGAACAAGTGGACCATTAGAGAGTTTTTCTATGAATCACTTGCCATAGGCCTCAAAGTAGCACTTGTTGAGAGTGAAATCTTGGAATTCCATCAAAATCTCTATGTCGACCAACGAACCGAAACAAGAAGGGGAACGACACGAAAAGGTACATAGGAAGTTGGGGTGGATAGGTTAGATGATGGTAGGATCAATTACATTATGCTCCCCAACCGTTAATATATGTTTTCGATGTGACATTAGGGACCGCCGGCGTTGATTTCAAGACGAACTACAAACAAAGAGAAGTTTCAAGTCCGCGATAGCATCGAGCTAGACTTTTTCACGGTTGTGGAATCAAATGCCTCACCCTAGAGAACCTAAATTTGAACAAGTGGACCATTAGAGAGTTTTTCTATGAATCACTTGCCATAGGCCTCAAAGTAGCACTTGTTGAGAGTGAAATCTTGAATTCCATCGAAAATCTCTATGTCGACCTACGAACCAAAAACAAGAAGGGGAACGATACACGAAAGGTACATAGGAAGTTGGGGTGGATAGGTTAGATGATGGTAGGATCAATTACATTATGCTCCCCAACCGTTAATATATGTTTCTAGATGTGACATTAGGGACCGGCCGGGCGTTGATTTCAGCGTGAACTACAAACAAAGAGAAGTTTCCAAGTCCCGCGATAGCATCGAGCTAGACTTTTTCGCGGTTGTGGAATCAAATGCCTCACCCTAGAGAACCTAAATTTGAACAAGTGGACCATTAGAGAGTTTTTCTATGAATCACTTGCCATAGGCCTCAAAGTAGCACTTGTTGAGAGTGAAATCTTGAATTCCATCGAAAAATCTCTATGTCGACCAACGAAGGAAAAAACAAGAAGGGGAACGACACCGAAAGTTACATAGGAAGTTGGGGTGGATAGGTTAGATGATGGTAGGATCAATTACATTGCGCTCCCCAACCGTTAATATATGTTTTTCGATGTGACATTAGGGACTCGGCCGGGCGTTGATTTCAGCACGAACTACAAACAAAGAGAAGTTTCCAGTCCGCGATAGTATCGAGCTAGACTTTTTTTGCGGTTGTGGAATCAAATGCCTCACCCTAGAGAACCTAAATTTGAACAAGTGGACCATTAGAGAGTTTTTCTATGAATCACTTGCCATAGGCCTCAAAGTAGCACTTGTTTAGAGTGAAATCTTGGAATTCCATCGAAAATCTCTCTATGTCGACCAACGAACCAAAACAAGAAGGGGAACGACGGAAAGGTACATAGGAAGTTGGGGGTGGATAGGTTAGATGATGGTAGGATCAATTACATTACATTCCCCAACCGTTAATATATGTTTCCTCGGATGTGACATTAGGGATCGGCCGGCGTTGATTTCACTACGAACTAGAAACAAAGAGAAGTTTCCAATCCGCAATAGTATCGAGCTAGACTTTTTACTGTTGTGGAATCAAATGCCTCACCCTAGAAAACCTAAATTTGAACAAGTGGACCATTAGAGCGTTTTTCTAAGAATCACTTGCCATAGGCCTCAAAGTAGCACTTGTTGAGAGTGAAATCTTGGAATTCCATCGAAAATCTCTATGTCGACCTACGAACCGAAACAAGAAGGGGAACGACACGAAAGGTACATAGGAAGTTGGGGGTTGATAGGTTAGATGATGGTAGGATCAATTACATTATGCGCTCCCCAACCGTTAATATATGTTTCTGGATGTGACATTAGGGGACCGCCGGCGTTGATTTCAAACGAACTACAAACAAAGAGAAGTTTCAATCCGCGATAGTATAAAGCTAGACTTTTTGCGGTTGTGGAATCAAATGCCTCACCCTAGAGAACCTAAATTGAACAAGTGGACCATTAGAGAGTTTTTCTATGAATCACTTTGCCATAGGCCTCAAAGTAGCACTTGTTGAGAGTGAAATCTTGGAATTCCATCGAAAATCTCTATGTCGACCTACGAACCAAAAACAAGAAGGGGAACGACACGAAAGGTACATAGGAAGTTGGGGTGGATAGGTTAGATGATGGTAGGATCCATTACATTGCGTTCCCCAACCGTTAATATATGTTTCGGATGTGACATTTAGGGACTGCTGGCGTTGATTTCAGCGCGAACTACAAACAAAGAGAAGTTTCCAGTCCGGCGATAGCATCGAGCTAGACTTTTTCACGGTTGTGGAATCAAATGCCTCACCCTAGAGAACCTAAATTTGAACAAGTGGACCATTAGAGAGTTTTTCTATGAATCACTTGCCATAGGCCTCAAAGTAGCACTTGTTGAGAGTGAAATCTTGGAATTCCATCGAAAATCTCTATGTCGACCAACGAACCGAAAAACAAGAAGGGGAACGACAGAAAGGTACATAGGAAGTTGGGGTGGATAGGTTAGATGATGGTAGGATCAATTACATTGGCGCTCCCCCAACCGTTAATATATGTTTCTCGATGTGACATTAGGGACTGGCGTTGATTTCAGCGCGAACTACAAACAAAGAGAAGTTTCCAATCCGGCGATAGCATCGAGCTAGACTTTTTCACGGTTGTGGAATCAAATGCCTCACCCTAGAAAACCTAAATTTGAACAAGTGGACCATTAGAGAGTTTTTCTATGAATCACTTGCCATAGGCCTCAAAGTAGCACTTGTTGAGAGTGAAATCTTGGAATTCCATCGAAAAATCTCTATGTCGACCTACGAACCGAAAAACAAGAAGGGGAACGACACGAAAGGTACATAGGAAGTTGGGGTGGATAGGTTAGATGATGGTAGGATCAATTACATTGCATTCCCCAACCGTTAATATATGTTTCGATGTGACATTAGGGACTCGGCCGGCGTTGATTTCAGCGAACTACAAACAAAGAGAAGTTTCCAGTCCGCGATAGCATCGAAGCTAGACTTTTTCACGGTTGTGGAATCAAATGCCTCACCCTAGAGAACCTAAATTTGAACAAGTGGACCATTAGAGAGTTTTTCTATGAATCACTTGCCATAGGCCTCAAAGTAGCACTTGTTTAGAGTGAAATCTTGGAATTCCATAAAAATCTCTATGTCGACCAACGAACCGAAAAACAAGAAGGGGAACGACACGAAAGGTACATAGGAAGTTGGGGTGGATAGGTTAGATGATGGTAGGATCAATTACATTATGGCTCCCCAACCGTTAATATATGTTTTCGATGTGACATTAGGGACCAGCCGGGCATTGATTTCAGCGAACTACAAACAAAGAGAAGTTTCCATCCGCGATAGCATCGAGCTAGACTTTTTGCGGTTGTGGAATCAAATGCCTCACCCTAGAGAACCTAAATTTGAACAAGTGGACCATTAGAGAGTTTTTCTATGAATCACTTGCCATAGGCCTCAAAGTAGCACTTGTTGAGAGTGAAATCTTGGAATTCCATCGAAAATCTCTATGTCGACCAAACGAACCGAAACAAGAAGGGGAACGACACGAAAGGTACATAGGAAGTTGGGGTGGATAGGTTAGATGATGGTAGGATCAATTACATTATGCTCCCCAACCGTTAATATATGTTTCTCGATGTGACATTAGGGACCGCCGGGCGTTGATTTCAGCGCGAACTACAAACAAAGAGAAGTTTCAGTCCGCGATAGCATCGAGCCAGATATTTTTCACGGTTGTGGAATCAAATGCCTCACCCTAGAGAACCTAAATTTGAACAAGTGGACCATTAGAGAGTTTTTCTATGAATCACTTGCCATAGGCCTCAAAGTAGGACTTGTTTAGAGTGAAATCTTGAATTCCATCGAAAAATCTCTATGTCGACTAAACGAACCGAAAAAGAAGGGGAACGACGTGAAAGGTACATAGAAGTTGGGGTGGATAGGTTAGATGATGGTAGGATCAATTACATTGCGTTCCCCAACCGTTAATATATGTTTCTGGATGTGACATTAGGGGACTGCCGGCGTTGATTTCAGCGCGAACTACAAACAAAGAGAAGTTTCCAATCCGGCGATAGTATCGAAGCCAGACTTTTCACGGTTGTGGAATCAAATGCCTCACCCTAGAAAACCTTAAATTTGAACAAGTGGACCATTAGAGAGTTTTTCTATGAATCACTTGCCATAGGCCTCAAAGTAGCACTTGTTTGAGAGTGAAATCTTGGAATTCCATCGAAAAATCTCTATGTCGACCTCAACGAACCGAAACAAGAAGGGGGAACGACACTTAAAGGTACATAGGAAGTTGGGGTTGATAGGTTAGATGATGGTAGGATCAATTACATTACTTTCCCCAACCGTTAATATATGTTTCGGATGTGACATTAGGGATTGCCGGGCGTTGATTTCAAATAACTACAAACAAAGAGAAGTTTCCAAATCCGCGATAGCATCGAAGCTAGACTTTTTGCGGTTGTGGAATCAAATGCCTCACCCTAGAAAACCTAAATTTGAACAAGTGGACCATTAGAGAGTTTTTCTAAGAATCACTTGCCATAGGCCTCAAAGTAGCACTTGTTGAGAGTGAAATCTTGGAATTCCACGAAAAATCTCTATGTCGACCTACGAACCGAAACAAGAAGGGAAACGACACGAAAGGTACATAGGAAGTTGGGGTGGATAGGTTAGATGATGGTAGGATCAATTACATTGGCGCTTCCCCAACCGTTAATATATGTTTCGATGTGACATTAGGGGACTGCCGGGCATTGATTTCAAATGAACTACAAACAAAGAGAAGTTTCCAAACCGGCGATAGCATCGAAGCTAGACTTTTTTTTGCGGTTGTGGAATCAAATGCCTCACCCTATCGAACCTAAATTTGAACAAGTGGACCATTAGAGAGTTTTTCTAAGAATCACTTGCCATAGGCCTCAAAGTAGCACTTGTTGAGAGTGAAATCTTGGAATTCCATCGAAAATCTCTATGTCGACCTACCAACCGAAACAAGAAGGGGAATGACACGAAAGGTACATAGGAAGTTGGGGTGGATAGGTTAGATGATGGTAGGATCAATTACATTATGCTCCCAACCGCTAATATATGTTTCTCGATGTGACATTAGGACTCGGCGTTGATTTCAGCGAACTACAAACAAAGAGAAGTTTCCCAATCCGCGATAGCATCGAGCTAGACTTTTTTGCGGTTGTGGAATCAAATGCCTCACCCTAGAGAACCTAAATTTGAACAAGTGGACCATTAGAGAGTTTTTCTATGAATCACTCTGCCATAGGCCTCAAAGTAGCACTTGTTTAGAGGAAATCTTGAATTCCATAAAAATCTCTATGTCGACCAAATGAACCAAACAAGAAGGGGAAGACGGGAAAGGTACATAGGAAGTTGGGGTGGATAGGTTAGATGATGGTAGGATCAATTACATTGCATTCCCCCAACCGTTAATATATATGTCTCGATGTGACATTAGGGAACGCCTGGCGTTGATTTCAGCGAACTACAAACAAAGAGAAGTTTCCAATCCGGCGATAGCATCGAGCTAGACTTTTTACGGTTGTGGAATCAAATGCCTCACCCTAGAAAACCTAAATTTGAACAAGTGGACCATTAGAGAGTTTTTCTATGAATCACTTGCCATAGGCCTCAAAGTAGCATTTGTTGAGAGTGAAATCTTGAATTCCATCGAAAATCTCTATGTCGACCAACGAACCGAAAACAAGAAGGGGGAACGAAACAAAGGTACATAGGAAGTTGGGGTTGATAGGTTAGATGATGGTAGGATCAATTACATTGCCCCCAACCGTTAATATATGTTTCGGATGTGACATTAGGACCGGCGGGCGTTGATTTTCAGACGAACTACAAACAAAGAGAAGTTTCAAATCCGCAATAGTATCGAAGTTAGACTTTTTCACGGTTGTGGAATCAAATGCCTCACCCTAGAAACCTAAATTTTGAACAAGTGGACCATTAGAGCGTTTTTCTAAGAATCACTTGCCATAGGCCTCAAAGTAGCACTTGTTGAGAGGAAATCTGAATTCCATCGAAAAATCTCTATGTCGACCTACATGAACCGAAACAAGAAGGGGAACGACAATTTAAAAGGTACATAGGAAGTTGGGGTTGATAGGTTAGATGATGGTAGGATCAATTACATTGCATTCCAAACCGTTAATATATGTTTCGATGTGACATTAGGGACTGTCGGCGTTGATTTCAGGGCCGAACTACAAACAAAGAGAAGTTTCCACCGGATGATAGCATCGAAGCTAGACTTTTTCACGGTTGTGGAATCAAATGCCTCACCCTAGAGAACCTAAAATTTGAACAAGTGGACCATTAGAGAGTTTTTCTATGAATCACTTGCCATAGGCCTCAAAGTAGCACTTGTTTAGAGTGAAATCTTGGAATTCCATCAAAATCTCTATGTCTAACCAACGAACCAAAACAAGAAGGGGAACGACACCTAAAGGTACATAGGAAGTTGGGGGTTGATAGGTTAGATGATGGTAGGATCACTACATTATGCTTCCCCAACCGTTAATATATAAGCTCGATGTGACATTAGGGACCGCCGGCGTTGATTTCTGTGCTAACTACAAACAAAGAGAAGTTTCCAAACCCGGCGATAGCATCGAGCCAGACTTTTTTGCGTTGTGGAATCAAATGCCTCACCCTAGAAAACCTAAATTTGAACAAGTGGACCATTAGAGAGTTTTTTCTATGAATCACTTGCCATAGGCCTCAAAGTAGCACTTGTTGAGAGTGAAATTGAATTCCATTGAAAATCTCTATGTCGACCTACGAACCGAAAAACAAGAAGGGGAACGACACTAAAGGTACATAGGAAGTTGGGGTGATAGGTTAGATGATGGTAGGATCAATTACATTATGCTCCCAACCGTTAATATATGTTTTGATGTGACGATTAGGATTGTCAGCGTTGATTTCAGCGAACTACAA
>JADLZK010003639.1:600000-823553 GCA_015847255.1 Hyparrhenia diplandra
AAGTAGAGCAACAAGTCCATCTCAGACCTGCTCTCAGCTAGATCGAGCCCGGCCAGCCACCAGGAGCGAGGCAGCTAGCGGTGTCGTCGTGCAACGTCGTCCATGGGGATGAGCGCACCGTCCACCGTCCACGAGATGAGGCGTGCTCAGCGCGCGGATGGGCCGGCCACCGTGCTTGGCATCGGCACGGCCAACCCGCCGACGTGCCTAGCACAGGACGAGTACCCTGACTACTACTTCCGCGTCACCAACAGCAAGCACCTCACCGACCTCAAGGGCAAGCTCACCAGGATCTGCAACAAGTCCGGCATCCGGCAGCGCTACATCCACCTGAGCGAGGAGCTGCTGGCCGCCAACCCGGACTTCACCGACCGCACGCGGCCGTCCCTGGACGCGCGCGTGGACATCGCCTCCGCCGCCGTCCCGGAGCTGGCCGCGTCCGCCGCCGCCAAGGCCATCGCCGACTGGGGACGCCCCGCCACTGAGATCACCCACCTCGTCTTCAGCACCTACTCCGGCGCGCGCGCACCGAGCGCCGACCGCCGCCTCGCGTCCCTTCTGGGCCTCCGCCCCACGGTGTCTCGCACCATCCTCAACCTCCACGGCTGCTACGGCGGCGGCAGGTCGCTCCAGCTCGCCAAGGAGCTCGCCGAGAACAACCGCGGCGCGCGTGTCCTCGTCGCGTGCTCTGAGATCACGCTCATCGCATTCTACGGGCCTGAAGGAGGCTGCGCCGACAACATCCTCGGCCAGGCTCTGTTCGGCGACGGTGCCGGCGCTGTCATCGTCGGCGCCGACCCCGTTGCCCCCCGTTGAGCGCCCTCTGTTCGAGATGGCCTTCGCCTTGCAGACCACGATACCGGAGACCGAGGACGCCATCTCCATGCAGATCAACAAAGGTGGCATGGAGTACCACATCTCCAACCAGGTGCCCCGTCTGCTGGGCTGCAACGTCGAACGCTGCCTTGTCGACGCGTTTCGCACGCTCGGCGTCACCGCCGCGTGGAACGACCTTTTCTGGGCGATCCACCCGGGCGGCCGTGCCATCCTCGACCACATTGAGGGAGTGCTCGGGCTGGACGACGACAAGCTGGCGGCCAGTCGTCACGTGCTCAGCGAGTTTGGCAACATGAGTGGCACCACGGTGATCTTCGTGCTGGATGAGTTGCGCCGCCGTCACGCTGCGGCGACTAAAGCGCCGGAGTGGGGAGTGATGATGGCTTTTGGGCCGGGGGTCACAATTGAGACCATGGTGCTCCACGCCCCTAGCAACCTCAAACCGGAGGGAAATTGACAATTTAAACATCAACCAAAATAACTATAACTTTTATATAAACATCAACCAAGGATTATAACTTTTATATAAACCCGGTATAAAGGTTACCCTAGCTAAAATAAGGTCCTTATAGCTGTTCATTGGACCATATGACAAAGTGTGTTAAGTTTGTTCGTTAATTGTCAGTGTGTTATATTGTATTTGTGTTTGTTTAATCCATACCTCTATATACCTATACAATAATATTAAAGAGAGAAAGATGATCTGTCTATAATCACTTTCTCCCATGTCAGTCATTCCTCACTCCCACTCATTTTCACCCTCTTGTTGGGAAGCAAAACATTCGCTGGAGCCGCGCACCACTGAACATGCCCTAGTCAACACCTTCCCCATCCTCGATGCACAAAGCTGGCTCAATTTCTACTTTTTCTAAATCTTATTATGCGCACAATAACCATCTATTCTCTACTTATTACGTTTCTTACTTTCTATATCTCCCTGGTGCCCACGTCACCGGGTATTTTGTTGCCGTCGGATCGACCATCTATGGCGTGAATGCACACGGTGCACGTGGAAGACAGTTATACGTACCAGAGGAGGAGGAGAATAGGCAGCGGCTGTCAAGAAGATTCCAATTCGAATTTCCAAGATTGAGCAGGCTGCAGGGTCCGAGTCGGAAGCCACGCCCCAATCGATCGCGAGGGCTATATAAGATCGAACGCAGCAGGCAAAGGGCGCAAGGCTAAGGAGAGACACGAACACACCGTACCTCATCACAAGTCCAAGGATCGGACACGGTACCCAACGAAGGTCCCAACTCATCGCGTGATCCATCCATGGCCGCCCGCGGTTCGTTTGCGCTGGACATGGTGCGGCCGCTGGCTGCGCTGATGCCTACGGTGCGGCCCGCGGAGAGGGCGGTGCCGTTCCACCGGCGCATGCTCTACACGGGGGCTGTCCGTGTCCGTCTTCATGGTGTGCAGCCACCTGCCGCTCTACGGCGTGCGCTACGCGGCCTCCGGCGCCGACCCCTTGTACTGGGTGCGCTCCATCCTCGCCTCCAACCGCGGCACCCTCATGGAGTTCGGCGTCGGGCCCGTCGTCACGGCCGGGACGGTGATGCAGCTCCTCACCGCCGCCAAGCTGATCCGCGTCGACCAGAACGTGCGCCGGGACCGCGACCTCGTGGATGGCGCGAGGAAGGTGCTCGCCGTGACCATCGCGCTCGGGGAGGCCGCCGCCTACGTCCTGCTCGGGATGTACGGGCCCGTCGGCGCTCTAAACGGCGCGCTCGTCGTCCTCCAGCTATTGTCTGCCAGCGTCCTCGTCGTCTTCCTCGACGAGCTCTTCGATAAGGGATACGGCCTGCAGGGGTGCTCTGCCATCTCCCTGCTCTCCGCCACTAACACCTGCGGGAAGGTGATCTGGCAGGCGTTTAGCCCCGTGACCGTGAACACCGGACGGGGCCCGAGTTCGAGGGCATTGTCCTCGCCGTCATCCACCAGGCCGTCGTCGGGGCAGGCAACACCCGCGCCCTTGTCGCCACCATGCTACGCCGCCACCTGCCGAACGTGACGAACCTGTTGGCTGTTGGCCACCTGCCTAGTCCTGCTCACGGCGGTCTACCTCGAGGGCATCCGGATGCTGCTGCCGTTGCAGTCGAGGGAGAGGCGTGGGCGGCGGGTCAGCTTCCCGATCAAGCTTCTCTACACCTCCACCACGCCCATCTTCCTATACTCCGCCATGGTGTCGGCGCTCTATATGGTGTCGCAACTGCTCCACTACAGCCGCTTCGGTGGCGGCGTGCTGGGCCGTCTGCTCGGTGTCTGGAAGGACGCCAGCTACGCCGCCGTCCCGGTCGGCGGCCTCGCCTATTACGTCACCCCGCCGTCCAGTGTGGTCGCCGACCCGCTCCACGCGCTCATCTACACCGTGCTGATGCTTGCCTCGTGCGCGGTCCTCTCTCAGTTTTGGGTGATCACTTCGGGGTTGTCGGCGAGGGACGTCGCCAGGCAGCTCGCGGACCAGCGCCTGGCCATGCCTGGAAGGCGTGATGGTGCTACCTACGAGCAGCTCAAACGTCACATCCCCACGGCGGCCGCTGTCGGAAGCCTCTGTGTCGGAGCTCTCTCCATCTTTGCCGACATGACCGGAGCCATTGGCAGTGGCACTGGAATTATGCTCGCCGCCACTGTCGTCTACAACCTCGTTAACTCCGTTCAGAAGGAGGATTAAGCATGGTGGTGCTACGCAAGCTAGGGAGGATGTCAATTAGTAGGATGAGATAAATTAAGATAGCAATTTCTAAGGCGTATGAAGTAGTAAACTCTCAAGTAAAGTCCTAGAGAAAGGCCTACAGAGCGATTTAGAAATTGAGAAAGTGTTTGATCATGTTGCTGAGTAATGGAAACAAGCTATACTATTACTTCTATAAATTATATTGAAGCTCTGACTTATCAAATGAAGAAATTTTATTCATTATAAATTGATCGAATTCCATTGAATAGCCTCGACAACAAAACACTTCTTAACAAGTACTACTAATACGTAGTCCACCTTCGATCGATCGCTTTGATGCGTACGTTTGCTTGTTGGATCCGGCTGCCGGCTGCTCGCTCTAGCTAGTTCGGTTCACCGTGCATGCCTCGATCCATCGGATGGGCACGCATGTACTCTACGGCAAGATCCAACTGTAATTTTGTATGGCTTTTTCACGAATATGGTAACCATGGTCAATTTGTTATATTCCTCGATCATATATGTGTTCATTTAGTTCTTATATATGAATAAAACTACTAGGGAGGGTAACTTTCAGGGATCCAATGAGCTAACTAGAGAATGAATTGATGCACATGGATTGGAATATCTGAACTTGCTACATTATAGTTTGAGTGGACTCAGTAGTTGATGCATCTATGTAGTTTCAGTAGTTGCTATCCAACTATATTTTCACCTATACTTTCATCAGATTATATGAAAATGCAGTAGTAAATAGAAAATTCAGAGTTCAGATAAGAACACTGCATGTTAAAATTCAGTGTTACAGATTGGACTGCTTGTTGTGTCTTCTGTGTGTGCATTACTGTATTTTTTTTTGTTACAGATTGGTCTGATAGTCAGTCACTTAGTATCCCAACCTTGTTGCCAGCATTGGTCTCGATCACACTATTTGTTTGTTTCTCCTAGTGGCTTTTAGAGTTGATTATGCTCCTTACAATCCAAACTTATCATATTCAGTCTCATCTTACTGCTATTTGTTTTACAGGAACGTATGGAGGCGTTGCATATGAGCACCTTTTTGTTCGAATAAAGAGTAGTGTGTCTAACATTATGCTCATTACTAGCACTATGTTCAGTACTGTGATGAAAGATCTAAACACTTTCCTTGTCCCCAGTGGCAATGTATCATGTATGTATCATGTATGTAGTGCTTTGTTTTCTGGACTATCTCTGTCAGCAATGCTAACTGGCCAGCATATTTCTGTTTCGGGATATATGAGGTTTCCATGGATGTATTTGAGAATCAAATGAACTTGTAGTTTTGGTGGTTCTTATCATGTGCTCACATCAAAATTGTCTGCCTGCTAGTTGTCATGCTTTGAAACTAGTCTTCTATTCCTAAAAAAAAATATCAGTCATCTTGTGACCATTTATCTGGTTAGCTGATAGATCAGTTTGTTTCATTATTGATGACATATATGTTGATCATTTTCTCATTAAATGTGTGATCTTTCATGAACAGGAGAAAAGGAGAGAAGTTGAGGCGTTGTTGCTGGAGCCGTTTGAGTTGATGTGAAGTGTTCTAAGAGCACATGATTTACTCTGTTCTATTTGCTTCGAACTTATAGTTTCAGATGCTAAACAATATTTATTAGCTCTGTCATCATTGAATTAAGTAGCATGCCATGAACTAGGCAATATTTAGGTGCTGGAACTAGGCAACATTGAGATTGGAGTACCAGGTTCAAAATTATTGTGTTCACTTCTGCATACTCACGATGGTTGAGCCAAGATGAATAAATACATGATCAAGCTTCAGAAATGGTGTTCATTTTTATTTCTCTCCTAGTGTGAAATTAGTGTGTACCAATGTGTACATTTTGTTAGCTTTTAAGGATTGCATTTTGAGATCATTTCTTCCTATCAGTATCATGTGTCTGAAGCGTTGGTCATTCTTGTTGAGCTGTGCACAACTAGTTGAGATTAGCCTTTGTCAGAACAACATGTGATGCAGCCAGCTAGGAAATCATGCATGTTGTTCCTGGTCTTGCCGAACACAAGTTTTTAGGTGCTGGAATGAATCCTGTTCAGGATTGCAAGAGGACTTGGAATGAATGGATCCGTCTGGATGCACTGGATCCTGGCCTGGATCGGTTCAGGTCCAGGAACTAAATTTGAGTAACCGAACGAGGCCTAAATGGATTTGATTTATCGGTAATCTATTTTTTTCATGGTTAAGGAGAAGTTACTAGGATGAATTTCGAACCTTCTGTAGTTTACTACTTCATACGCCTTATACATTGCTATCTTAATTTATCTTATCCTATTAAATGGATTTTTTATATAAAAAATTAAATGGATTTTACTTATTGGTAATCCATTTTTTCATGGTTAAGGTAAATTGGCTCTCTAAAACTATTTATAGCCTTTCTAAATCGAAAAGTTCCACAGCAGCTTCTTCAAACTGGTTTTCTATTTTGGCGAGGTATGCGAACTGCGGCTGCCTGTTTGGAACGGAGAGGCCCATTTCGGAATGGTGACGACCAAAAGTACAGCAACAAAATAGCACAGACTAGGCAACAGTTGTTCCATAGGAGTATGGGATACCACCTAAGCGTGATGGATAGGATGGCGAGCCAATGTTGACGAGGCTGTTGGAACGCGCTTTCTTCTCTATTTTAACGAAACGCGAGCAAGATAGCGAGTTTGTAGGACATGATCCTCTCCCATTTTTGTTTCTTTATTTTTGTTAGAGAAAAGGGGATCTGTTTAGGAAAAACCAAGATCGAGGGCTATGCATACATACATATATAAAACGGACAAATACTAATGGAAAGCCGAAAAAAAATTGAATTATAGTTGTCGGATGTCATGTGGGATGTGGGATGAGGTATTCGGATACCAATCAGAAAACAAAAATTACAAATTCCCTTAGGAAACCGTGAGACGAATTTATTAAGACTAAGTAATTTGTCATTAGCACATGAAGCATAATATTGTCAAATCATGGATTAATTAAGCTAAAAAATTCACCTTACAAAGTCATATATAACTAATTATTTTTTTAGTCTACATTTAATACGTATGCATGTGTCAAACATTCCATGGAGACTTGGAGCCAACATTCCAGGGAGACTTGGAGCGACTGAAGGAGGACGTCACCGGCGACCGGCCGACGACGATCTCACCACGCCGCCGGCGGGGGCTAATCTCCCTGGTGTTCAACCTCACGTTCCAGGGAGAATTGGAGCGACCACATGGTGCGTTGGGCGAGAATGTCGTGGTGCGTCGGATCAGCTCGCCGTAGGTGAGTTACTAGCAGTGGCAGAGCCAGGATAAAAATTTAGCTACGACGAACTAAATTACTACTAATTTGTAAAGAAACACATACATGCTAATAAACATAGATATATATGTATATATAAGTTCACTAGAGACATTTTGGAAGTCACAATCATGGATCAGCGCATGATTAATTTAGTACATATTGGTTAATTTTTTAGAAAAATGGATTAGTGCCATTTTTTGAAGTAACTTTTGCATACAAAATTCATATTCGCACCGTTTAGCATGCCCACGGAAAATTATGGTGAGTTGGGAAAGCAAGCGAACAGAAAATAAAAAAAGCTCGCACAACTGGAGTAGTAGTACTGTGCTGATCTTGTATTCGCGGGAAGATGCGCCTATGCGGAGGTACGAGCGCATGGCTTTCAGCGGGTTACCCGGCTTGAACCGTACCCAAAAACCAACCCACAGATATCTTCCGCAGCGGTTTAGGTTTCACGGGTTTTTCGGTTTGAAGCCGGCCCATAGACAGGGCTAAGCTGTATCCTAGCCTACGTACGTACACCGTACTACTCCTAGCTGTTACAAGACGAGACATGGCACAATACGAGACTCCTAGCTGTATCCTGCGTTCCTGCACCGCACTACTACTCGAGTTGGTGCAGCCATGCAGTGCAGGTGGAGGGCTCACCGCGCGCACAGGCACAGGAGGTTCATTCAACCCAGCAATGATGCACACCTTGCGTGTGTCGACGGTCAACTAGTGCAGAGGTGTGCAAGGACTCCTTCACGAAATCGGCCGGGTCTGTATGCGAGCGGAGAGGAGTTTGCTTGGCCGGGGGCCTGATTTGCAGACTGCAGTCGAGGCGACCGGCAACCGACCGGTGGGTCTCGTCTCGGGTGTGGCGCGTCCATGCATGGTGGAGCTCGAGGGGAGCCTGCGAGCGCGTCATGTCATGCCCATGCGCCGCTGGTCAGAAACGCAGCACGCGCAGCACGCCACCGGCACTCCGGCAGCGACAGGAGTTTCGACGAGCCCGCTCCAGCTCTCCATGAGGGTGAAAAGATTTCCCCCCTTTTATCCCTTAATTAAGAGTATTAAATAATTTTTTGAAATTCTCCTCACATTGAAGCATTAATTGTACCAAAAGACATATACCCGGTATATAAAATGTAGGTAAAAAAAAATTAATTGCACAGTTTAGATGTAGGCGATTCTTTTGAGCCTAGTTATCTTATTGTAGAATAATATTTTAAGACAAACAAAAAAAAAGTGTTACAATGCTTTCCACTTCGCTACCGTGCGCTTTTGGGGCATCTAAACACACCAAAAAAAATATAAAGGGGTGCTTAGTTAGTGAAATATTTTAGGTTCGGATATTGTAACACTTTTCGTGCAGATTTGGTAATTATTGTCCAACCATGGACTAACTACACTCAAAAGATTTGTCTCGCATTTTTAGTTAAACTGTACAATTAGTTTTTTTTTACCTGCATTTAATGCTTTATTTATAGTGAAAAGATTCGATCGCGACGAGATAATGTAGTGTTTTTTGTTCACTTTTTGTGAACTAAGGGGGTATTTAGTTGGTGAAATATTTTAGGTTCGCTTTCTTTGTAGCACGTTTCATTTGTATTTGGTAATTTTTGTCCTACCGCAAAGACTAATTAGGTTTAAAAGATTCATTTCATATTTTTCAATCAAACCGTGCAATTATTTTTTTTTTTATTTATCTAAATTTAATGTTCCATAAATACGTTAAAAGATTCAATGTGACGAGTAATATAACACTTTTTGGGTTCATTTTTCACCAATAAACACCTTGTTTAGTTCCTCCTCCAACTTCCAACTTTTTCCGCACTCTCTCAATCACGTTACATCAATCTAGGGACATACTTCTACATTTAATACATTTTGTCTTGGAACACGTGTTAAGCTAGCTATTGTCACACCCTTCATTTTTGGTACCTCTCTCCCTCCACATAAGCTTATAGTTGTCTTATACTAGCTTACTATTATCCTAGCTCAAATGGCGCTAAAGCTCGTTTCGGATGTTCGTTAGCTAGGATGCATGGTTGGTTCACCCCAAGCATCCAGGAACAAGCAAGCAATCGGATAAATAAATAGGGAGTTGCTAAATCTAAGAAGACTGATTTTTTTTAGGTTTTCTTAGGCAATGAATTTTAGACGTTTTATGAACATCGGACAACTCTCCTCTTGTCTTCTTCCTTTGGCCAGATTCTTGTTCCTCCTTGCGCCCAATGAATCATCTGCGGCACCATGGTCCCGACACACACCTCACTAGACACTAGCTAGCGTGCCCTAGCCAGCGGCTTCTCCGCCGCTGCCCACCACAACCGTCGTCGCCATGCCGACCCCATCCTCCCTAATCTTAATCTCAATGTCTCTCACAATTTCAGGCGACTGAAAGTGTGCATAAATAATATTAATTAATAGGTCGCTGAAAAGCTCACAACTTAAGGCGTCGGCCTCGATCGTGTTCTACATAAAAAATGTCGTCATTTAGTAATGCAACTCAAGTTTGGTCGCTGTAAAAAGCGACCAATTAAAAAACATTGCATGCTCCCGGGAAATGTACCTAATTTACATGTGATAAGAAAGAATAGTATTAAAAACTGATATCGGTTAAGGTAGGGTTTGTGTAGCAAACTTTAGCAAACTAATTAAGGGCTGTCTTTGTGTATAGCGTTTGATGACAGCTAGCTTTGCCATTTTTCTCCTGTATGTAGTCCTGTTGAGGATAGCTAAAGTAACTTTGATTGTTGGGACAGCATCAAGCTGTGAATATGGATGGCAGGAGCACCCATTGAGCAACTTCTGCTACATGTGCCGTGTGTGCGATGGCCAAGCTATCCCAGGGCATGGGACATGAACGGCCATGTCCCAGTCTCGTGCTGTGCGCTTGGACAAATGCGTCTCTCGCCCGGCTGTCGGAAGGAGTGAGAGAGAGAGAGAGAGCGGCAGCACAGCAGCCTCGCTGTAGCTAGCTTCTAGAGTTGGAGCTTACTTCGGCCTTAGGGCCTACGGCAAATCAAATCAAAAGGCTAGCCTGTGGAATGTCCGTTCAAAAGGGCACGTCCGTCCTTTCCGCTGGGCTGCTACCAGCTTCTGCCTTACTAGTTACTAGCTGGGAGCTGGGAGGGAGCGGGCCATGTTAAAGTAGAGAAACAGCCAGTGTGTCCCATCCTGATTCCCCAATCGATCCATCACTTCACCCCTCTCCTCAACCCCAGCTAGCCCTTCCTCTACCCCCCACCAAAACCCCCGCCCCTCGTCCTACGGCGGCGCATCCACGCCATGGCCGCCCACCACTTGCTCCTGCTGCTTGCGGTTGCTGCGTTCGCCGGTGTGGAAGCACCTGCCGACGGCCTGGCTGATGGGCTTGTCCTCAAGACAAGGGTGCCCACCACCGTGGAGGATGGTGGTGAGGGTGCTATCCGGTGGAAGAGGCTCAACTTGACGGCGCCGGCGCCGGCGCCGGCGGGAGCAGCAGCACCAGCACCAGCACCAGCAGCTGCTGCAGAGAAAAAAAAGCCGGTATCACAGAGGGTCGTAAACTACATCGGATCCGGCATTGGGATGGCTTACTACACTGCACCAATGTGAGAAATCTAGCCCTTTTTTCTCGAAAAATTTGGTGGTTTGCTCGGTTTGCATATTCCGTGGGTGGGGCGGAGGGCGGAGTCTCCGTGTTTGTGTATAGATCGGAATCGGATTTAGACATTTAGTCTTAGGGTTTTCGGTTGTGGAGTTAATTGGCCTGGATTGATTGAATCACAACCGAACGGCGTCAAGGTGTGAGGCATGCTGAATCGATCACGTTGCTTTCACCCCGCGATTTGACTTAATGTAGCTGATCGATCGATGAGCATATGGCCCTGCATGCATGAAGCATGATGCGCTGAGAAATCTAGCTCTTTTTTTTTCTCGTCAAATTTTGTGGTTTTCTCTGTTTTCATATTCCCTGGGTTTGTGTGTAGATCGGATTTAGACATTTAGTTTAGGGCTTTCGGTTGTGGATTTAATTGGCCTGGATTCAATCCAGGATTGAATCACAAACTGCAGGGCTTTCGATTTGACTTGATGGAGCTTCTTTCAAATTGCAGGGCTGCATACCATTGGACTGATAACTGGGAGGCTGCTTTCTTTGACGCCTTCACTCCGACATCCATCTGGCTAGATGTAGCGTCCTCCCTTGTGATTGAGGTCTTTCATCTGTTTGCCCACGATGACTACAAGGAGGTCTTGGATCTCATTCTTCCTGATGTTTGTGGGCCCATGATCAGTTTGATTGGCCTCTACACATATCTCACAAAAAAGGAAGATGTCGATCCTAACCTGACACCAAGGAAGAAAAGCATACATGTAAGAACATGCTCACTCTTGTCTAACTCTGATTTATTTCAACTGACCTGCATAAAAATCTGATATTGGTGTATAATTTTTAGCTGGCTGCACTTCTCCTGTGGTTCTTGTTCCCGTGGATGATTTTCGTATTCCAAATGGACATGGAGAAACTGCGCTTCAAGGATAGCAAGTATGCATTTATAGCAGTTCTTGTTGTTGCTTGTCTGGAAGTTGCACAGATGGGAGCCCCAATCCTGTTCCGGCTCATGGAATGGAATGCTGCAGATGATGAGCCGGCTGTCCGGATCACCAAAATTGGTTCCGCAATGTGCCAGGCGGTTTCTTCTGGAGCAGATGCTTACATATTCTACGTCACTGGGTATGGCCACAAGATGAAGGGTGGATTGGAGTGGAGCGCACTATTGATCGCCGTAGTCCAGTGTGGGTTTGGCGTCGTTCTTGTGATCGCTCGACTTATCGGCCCCAGCAAATTCCTGGTTGCGGTCTTCTCTTTCAAGGCTTTTATCATGTTCTGCGGGCAGAAGGTCTGGGCGGGAGTCACGTTCTTGTGGCAGAAGGTCTCGGCAGCGCTCGAGCCTTAGTTTAGTTTTGGGAGGCATGATTCGAACATTGTTTTGCATCGGATCTTTGTTTTTTGGAAGTAGGTTTTATCCCCGTCTTCGTTAACTTATGGTTCAGACACTGGGTTCAGATATGATTTATATGGTAGACACTTATTAGCAATAGCATCACCGCCATGAATTTCTTTCTTTTTTATTTAGAAGTTGACGCTCTCTTTGCTGTATACCCCGAAGGCCCGAAGTCATTTTTTGGAGTAACTGCACAGCTCCGGGAGATGTTTTTGTTTGGCTACTGGCAGCATGTCGCTTGATGTATTTTTTTTTTCGACCAATTCGGGGCCGGGAGTTTATCATTGAAGGGAAGTGCTGCGAGATCGAACTAGCGAAGTTTTGGCTGACACTACGTACTTAGCGTTGTGTTCCCTGTCTATCCGCGGTGTGCTTCACCGTCTCTTGCATCTCAACTACACTTCTGTTACACGTTTGGCGCATATAGATCTTATTCTCAAGTTTGCAAACTTTGTGATCCTGGAACTATATGATAACTACGCTGTTATAAAGTTTCTAATTGCAACAAGTCGACCAGATATGCATGCGCACACATTTCCTTAGGGGGTTTCTTTACAGTCTTCTCCCTCCCTGTCAGTTTCAGGCTTTTCATGTCCTCTCTCTACCTCTGCTATTATACACATGGATCAAGAAAAGCCCGACTCTAACAGCCCCGAGCGCTGCGCTGCGCTGCGCTGCGTATTCGTTCGTGTGTTCGCCTTCCACCAATGACGATCTCACGGCTGTTCAGTTCCATGGAGAGGCAACAACGGTCGTCTGGCTGGGACCATGGAACTCGCCATGGCTGCCGCCAACTTGATGCCGATTGTTTTGTTTCTCTCATTGTTCAGTAGTAGTGCCTGTTGGTCTTCTCCTTGTCGACTCGCGCCTTGCGCACGGCCTGCTGGATCTGCTTCGTGCTCCTTGAGCATGTCCTCCATGTTCCCGCCCGGCGGCATCAGCGGCCCCGAGTAATGGAACCTCTTGTTCCTCCCTCCGAAACCCTGCCAACGAAACAAACAGTGTTTGCAAGTGCCATTAGCACTGCCTGATGTGGACTGCAATGGCAACTGTTACTAAGATTCATGGCACTCACGGTTGACGCGTCCCTCATGCCGAGGTCCTTGTGGTGGGAGGAGCCGGGGCGGGGCGGCCGCCGACGGCGTTGGCCGGCTCCGCGACGTCCAGCCGGTTGTACCTGGAGTTGGCGTTGGTGGCGGCCGACGAGCTCGGGTGCAGGTCGGTGCCCCGGGACCGCTGCGACGACGCCCTGACGGAGCTGGACGCGCGCGAGACCGCCGACCGCTGCTCGCTCCTGTTGTACCACGTCGACCCGAAGCCGCCGCCGGTCTGCAGCGTCGCCGGCCCGCGCACGGCGACGGCCGGCGGCTCAAGCGGAACCCGGAACGCTGTCCTCCAGCGAGCTGTAGTGGTGGCTCGTGCTCTTCTGGTTGGTGCGCGCCTGCCTCCTCTGCAACGACACACGTACGAGAGGGAAGCGATTGCAGAGTTCAGACAACAACATTCATTTTGAACTGCAATCTGTCACTGACGATCGAGGAGAGCAGTTTGTCACGTACGTGGTAATCGGCAATGGCGAGCTGGCGCGCCGCCCTTGGCGTCGTCTCCCCGGTTTGACGGATACAAAGCCCTTGCCTCCGATGCCCGCGGCGTGTTGCCTACAAAATAATGGTGTCACTGGAAGCAGATATCGATCAGTAGTCGTTGCCACATGAGCTTGCAGGTGCTCCAAGGTTCGTACCTGCTGGCCTCCTGGCCCCGGAGCTTGGCATCGTACTCCTTGCAGGGCGGGTACTTTTGGGCAGGCTCGCCGGATCACACGCCAGCGGCTTGGTCCTGAACAACTGATCATAGCAGCGATGCAATGCAGCAGTGTTTCAGTGCTGACAGTTTCCTTGCGTGTTTCTTGTTCTAATAGGAAAAGAATTGATGAGAGATCGAGCTGCTTAATTAATTACCTCGCTGTCCAGAGCAGAGGCCACCATGCCCCTTGCCGACGGCTCGATGGCGAGCAGCGTGTCCAGCAGCTCCAGGACCAGGGCCGTGGGAGGAAAGTCCTTGAACGTCTCGGAGATCTTCCGCCGGTACGGCCGCTGCGGCTTGAAGAGCATCACGTCGGGAAGCTTCGCCTTGGCCCAGTAGTCCTCGGACGGCGAGCCGCAGAGCTTGAAGATCTTGTGCAGCTACTCGATCTGGACGACATCATTCAGGTCAAGGTCAGGCAGGCTGAGAACGAACCAAACCAAACCAAGAGAAGGAAGGGCATGCACGAACCTCGGTCTGGCCGAGCATGATGGGCTAGGCTTGCCCGCGAGCAGCTCGGCGAGGATGCATCCGGTGCTCCACAGGTCGACGGCGACGCCGTACTCGGTGGCGCCGAGCAGAAGCTCCGGCGGGCGGTACCAGAGCGTGACGACGCGGCTGGTCATGGGCTGCGTCTTTGCCGGGTCGAAGAAGGTGGCGAGCCCGAAGTCGGCGATCTTGAGCACGCCGTCGTCGCCGATGAGGAGGTTGGATCCCTTGATGTCCCGGTGCAGGACGCCGCGCGCGTGGCAGTGGCGCAGGCCCTCGAGGATCTGGCGCATGAAGCACTTGACCTGCGGCTCCGTGAAGCGCTGGCCCGACAGCGCGGCGAGGGCCGGCGAGGTCGTGCTCCATGTACTCGAAGACGAGGTAGAGGCTGTGCGAGAGGCGCGAGGTGACGATCCCTTCCAGCTTGATCACGTTGGGGTGGTCCAGACGGCGGAGGATGTGGATCTCCCGCGCCATGAACCGCACGCTCTCCGGGTCCATGTTGACGAAGCGGACGCGCTTGAGCGCCACGATCTTGCCGCTGTGCAGGTCCCGCGCCTTGTACACGTTGCTGTACGCGCCTAGAGTGGACTGCGCTGATGATCGCCGTAGTCCAGTGTGGCTTTGGCGTCATTCTTGTGGTCGCTCGTGCTATAGGTCCGAGCAACTTCGTGGTTGGGCTCATCGCTTTCAAGGATTTCATCAAGCTCTGCTGGCAGGTCTCGGTGGGAGTCACCATCGCGTGGGTAAAGGTCTCGGCAGCGTGTGGGCCTTAGTTTTAGTGGATCAGTTTTTGAAGGCATGATTCAGACACTGTGTTCAGATATATAGACATTGTTTTGCATCGGAACTTTGTGTTGGATTTATTATGAGTTTGTCTCATATTAAATTTAATAAATCAATAAACTCTATGGTAAGTAACAGTTTGAAAGTGAATAGTTTTAATACCGTATGAGTTTTAAACTAAACTTAATGGTGAGGAATGCATGCAAGCATGTGCATGGTGAAGTATATTAGGTTGTGGCTTTGATGAAAGTCATTTCCCTTTCTTCCATTAGCTTCATTTAATCTCATTTAAGTGGTGCTACACATTTCTTCTCTTAGGATTTACATGCATGAGTGCTTCTTCATTTGATGTGAGTTACATGCATGAATGATCCTTGGAGTTAGGAAGTTACATGCATAAGTGCTCCTTCATTTGTTGATAGTTATGTGCATGAATGGTCCTTTGAGAGTTATGTGATTGAGTGGTTCACATGAGTTGTTTGCCTTCTCTTCTTGCATGTTGACTTGCTATAAAAAGACATGTCCTCTACGGTGATTAAAACTAAGTCACAAAAACACAACCACATCTTCATTTGCTTGATGGTCATCTCCGTCCGGTGATCTTGCGGCGCACAAGACAACTGGATAGCAGGTGCCTCGGAACCGTTGCTGTTCGTGAACTCTCGCTTTCGGGGTGTGCGGCAATTAGGTTTTGGGGGGCGTTCGCCGCGGCTGCTCCATCGTCCTCATCTTTGAGATCCACCGACTACTTCGAGAACCATGACTGGAAGTGGAAGTGGAACCTCCGATGCTTTCAGCATTGGACCCTCTTCTGGGGTACACTCTAAACTTGTGCCTTGTCTATTATTTTCTTTTTTATCTCTTGTGTTATGCCATGGTTGTTTCCTTTTTGATGATGATATTCATATTATGCTATGGCTATATTTGTTTATGCATGTTCTTATATTTCCCGTAGTGTTGCCTCTTTTGTCATGCTTATATGACCACGTACACACTTATATCATATACATGGATATATGTGACATCATGTTTATCATGCTATTTACTCTATATGTCATCACAATTAAGTGGTTATTTTTCGGATTAAAATGACATGGAAATTGCCTAAATTTCTAACAATCCAAAAACCTAATATTAGGCAATTTCCTCTCGGTGGTTTTCTTTGCCGCCTTGAAACCAAGCCCTTTTGATGGCAAGAATTACATGATGCGGCGTGCTAAAATGGTGTTGTGGTTGGATCTGCTATGAATTGCTATCACGTCGCACAAGGGAAGCCCGATAACTTGACTCCACGAGGATGAGTCTAAATTTCGGGCGACCCGATAACTTTATTTCGAGTCTTTGTGATTTGTGCTCTTCATAGCAAGTATGAGAAAAAACTACATATCTTGCACATCGGGCAAAGAATTGTGGGATGCTCTTGAGGAAAAGTTTGGAGTTTCTAATCTTTGGGGGCGAGCTGTATCTCATGGAGTAGCTCTATGACTACAAAATGGTTGAGAACCGTTCTTTGTAGAACAGGCTAATGAGATCGGGCTCTAGCTAAGGAAGCTGAAACATTTTCCATGTTTATTACGACAAGTTAGGTGGCTGGCGGTATTATCGCCAAATTACCACCATCTTGGAAGGATTTTGCTACCTCTCTAAAGCATAAGAGACAAGAGTTCAATGTGGCTGATCTCATTGGTACTCTTGATGTTGAGGAGAGGGCGAGAGCAAAAGATAACCATGGAAAAGGTCACGAATCCTCTGCTTTGCAAATATGGTGCGAGAGAAGAAACTTTCATGCATCTCGTAATTTCAAGAAGAAAAACAAGGGAAAGCAAGTGAACAACCCTAAGCCAAAAGCAGACAAGCGAGTTCAAAAAAGAAAACCAACAAGAAAAAGGATGAAGGATGCTTTGTTTGTTTGGGAGTGCGAGCATTGGGCAAGTGCATGCCGGACCGCAAATTCATTCAAGAAAAAGAAATCAGCAAACATGGTTACCAATGAAACGGAAGGAGGAACATCGGGTATGATAATACTTTACCTTTTGTTCTTTTAGTTTGTCATTCACCGAGTGGTGGATAGATAGTGGTGCCAATATTCATGTTTGTGCTGATATCTCTTTGTTTGCCTCCTATCGGTCGGTGGGGACTGGAGCCTTGGCGATGGGGAGCGGATCGCGTGCGTGTGTTCTTGGTGTTGGTACCGTCATTCTGAAGTTTGCCGGGAAAGATGGTGCTATTGAAGAACGTGCAACATGTGCCCTCCATCAAGAAAAATCTTGTTAGTGGTTCTATGATGATGTGTCGTGATGGCTACAAGATCGTACTTGAGTCCAATAAGTGTATCGTGTCGAGACATGGTACTTTTTGTTGGTAAAGGTTATGATTCTTGAGGTGCTGTTCCGCTTATCTTTGCTAGATGTGTGTAATAAGATTGTGAACACCGTTAATATTTCGATGAGTCGGATTTATGGCATTCACGTCTATGTCATGTTAATTATGGATGCTTGATGCGGCTAGCAAATATGAATTTAATCCCGAAATTTAACTTGGTCAAAAGGTCTAAGTGCCATGTGTGTGTTGAATCTAAACAACCCCTTAAGCCTCACAAACTCTTTGAGATGAGGAGTTTGGCACCTCTTGAACTTGTTCATTCCGATTTGTCTTGAAATGAATGGAATTTTGACCAAAGGCGGTAAAAGATACTTTCTTACTTTCATAGATGACTCCACCAGGTTTTTGCTATGTGTATCTCTTAAAAACAAAAGATGAAGCCTTTAATTATTTTAAGACCTATAAAGCTGAAGTTGAGAACCAGCTTGAGAGGAAAATAAAACGGTTAAGGTCCGATCGAGGTGGAGAGTACTTCTCTAATGCTTTTGATGAGTTACTGCGTGGAACATGGTATTGTTCATGAGAGGACACCGCCATTCTCACCACAATCCAATGGGATTCTTGAAAAGAAAAACCGCACTCTAACAGATTTGGTGAATGCCATGTTGAGTAATGAGGGATTATCCAAGGAATGGTGGGGTGAAGCAATTTTAATGACATGTCATGTCTGAATAGAGTTCAACAAAGAACAAAGAGATCACACCATTTGAGGAATGGGAAAAGAGAAGATTAAATCTCTCATATTTGCGTACTTGGGGTTGTTTGGCTAAAGTAAATGTGCCAATCAATAAGAAGCGTAAACTAGAGCCTAAAACTATTGATTGTATTTTCCTTGGCTATGCTTTTTCCGCGATCTTTGGATATAGGTTCTTAATTACAAAATCTGATGTGCACGATATGTATGTTGATACAATCATGGAATCAAGAGACGCTACATTCTTTGAGGATGAATTTCCAATGAAGAATAGACATAGTGAATCAAGTCACGAGACTATAACTCCCCATGAACATAAACTGCCTATTCCTATAGATCATGTTGAGGACTCTCATGTGCACATCCCCAAAGAGGATGATACTATAGTCACTCGAAAGAGCAAGAGACAGAGGGTTGTGAAATCCTTTGGTGATGACTTTATAGTGTACCTTGTGGAAGACACGCCAACCACCATTAGAGGCATATTCCTCTCGATCTTTGACTTGTGGAAGGAAGCGATAAAGGAGTGAGATGGATTCCATTATGTCTAATGGAACTTGGGAGGTTGTTGATCGTCCTTATGGCTGTCAACCTATAGGTTGCAAATGGATTTTTAAGAAAAAGCTTAGGCCTGATGGTACAATTGAGAGGTACAAGGCAAGGCTTGTGGCCAATGGTTATACCCAAAAAAGAGGGTGAAGATTTTTTTGATACCTATTCACCAGTTGCTCGATTGACTACAATTCGCACATTAATTGCCGTGGAAGCATCTCATGGTCTTATCATTCATCAGATGGATGTTAAGACAACTTTCCTAAATGGAGAGCTGGATGAGGAGATCTATATGGATCAGCCAGAAGGGTTTATTGTGGATGGTCAAGAGAACAAGGTGTGTAGGTTGATAAAATCACTGTATGGCCTAAAACAAGCTCCTAAGCAATGGCATGAAAAGTTTGATAATACTCTTACAACCTGCTGGCTTTGTTGTGAATGAAGCGGAGACACATGTGTGTATTATCGGTATGGTGGAGGTGAGGCTGTTATCCTATGCCTTTATGTGATGACATCTTGATCTTTGGATCTAATCTCAATGTGATTGAGGAAGTAAAGAATCTTCTATCGAGCAATTTTGAAATGAAAGATTTGGGAGAAGGTGATGTCATTCTTAACATCAAGCTTATTAGAGAAGGTGATGGTGGGGTAACTTTATTACAATCCCATTATGTGGAAAAAGATATTAAGTCGCTTTGGTTTTAGTGATTGTGATCCTGCTCCTACACCTTATGACCCTAGTGTGCTATTGAGGAAAAAATCGAAGAATAGCAAGGGATCAATTGACATACTCCCGGATCATTGGCTCACTCATGTACCTTGCGAGAGTGCAACAAGGCCCGACATCTCTTATCTTTGTGAGCAATTTGGGCGGTTTACGTCAAAACCGGGGAGATGATCATTGGCGTGCTCTTGAGAGAGTATTGCGCTATCCGAAAGGTACTATGACATATGGTATTAATTATACCGGAAACCCAAGAGTCTTTGGAAGGCTATTGTGATGCCAACTGGATTTCGATCTTGATGAGCTTTATGCCCAAGCGAATATGTGTTCTTGCTTGGAGGTGGTATTTTTTTTCGGAAGTCTTGCAAGCGCAGACTATCTTAACGAAGTCTACAATGGAAGCGAGAACTCACGGCATTAGACACTGGGGCGAGTGAGGTGAGTGGCTTCGTGATTTCCTATTGGATTTACCGGTAGTTGAAAAATCAATACGGCTATTTCCATGAACTGTGATAATCGATTTGTGATTACAAAGGTCAACAGTTTCGAGAATAACATGAAGTCTACAAGGCATGTTAAGAGAAGATTAAAATCTGTCAGAAAGTTGAAAACCTCCGGAGTTATAACGGTGGATTATATCCACACGTCGAATAATCTGGCAGATCAATTCACTAAGGGTCTATCACGCAATGTGATAGAAAGTGCATCGAGAGAAATGGGCATGAGACCCATCACGAAATCTACTACGGTGGTAACTGTTCTATGTGATCGGAGATCCGTGAAGTAGGATGGTGAAACAAAGCGGTAGTAGATTGTGAGGAAAGATCCCTTTGAACTCATTTCGATGCACATCTTTCCTTTTCGTAAGGTAGGATGGTTTTAACCTTAATGTGTTCCATAATGGAGATGTTGTCCTCTGAGAACATATGTTGAGGAATACACCTATATATGAGAGAGGCTATGCTGGTCACGATCTATGAGACTTGGGTAATCTCTAAATTCTCATGAAAGGCAATGAAGTATGACTTATATGCTTCAAATAGAGGGATGCCTTTTGCAGCCTAGTATCGACAAAGGACTTTGGTGGATCTCACTTCACACAAAAGCTGTCAATTCAAGGCATAGTCCATTGTTCGGTTGTGGTGAAAGTGAAACTTCTGTTCTAGATGGATGTTCAACTTAATAAGTCTTCATCGAAACACTTGGTATATCAAAGAAAATGTGGTTCTAAAATTAATTTGTTACATACTCTAGAGTTTGGTGGGGATTGTTGGATTTATTATGAGTTTGTCTCATATTAAATTTAATAAATCAATAAACTCTATGGTAAGTAACAGTTTGAAAGTGAATAGTTTTAATACCGTATGAATTTTAAACTAAACTTAATGGTGAGGAATGCATGCAAGCATGTGCATGGTGAAGTATAGGCTTTGATGAAAGTCATTTCCCTTTCTTTCATTAGCTTCATTTAATCTCATTTAAGTGGTGCTACACGTTTCTTCTCTTAGGATTTACATGCATGAGTGCTTCTTCATTTGATGTGAGTTACATGCATGAATGATCCTTGGAGTTAGGAAGTTACATGCATAAGTGCTCCTTCATTTGTTGAGAATTATGTGCATGAATGGTCCTTTGAGAGTTATGTGATTGAGTGGTTCACATGAGTTGTTTGCCTTCTCTTCTTGCATGTTGACTTGCTATAAAAAGACATGTCCTCTACGGTGATTAAAACTAAGTCACAAAAACACAACCACATCTTACATTTGCTTGATGGTCATCTCCGTCCGGTGATCTTGCGCGCACAAGACAATCGGAAGCGGTGCCTCCGGAACCGTTCTTTGTTTCGTGAACTCTGCTTTCGGGGTGTGCGGCAATTAGGTTTTTGGGGAGCGTTCGCGTTTTTTGCTCCATCGTCCTCATCTTGGATCCGCCGACTACCGAGAACCATGACTGGAAGTGGAAGTGGAACCTCCGATGCTTTCAAACATTGGACCCTCTTACAGGTACACTCTAAACTTGTGCCTTGTCTATTATTTTCTTTTTATCTCTTGTGTTATGCCATGGTTGTTTCCTTTTGATGATGATATTCAAATTATGCTATGGCTATATTTGTTTATGCATGTTCTTATATTTCCCGTAGTGTTGCCTCTTTTGTCATGCTTATATGACCACGTACACACTTATATCATATACATGGATATATGTGGCGTCATGTTTATCATGCTATTTACTCTATATGTCATCACAATTAAGTGGTTATTTTTCGGATTAAAATGACATGGAAATTGCCTAAATTTCTAACACTTTGTTTTTTGGAAGTAGGTTTTAATCCCTTTTAATGTGAACTAGGGTGGCCTGATCTTCCGAAAGGTTTCGATATCTCGATTTGGTGGAAAGCGAGACACAATCGATCCGGCTTCCGAACTTTCGATCCGAAACCCCGCAATCGCAGCCCCCGTCTCCTCGGTTATCAACCGGGCGTTGCACGGTTGACCTCGCCAAGAAGGCTAAGTCCTTTGCCTGCGAATCGAAGAAACACAAGCAAGAACAAGGAAGAATGCAACCAATTTGCGGATGAATGATTAATCTCACGAGTTGGGGTCTCACAAACCCGATGAAGCGGCGAAACTGTTCTTGACAGAATAATCTAAGCAAAACCCCAAACCCTAACTTGGGTGGCGGCTACTGATATATAGAGTTTAGGGGCGTGCAAGACCCCCTGGGACGCGCCCCTATTGGGCTCCAACACGATACATGGCCCAAAGACCGAAATACGGTGGCGCAGCACCAAAACAGATTCTGGACACCATAGTGTTTCGATGATTCCCGTGGACTCCTGATGAATTTGGACCTGATTCTGGTGCCATTGGAAGCATCTTGAAATTATCTTTCCAACGATATAAAGATTGTCCAAATTGAAGCCCGTATGTGACCTGGGCGTCCGTTTTAGTGCAGGCTGTCCCTGGACTCCGAAACCGACTTGAACGCGAATCGGTTTGGGCCTCCATCTTGATTCCAACGTCGTGGCTGCTCCTCCACGCCTCCAAGTCGTTCCCCAAGTCCTTGCTGGTCCTCTCCTTGATTCCTAAGCAAAACAAAGTCATTAAGTAGCAATCTATTCTCAAGTTCATCAAAAGACTTTCTTAGGAACAAGGTCACCTGTAAATTTAATTGCCGTGCGCGTGCTCTTGTAATTGGACCTTGAATATCCAGCAAAGGTTCATCTTGTGCATATGAAAGAGTGATGTCCTCATCATCCTCCCCCTCTTGAATTGGAGTCGTCCTCGACTCAAGGTCATCTTCTTCTCCCAAATATGGTTTCAAATCTGCAATGTTGAAAGAAGGACTAACCCGAACTCGGGTGGCAATTCAAGTTTGTAGGCATTATTATTTATTTTTCTCAACAACTTTATAAGGACCAGCAGCTCTTGGCATTAATTTTGACTTACGCAGCTCTGGAAACCTATCTTTCCTCAAATGTAACCATACTAAATCACCGGGTCAAAGCGTAATTTCTTTTCTACCTTTACTACCAGCAATTCTATACTTTTCATTCATCTTTTCAATGTTTTGTTTAGTGGTTTCATGCAACTTATGAATAAATTCAGCACGTGCACTAGCATCACTATGACTTCTTTCATTGGTAGGTAAAGGCAAAAGATCAATTGGAGCACGAGGGTTAAAACTATACACTACACGGAAAGGACTTACCTTGGTGGTATAATATGTGGCCCGATTGTAAGCAAACTCCACATGAGGCAAACATTCTTCCCACATCTTCAAATTCTTCTTCAAAATAGCTCTCAACATAGTGCCCAAGGTGCGATTCACTACCTCTGTTTGTCCATCGGTTTGTGGGTGACAAGTTGTTGAAAACAACTTGACTTTTGTACCCAACTTGTTCCATAGAGTACGCATACAAGTGACTCAAGAATTTAGCATCGCGATCCTGAAACAATAGTACAAGGCATACCATGCAAGCGAACAATCTCTTGGAAAAAGAGGTCAGCAATATGAATGGCATCATCACTTTTATGACATGGTATAAAATGTGCCATCTTAGAAAATCGATCCACAACAACAAAAATGTTATCCCTCCCCCTCTTAGTCCTAGGCAATCCCAAAACAAAGTCCATCGAAATATCGCCCAAGGAATCGAAGGAACCGGAAGAGGCATATATAAACCATGTGGATTTAGGCGAGACTTAGCTTTTTGACATGTGGTGCAGCGTGACACAAACCTTTCAACATCTCTCTTCATTTGTGGCCAAAAGAAATGTGTAGCCAACATATCCAATGTCTTCTTAGCACCAAAATGGCCCATCAGGTCCTCCACGGTGCGCTTCTGCGCAACAACAATAGACGAACCGAACCAACTGGAATGCATAGACGGTTAGCTCTAAACACAAATCCATCATTTATCACAAACTTGTTCCAAGTCGTCCCTCTTTACAATTCAGCAAGACATCTTTAAAAGTCGGGATGTAGAATATATTGCTCTTTTTATCGATTCTAGTCCAAAAATTCGACAATCAAGTTGGGACAACATAGTATATCATCTAGACAAAGCATCGGCAATTATATTATCCTTTCCTTTCTTGTGCTTAATAACATAAGGAAAAGATTCAATAAATTCAACCCACTTAGCATGTCTACGATTTAGATTATTTTGAGAACGAAGATACTTAAGTGATTCATGATCCGAATGTATAACAAATTCCTTAGGCCACAAATAATGACGCCCGTCTCTAAAAAGAACGCACAAGTGCATACAATTCTTTATCATACGTAGAGTAATTAAGAACAGGACCATGCAATTTTTCACTAAAGTATGCAACGGGCTTACCATCTTGCATCAACACACCTCCAATGCCAACTCCGCTAGCATCACATTCTAGTTCAAAATTCTTACCAAAGTTTGGAAGTTGCAATGGCAATGGCGTCGCGTAAGTTTGTCCTTCAAAGTATCAAAGGACTTCTCTTGGGATATGCCCCAATGGAATACCACACCTTTCTTCGTCAACTCATGCAAAGGAGCGGCAATGGCTGAAATCCTTGTGAAGCGGCGATAAAAACCGCAAGACCAAGAAAAAAGCTGCCTTTTGTGTGATAGTGTGGGGAACCGGCCAACTCTTGATGGCTTCAATTTTGGACTTGTCCACCTCAATCCCCTGTGGAGTAACAACATAGCCAAGAAAAAGAGCTTCGATCCGTGCAAAAGATGCACTTATCAAGGTTACGAATAAACGTGCATCGCGTAAAGCATTAAAAAACAGCACGTAAGTGTTCCATATGGTCATCAAAGACTTGCTAAAGATCAGTATATCATCAAAGTAGACCACCACAAATTGCCCAATAAAAGGCCTCAAAACTTCATTCATCAATCTCATGAAGGTACTGGGTGCATTGGTTAAACCAAAAGGCATTACTAACCACTCATATAGTCCAAATTTAGTTTTGAAAGCGGTTTTCCATTCATCCCCAAGTTTCATTCGAATTTGGTGGTATCCACTACGCAAATCAACCTTTGTGAAAATGACAGAGCCACTCAATTCATCTAGCATATCATCAAGCCTAGGAATAGGATGTCGATATCGAATAGTAATATTATTAATGGCTCTACAATCAACACACATCGCCATGAACCATCTTTCTTAGGAACCAAAATAACAGGAACGGCGCAAGGACTAAGTTTTCTCGTACATACCCGCGGTCCAAAAGGTCTTGGACTTGTCGCTGAATTTCCTTAGTCTCCTCGGGATTGGCTCGATAAGCGGCGCTTGGTTTGGCGTGTTGCTCCGGGATCAAATCAATTTGATGCTCAATTCCTCTTATAGGTGGCAGCCAGGGGGAATCTCAAGCTGGGAAAACATCCTTATACTCCTGCAAAAGGTTAGTAACAACAGGAGGTATCGAGCCAACAATATCATCAAGTGAATACAAGACTCGTTTGCAAACCAAGGTATAACAAATATCATCATCGAAATTTCAGCAAGGTCACTTTTTCTTGCAAGCATAACTGCACCCTTCAATTTAATTCCCTCAACCTTAGAATTAGGTGCCAAGTCTTCATTTTTAGTAGGATAAACCGAATTAGCTACTTGCTGATTTTCAGATTTTGGTTCATGCAAACTAGCAGTTCGTTCTTTATGGGCTTGTACAATTTCAGCGGGGTCATAGGGACCATAGTAATTTTCTTTCCTTTATGCATAAAGGTGTATGTATTACTTCTACCATGGTGTATAGCATCATTATCAAATTCCCAAGGACGACCCAATAAAAGTGAACAAGCTTCCATAGGTACCACATCACAATCTGCATAATCGAATAGGAACCAATGGAAAAATAAACTACGCAAGTTTGTGTTACCTTAGCTTTTTCGGCATCATTAAACAGCGAAGGTTATATGGATGGGGGTGCTGACGGGTGGTCAAGCTAAGCTTCTTGACCAAATCTGAACTCACCAAATTATTGCAACTACCTCCATCAATGATGACACGTGCTTTCGGCGATTGTTGATGACAAAGAAAATCTGGAACAAATTATGGCGTTGCGGCCATTTGGTTGTTGTACTTTTGTGCTAGCGCTCGTTGCACAATGACACTCATGTAGGTCATCGTGTTCTCACTTCCCACGACCTCATCGCTTGTGTGCACATCTTGTTCATCTTCATCATCGCTCTCAACATCAGAGGCGCTAATGTAGCCATCGTCCGTAGCAACGTATGCCCGTGACTTGGACAATCTTACGAATATGACCATACCCTTGGCGGCGTCGGCCTTTGAATGCGGAGGTGCGACCCGGTGGAAAACAGAGGCGGAACTCTTTCTTTGGTTCTGCAAAACAGAATTTTTCACGAGAACTGAGGGCTGTATAGTAGTCGGAGCAGATGCTTGCTGCTTGTTCGATGGTAGAGGCGCCCTGTAAGTAGAAGTCTTGGACACACCGAACGAAGGTCCTGAGCGTGGAGTGTATGCGTGTTCTTTGGACTTGTACTTTCCGATGAGTCCCGCCCCCGCAACTCCTTCTCTGCAAGCATAGCAAACTGAAACAAGCGGGTTGACATTGTTAATGTCTTTATAATCAATAATATCCTGAATTTTTCGTCTCAATCCCGAATAAAAGCGACAAATAGAATCCTCGGGTCCCTCCACAATGCCACAACGCATTAAACCCTTTTGAAGCTCACCATAATAATCCTGCACAGATTTATCACCTTGTTCTAAACGCATCAATTTCTTTAAGTAAATCTCTATGGTAAGAAGAAGGAACAAATCTATCACGCATAGCAACCTTAAGTTCTTCCCATGAATGAGGTGTATTACCATCCGTAGCTAAAGCAGTCCACCAAATAATAGCAAAAAATCTTTAAACTCACTGGTGGCTTGTCTAATCCTATGTTCCTCGGGTACTTGGTGGGAACTAAATTTTTGTTCTCTTGTCATCTCCCAATCAAGATATGCCTCGGCATCATAATGTCCATCAAAAGAAGGAATAGTAAATTTAACCTTAGCATAAGGATCATCGGGGAGCTCGATTATGGTTACCTCGATTACCTCGATGGTGATGACGATGAGGTCGCCCACCCATACCTGTGGTGTTCTTGTCAAGACGACGCTTGAGCTTGTTTTGAAATGTCGCCTGAACATCAAGATTTCCATCGGCATCATATACCTCAAGATCGTCTTTATTGCTAGCCTCTGCATCATCGTCAGAAGCAGGACGAACTTCTTCCAAAATAGCAATCCTGTCGGTTAGATCAGATATGCGTTTATCCAAACCGTTAATAGCGCTGGCGCTAGGAAGGTTGAGTTCAAGCAGCGCCTGAGTGACGACCTTGAGGACTGTCTCCTCCATGTCCTTTTGGATTGGTCAGCAAGAGCCTTGAGCTGCTCTTGACTAACACAATCACTGAAGTCTGAGGGCTTGCTAGGACCTGACATTGTAGACACAAAAACAGGAACAAACGGTGAAGGTTATCCCTAATAAATGTACTACGCAGGTAAGTGGTGCCTCTCAAGATGACAAAGCAAAAGGAAGACACCTTACCAAGGTCTTACCAGTGTTCTTACCAGCAAGACAAAAGATACCTGGAAGATGTGGAACCGCGATTGCAGGGGTGCGAACCTTTGCTGTCAAGAAGAATATGTGGAGCTATGGGAAGGCACACAATGACACAAGGATTAGCACATAACGAGTGCAGATTAGCGGTTGTTCAATCTGGATCCAAAGTATAAGTCACAAGTGCTGGCTAAGACGTGCCTAGTCGTGGCGCAACAAGATGAAACCAAAGACGATAGAAAAAAACTATAGCGAAGCACACAACAAAGCGCTATTTTCGTCTTTTTCTCTCGGATTTTTTGGCGTCCCCTGGTATCACAAAATTTTTTATTTTTCTATTATTTTTTTGATATTTTTCCTGGAACAAGGATCACCAAAAATGAAAATCACAAGAAGAATCACCGAGAACAGAGGTGGTATGCGGCCTGGAGAAAATCAACAAAGATCTCTGAAAAGCGTGCAAAACTCTTGACAATTTTTTCTTTATCTTCCCGAATTTTTTGGCACTTTTCCCGGAACCCAATAGGACTTTGTCAATTGATTTGCCCGAAATCGAATCAAGAATCTCCACAAAAATTCAGATTTTTTCGACAAGCGAGTCAAAAGTTGTGGCCGTTTTACCGAAGGTACCTCAAAATATGGTGTTCGGAAATTCGAAAAGCACGAATCGGCGGCGGCCGGTTGGGGCAAAGCGTCCCTAAACTCCAACACCGAACACACGATGAATCTCCCCTGTCAAGAAGAGCAATAGGTATGCGCCGGATGATGTAAGGAGGGCTGCGGTGCGGCGAAATTGTGGCGGTTGACAACCTAACTAGGGTTTGCGTGGCGTGAGAGATCACACAAGGCGGCTAGCGATGGCAAGTCGAGTAATGTGGTGGAATCGACTTGTTGTATGGGGGTGGTGGATAGGATAGCGGCGGAAACGCAAATCACAGCGGACAGGCGGTTGAACTACGACGCGAACACAATCCTAAACCAGCAACTAGACTCGACTAAGGACACAAACTCAACAAAGCAATCTGAAAACGAAATTGCAAGGCACAAGGGGTGATAGGACAGCGGAAATTTTTTTTTTTTTTTGTGTTGGATTTTTGTGGACTCTAGGTAAAAACAAATATGAATCTAAGGGTAGATGTGAACCTGACGGTATACCTGAAGCTCTGATTACCACTTAATGTGAACTAGGGTGGCCTGATCTTCCGAAAGGTTCTGATATCTCTCGATTTGGTGGAAACGAGACACAATCGATCCGGCTTCCGAACAACTCGATCCGAAACCCCGCAATCGCAGCCCCCGTCTCCTTCTCGGTTATCAACCGGGCGTTGCACGGTTGACCTCGCCAAGAAGGCTAAGTCCTTTGCCTGCGAATCGAAGAACACAAGCAAGAACAAGGAAGAATGCAACCAATTTGCAGATGAATGATTAATCTCACGAGTTGGGGTCTCACAAACCGATGAAACGGCGAAACTGTTCTTGACAGAATAATCTAAGCAAAACCCCCAAACCCTAACTTGGGTGACGGCTACTGATATATAGAGTTTAGGGGCGTGCAAGACCCCCTGGACACGCCCCTATTGGGCTCCAACACGATACATGGCCCAAAGACCGAAATACGGTGGCGCAGCACCAAAACAGATTCTGGACACCATAGTGTTTCGATGATTCCCGTGGACTCCTGATGAATTTGGACCTGATTCTGGTGCCATTGGAAGCGTCTTGAAATTATCTTTCCAACGATATAAAGATTGTCCAAATTGAAGCCCGTATGTGACCTGGGCGTCCGTTTTAGTGCAGGCTGTCCCTGGACTCGAAACCGACTTGAACGCGAATCGGTTTGGGCCTCCATCTTGATTCCAACGTCGTGGCTGCTCCTCCACGCCTCCAAGTCGTTCCCCAAGTCCTTGCTGGTCCTCTCCTTGATTCCTAAGCAAAACAAAGTCATTAAGTAGCAATCTATTCTCAAGTTCATCAAAAGACTTTCTTAGGAACAAGGTCACCTGTAAATTTAATTGCCGTGCGCGTGCTCTTGTAATTGGACCTTGAATATCCAGCAAAGGTTCATCTTGTGCATATGAAAGAGTGATGTCCTCATCACCTTTCTTCGTTAACTTATGGTTTAGACTTTAGACACTGGGTTCAGACTTCACTTCCTTCACTACCGCATTTAAGATCTCTACCGAAGCGGAATTTCTTTTACCGAGTGCCCGGGGTAAAACGCGCGGTAGCGTTTACGTCTACCGACGGCCACTCTCGGTGAAGCAAGGCGCTCGGTAGAGATCGGCCCTGGCCCCCTGGCCCTCGGCAAAAGAGGCATCTTCCTCTATCCGGAGGCCAACCCTCGGCGAACACCAGCTCTCGATACAATTAGGGTACACCGAAAGTCAGCTCTCGACAAAACTTGGCTCCGTCGGCTCTACCGAAGGCTCATGTTAGACCCTCGGTAGACTATGGTCAGTCTACCAAGCGTTAACTTCGGCGCACGGTAGAGTATGGTTATTCTACCGGCGGCATATGTAGGGCTCGGTAGACATGGTTTGCCGAGAGCTTTTCTCGAAAGCTCTCAAGCAAATTGACCATAATTTTTTTGTTTTTATTTTTGTTTTTCCTTCCACCTTGACAAACAGAAATTAAAACTTTCATAATCCACAGAAACTAGCATAATTTAAAACATGCATAATCCATACAAACTTGGCATAATTTAAAACATGCATAATCCATACAAACTTGCATAATTTAAAACAAGTCACTTCAATCAAAAGATGTTCACTCGTCACTTGAACGCGCTGGTACGCCGGTTTTCACAAAATAACTCGGTGAAGTGTAGGTCACCGATCTTGAGGCCACATATCTCACAAATGTAGAGCAACGCCCCTAACTATGACATCCTCCTTTTTTGCTTCACAACTAACCACGACATGGTGTAACGACGGCGTTTAACCATGCCGGACGTGCGGCTGGGACAATCTTACTGGGAACCACCTTTGCCCGAAATCCATCTGTAGTGCGTGTTGACATTGGATTAGCCCATGACCAAACATAACCTAAGGACCGCATTGTGCGGGTTAAAATGGAAGCATAACTACGCCCAAAGACAGTCATGTCATACAATTGAACTTGTAATTATTGGAAAAAAAATTATGAGAACATCTCGAGATGACCACATCGTTTCTAGATATAAGCTAGGTGATAAATTAACATATCGAGATTACCACATCATTTTGGTGCAGATGAGCCATGCTTGCGCCCGAATCCCACAACATCATGAACCATGTTCCTACTTTTAGCTGCCATCAACAATGTCGAGAATGTAGGTAGAGTGTACCTATTTTCTTGAAGCTTGTTTACACAACGCATGACAACATATTTTTGTGTAACCGACGGCTGGCTCACAGCTGCTTTTATTCCAACCTCAGAGATTTGTATATGATTTTCACCTCTCCTCCTAGGGGCAATGGAAAAGCTAATTTAACATTGGATTTGTCGTCCTCTTTCAATGTGAACATCCCGATGATGCTGGACGTGCACTTCATCAACTCCAAAGTACAAGAGAGTGTCCTTAAGCCATCTGATATGGTCAACTGGCTACAATACATTTAGAAATCAATAAAATGGTAAATATACATATACAGATGTAAGCGACAATTGATTATACAACTAAACTTACTATTATTGGAACACTAGGAGCTATGGTGGACAAAGCTCTTGGATTAGGCTCAAATCCCTGGCCTGCTATGTGGCCAGTGAAACATATGACTTCCGGCGGTGGAAGACTACGTCTAGCCATCTAACTAAAAGATATAGAAATTAGTTTCATTTTTTGTGAGTTAAATATAGAAACATATAGTAGTATTATTTACCACAAAGAAATATTGTTGCAGTGAAAATCATAGCTATATATACCACAATACGAATGGACTACGGTGAAGGGTGTTGCCGCCGTCGGGGGGCTCATGGATGGCGGTGGACGCAGCAGTGAATGGCGTCGGGCACGCACGCGACAGCTGAGAGTCGCGACGGTGGTGTCGACGGGCGAGGCGTTTTCAGGGCGCGGGCGCGACGCGGCAGCGCTGGCGCTGGCACGACGCGGGCGGTCGGGGAGCGGCGGCGCGGCATGCTGCGCTGGCACGGCGGAGCCCGGGCGCCGGGTCGCTGGGGCGAGCAAGAAAGGCGGCGCGCCCGCGTGGCGCGCGCCCGCGGCGCCGGCGGCGGCGTGGGCTAGTGAAGCGGCGCCGCAAACGGGTTCAACGGCGGTGGTGGGGGGCAGCGCGGCGCCGATTGGGGATAAGTGTGGGCGAAGTGGAGAGAGTGGGGCGGATAAGTGTTGCCTTGGTTGGGGCCTTTACCGGCGTCGCCAAAACGGGCGCTCCGTAAAGTTTTATTTTATTAAAAATTATTTTCATGTCTACCGAGTGCCTAAAAAACACTTTCGGTAGCGTTTGGTCACTTTACCGAGCGCCTTATGGCTATGCGCTCGGTAAAGTAACTTTGCCGAAGGTTAAAATAATGGCCCTCGGCAAAATTACTTCTTTTTTTTTTTGAATTTTTTAACCAAATTTTTTGTGTGTGCTTCCAACATTGCCTCATAGTCGGTGTCCAAATTTGAGGCTTTTTGAACTATTTACTCTATATTTTGATTTAATTTCTTTTAATTGAATTTTCTTTTATAAGCCAAATTTGAACTGGAAGGCATTGTAATAGAGCGGAGACATGAAAGAAAAAAATTACTTACTACAATTGGGCAGGCTTTGGGGCGCTTCTACGGTATCCACGGTAGCAAAATTACTTTTAACCGTTTGATCTCAGCTTCTACGTGTAGATTCTGTCCTTGTTCTTTGTTTGGGCCCAAATATATACCGCCCCATTGCCTCGATAAAAAAGACAACTCTCGATCTCTCCGTCTCTCCCAATCCCGCGGCCTCGCAGAGAGCCGCCTCCGCCGCCCGCCCCCATCTTCGCGCGTGGTGATGGAGCGACCATGGCGTCGGCCGTGGACCCGACCATGGCGGTGGCACCCTCCTCCTCCTCCTCCCTGCCGCTGTCCTCTTCTTCCACGACACTGCCTCTCACCTCGTCACCGGTGCGTTCTTCTCCGCTCTCTCGTCTTTGAGGGCGGCGACGGAGGTCATGGCGGCGGCGATGGAGGCGGCTACGGCCCGGCGTCGTCTTTGTCGTCGGTCCCTGTTCGTCCTTTGTAGGATCGATGGAAGCCTAGAGGGGGGTGAATAGGCTTAACCCCTTGTTAACACCAAATTTTGGTAAGGAAATCCTAGACGCAGACAAATGGGCGGTGCAAGATGCTAATAAAGGAAAAAAGTCCAAGAAAGATTGAATCGATTCGGCAACTATGCTCGGCGTTAGGGAAGTGACCTGATTCGGGAAGAAGTGCGGTCGACAATGCAACGGCAAAGCGTAATTGTAACAACGAGATAAGGTTCCCAATTCGGGAGGTTTGTCCACGTCGCAGGAGGGATTTTTTGGAAGCTTGCGGCTCAAGCTTATGTCTTAAGGGAATTTGTGTATCTTAAGGAAAGAACATGTGTTGTTTTCGTAAGTCATTAGGACTCATATTATCACCGGGGGTATAAATATAAGCCCTCGGTCATTGTAATAGGCTATCGTTCAATCAATACAATCAACCGCCCCGTGCCAACTTCGAGTCCTTTGTCGTGTCGTCGAGTTGCTTCGAGAGGAATCATCGATCCGTCGACCTCGTAAAGTACCGACAACCTCGTTTACTTCGACGGAATGGCCGTGTGGTGGCGTTTGCTTAGTAATCGGGTAGTCTCGTTCATCTCGATGGGATGGCCGTGCGGTGGCGTCTACTTGATGATGGGAAGTCTTCGTTTATGTTTTAGTTGTCTCGACGGAGTAACCAGGCGGGCGGGGTGCTTGCTTGATGGCTTTGCATGAACAAGATAGTTATCGGCTCTATTAGATTTCGCAAAATCTAATAGATTCATTAAGTTACCATGTGTTTGCATGCTTATTATATGTTTATTTATTTATTGCAACACTTTTATTGCCCAATCTAGATTAATGTCGATTCGGTTTAATGTTGTTATAGATCTACTTTGTTTTATCATGAATATTTAGATCTATTTTTGCTCTTTATATTGCTTTAATAGCCGAATTCGTCATAATCTAAGATTGTTACATGTTGTGGGTTCAAGTTTGTTAATTTGCGTGCTTGTTCCTTCTTCATGGATCGAATCGGTAACCTTACCGAATACGGTCACGCTTTAATGAGTAATGAGTTTTTATAGATTTATCTAGATGTATACGTGCTTTTAGCTTGTCATGATTAGATTGTATCATGCGGTGGATTAATCTAGTTATGAGAAGTGGTTTAGGTCTATTGCAAAGTCGTATCATGCGGTGGATTAGCTTGCAAAGGTTTAAGCTAGACGGGTTTAGGAAAACTAGGCGTGCGGCGAGACTAGTTGGATAAAATCTATGCCGCGTATCATTTAGATCAGATTTATATTTATGATTTACCCGCTCATGTATCATATTGTCGGTCAAATCGATCTATGCATGCTTTTGACTTGTTCAAACATATCTCTTTCATTTTCATTCGGCAACTATAATTATACTTGCTTTACACCATATATTTACCGAATGCTCCATGAAATTCTTGGCGAGATGGCTTTTCATAGCCATATGTTCGTAAATGGCTTCAAGGCCACATATGTGGAAGCTGTCCGGGTCTCACGGCGGCATTCCCCCCTTTTAAATCTAACTATTTTTCATCCCTTGTCGGTTTCAGGACAAACCGACCGGCATGCCTCGGATTCAACAGGGGCTCTGTTTGAAGCCAGCTTTCACTACGGCTTGTCGGTGTGTTCGACACGGGGAACATTTTGTGTCAACACACTTTTTGGCACGACGCCCGGTGGGACCACTCAAGTTTGATTCAAGATGCGACGCTGGCTGGCCGATGGAGATTTCATTCGAACGTCATCATGGAAGATCTCCGGATGATATTCAGGAGATGCTAAGGAAATTGGCCGGCCAATTACATAGACAAGTGCTTGCTGTCATATTCCAAGAACAAGAGTGGGAAAATTTTCAAGAAAACCAGTTTCCCAAGAGTTCTTCTTTCGGGGCAATCTGATTATGCAGAAGCTGAAGAGAATCAGAGGGTGCAAGCAATGTTTGACAAGTCATTAGGAGCTGCTATGCTTAATCATAATATAGCTTTTCTCAATACCTTCAAGTCTATAATGAAGGAAATTTTTGGTCCTGAAGCAGAAAAAACGCATGGAAGGAATGGCAGGAACTGCAAAGGGACCTGTTTATTTCAATGCTTCATAGAAGGCTCCAGGAAATGATGGAGCTGAAGGATCGGGAGAAAGAATGAGAGAAGAAGCTGAGAAGAATAAAAGTGCTGGCCAAACATTGTTTGGAGCTTGGAAGAAGGTGCCACATTCTGCTTACAAGATTCATTCTGCAACTAATCGACTTCAATGAGAATCCATTTGGTGAAGGTTATATAGAAAGTACAGAATTCAATAACATGCATGCTTATCCGAATCCTGGATATCAAAGTGCTACTTCAGGGAGAATAGGAGGAGAACAAGCCAAGAGAGACACAGATCCTATTGATGCTCTCATGAAGAGGATGGCCGATATGATGCAGAATCAGTTCGGCCTAAAACCTAAAGGACGGACACATTCTTATCAATCTCCTTTTCCCGAATGGTACAACAAGGTGGCATTACCAGCCAGGGTAAAGATTCCAAGTGAGTTTTCAAAATTCTCTGGTCAAGATGATACTAGTACCATTGAGCATGTTAGCAGGTACTTGATCCAGCTGGGAGAAGCCAATATAGATGATGCTTTCAGAATCAGATATTTTCCTCTATCACTCACATGACCAGCTTTTACATGGTTTTCTTCATTAGCAAAGGATTCCATTGGCACTTGGGATGATCTCGCGGAGTAAGTTCCATTCATATTTTTACACTGGAACCAATGAAAAGAAGATGGTAGATCTCATGAGCCTAAGGATGGGAACCAATGAGACTCCTCTTGAGTTTGTCAGGAGGTTCAGAGAGATCAAGAATTTATGCTATTCTCTGAATATTCCAGATGATCAACTCCCTGGAATGGCTATAGCAGGGATGCATCCTAATATAAGGGAGAAGCTGTTCGGCATGGAATTTGAAGATCTTGGACAACTGTCACAGCGTTTGTCCTTGATGAGTACTCAGGCTCAGGGTTTTAAAAGAGACAATCGGTTCTAGAAAAATAATGCTATGATTGATGTGTATGAACAATTTCTAGAACAAGCCTATGAGTATGAAGATGAGAATGAAGTTTGCCGCAGCAGAGATAGTATGGGCTAAAGAGCCTACTCAAGCTCTTCCCAAATGGGTCAAGCAAAACAAAGGGTCATATAGTTTTGATGTTACTAAATCAGACCAGCCTTTTGAATTATTGTTAAAGGAAGGGCGAATTAAATTGTCTGAAGGCCATCCCATGCTCAAGCCAGAAGGGGTTAAAGAGAAGAAATATTATGGCTTCCACAACACCAATACTCACTCTATCAATGATTGCCGAGTGTTCAGGGCTAAGATCCAGCAAGCTATTCAAGATGGGCATTTGAAATTTACTGGAAAAATGAAAATAGATTCTGAGCCTTTTCCTGTTAGCATGATTGGTTTTACAAGAAACATGGTAAATTTTGATGCTTCTAAGGGAAAGACAAAGGTGTTAACTTCCGAAAGAGCAAAGGCCAATGGATCAGTTTCGATCCTTGTCGATGTGTGTCGCCTAAGGAGATCAAACAGATGCCCGTTTTCCGAATGGCCGGTTTGAGAAAGGGGAAACTTCAAAGCCTAGAGTTACTTCTCGTATCTTACTCAACAAGTGGCAGAGAGAACAGAAAAAAAGAGAATTATTTAAAGAGAAAATTCATGGAGGAAAGGAGAAGATATGAGGAGGAGGGTTTTCACCGAGAACAGGAGGAATACCTAAAAGAACAAGAACAGTCTCATTGGGGATGTTCTTTCTTTAGGCATTGCTGGAATGAAGGTTTGAAGCTACCCACTAGAAACAATTGTCCCGAATGCAGTGATCAATACTATGAATACAGGCAAAGTAGAGCCAATCGCCGTCCCATCCAAGAAAGACTTGGAATTCAATATCCAGAGGATGATCGTCGCTTAAAAATAAATTCTGATAATCGGCAAAAGAAAAGGTATGCCGAGGAAGAGTGGAACCATAATAATGGTTACATAGAAGAAAGCTATGAATCTAAATATATATGGCAAAAGGGTCAGTGGTGCTCTCCAGGTCTCAGGAAAAGTCAGAAAAGAAGAGTTCAAAGATTAAGGAATCGGGAACTAAAAGATGATGCAGAAAAGAGAGGGCAAGTATGGCGCCCAAAGAAGCCGAATGAGTCAAAACCATCGGCTGATGTAGCTATGACCTTTTTCCTTCCATCGAGTTTGAAGCTCCTGAAGGACAAAACAATCAGGATGAGGTATACTCTGATTTTGATGAGACTGAATTTGCGAGTTGGCGGCACAGTTAGTACTATCAAAACAAGCAGTTTTCCATAGGCCAGTCAATAATAGACATTTGAAGCCACTCTATTTGAAGGGATATGTTAATGGAAAACCTCTTGAAAAAATGTTTGTGGATGGTGGAGCTGCAATCAATGTCATGCCATATACCACATTTAGAAAGTTAGGCTTTAATAATGAGGATCTCCTCAAGACGGACATGGTGCTTAGAGATTTTCTTTGGGAATCCATCAGACACAAAGGGAGCTATACATGTGGAATTGATGATTGGATCCAAGACATTGATCACAACATTTTTTGTCATTGATAGCAAGGGGCATATAGCTTGCTTTTGGGAAGAGATTGGATCCATGCTAATTGTTGCATTCCCTCTACAATGCACCAATTTTTAATACAATGGATTGCTGAGGATATTGAGAGAGTATATGCTGATAATTCGGTAAGTGTGGCTAATACCGAATTGGCTTTTTGGGAATATGATGGAGTTGATTGCTTCTCCGGAAAGGAATGGGAAGAAGGTCAGTCAATCCTCGAGACCAAGACCAACGGCCGATACAAGCAATCGGCCCAAATTTTAAACTTTAATGGGTAATCCCATTGATGGTAACAAAGGAAAGTTAGGGACGGGATTTACGTCTACTGATAAATTAGAAGAAGTGGACATTGGAGATGGAGATAAACCAAGGCCGACATATATCGGTGCTAACTTAGATCCTAAATTCAGACAAGAGTTAGTAAAAATGTTAAAAGAATACAAAGATTGTTTTGCATGGGATTATTCTGAGATGCCCGGTTTGGATCGGGAAATTGTTGAACATGAGTTACCGATTAAAAGCTGGTTTTAGACCATACAAACAACCTCCACGTAAGATATACAAGGATGAGGTATTGGCTGATGTAAAGAAAGAAATTGAAAGATTACTAGAAGCAAACTTTATTCGGCCATGTAGATATGCAGAGTGGATTTCCAACATAGTTCCTGTTTACAAGAAAAATGGAAAGATGAGAGTTTGCATAGATTTGAGAGATCTCAACAAGGCTACTCCTATGGATGGATATCCAATGCCAATTCGATTTATTGGTTGATGCGTGCTCGGGCCGGCCATGAAGTGATCAGTTTTATGGATGGCAATGCTAGATATAACCAAATATTCATGGCGACTAAAGATGTGTCAAAAGTCGCTTTTAGATGTCCTGGGCATATTGGTTTATTTGAATGGATAGTGATGACATTTGGTTTGAATAACTTATTTGGTGCAACCTATCGAGAGCCATGAATTATATATTCCATGAGTTGATCGGCAAAATTGTAGAAATTTATATAGATGATGTGGTTGTCAAATCTAAGAGTTATGAAATACATTTGGCCGATTTAAAGAAGACCTTAGAGTGCACTAGAAAGCATGGATTAAAGATGAATCCAAATAAGTGTGCCTTTGGAGTTTCGGTGGTGAATTTTTAGGATTTTTGGTTCATAAAGGAGGGATCGAAGTTGGAAAGAAAAGCATGGAAGCTATTGATAAAGTGGTTCCTCCAACAAATTTAAGCGAATTGCAATCATTGCTCGGGAAGATTAATTTTGTGAGAAGATTCATATCTAATTTATCCGGCGTAGTATTGCCATTCTCTCCATTGTTGAGGCTCAAGAAAGATCAAGTTTTTGTATGGAGTGACGTACAACAAAAGGCTCTCGATGAAATCAAAGAATACATGAAGGCACCACCCGTTTTGGTACCTCCTCGCCTTGACAAGCCTTTCAAGTTGTGCGTGGCGGCCGATAACCAAACTATTGGATCGGCCCTCATGCAAGAATACAAAGGAAAGGAAAGAGTAATAGCGTATTTAAGCTAGGAGAATGTTGGATCCGAAACAAGATATTCGTCTATAGAGCAACTTTGTTTATGTGTCTATTACTCATGTACCAAACTTCGGCACTATTTGTTAAATGCCGAATGTACAATAGTTTCAAAATTTGATGTGATTAAACACATGTTATCGATGCCAATTTTGAATGGTAGGATTGGCAAATGGGTTTTGGCTTTATCCGAGTTTGATTTAAGATTTGAAAGTGCCAAAGCCATTAAAGGTCAAATTATAGCTGATTTTATTACTCAACACCATGGTGATTTTGTTAAGATTGTTGATATTATGCCATGGACATTATTTTTTGATGGATCATCATGTAACAAAGGAGGTGGTGTTGGTATTTTTCTAATTTCACCCCAAGGAATAATTTTCGAGTATGCTATTCCTATAAAACAATCTATGACTAACAATCAAGCCTGAGTATGAGGCATTACTCGGGGTTTGTATTTCCTCGGAGATACCCAAGCAATTGCTGTTGAGATATTTGGAGATTCAGAATTGGTGATCAAACAATTGCTTGGTCAGTATGAGTGCAAAGATGAAATTTTGAGGATATACTTTGAAGAGTGTAAAGAAATATTGAAAAACTTTCAAGTTGTTACACTACACCACATCCCTAGGGAATCTAATGGAGAAGCAAACAAATTGGCTCAGAGTGCATCTGGGTACAAAGAGAATCGAGAAGCATTTCTTTGTGGATATTGTTGGTATTTGTTATGCTTACAGAGAAATAATTATAGATCCGCAAGCGCACGGATGTCCAAGTGAGCATTTCACCCTGGGAGGGTTTTAAATATCGAATCCACGAGGAAGACAAGATAAATAATTCAATTGATTAAAGACAGTTGATAGAAGACTAATGAGATTTTGTAGTACTTAACATATATTTGAACAAGGTGAGCCAATAATAATAATATTAATGATAAGGTATATGAGACAGGTAGAGGTGCACGTGGTGAGTATACGACAAGATTAATTCCTAGTAAGATTAGATTGGATTTATGACAAAGGGACAGTTCTTAAGTAGCATACAAAGAATTTACAAAATGTTTAGACGAGGCATAGCATAAGATCATATATAAATCAAAACTATAAATAAGAATGTGCACCGAAGATTACTTAAGAAAATCAGAACTAAACAAGATAATCCCAAGAATCATTATCGACTAGTCTTATACACGGGGATGGATTGCAAAGGACTCAATAGTCTTTGTCACCACTACGATCTACCACACGACCCGACATATAAGGTGAATCCGCAAATAAATTATATGTAACACCCGGTTTTAAGAGCAAAACCAGATGATGCTATATGTGAGCCCTGGAAGTCAAATCTCACATATAGTTCACAAATTATTGGAAGTATCAATTCACACTCGCTTAAAATATAACGAACATAATATAAAAGCAATAACCTCGCCTAGCGGGACAACGGAAAGACTCTGTTCTCCCGATGTAGGCACCACGGGGACCGACCGACGGGTTGATCACAAGCCTAAGCTTCACCCGAGGTGGGGTGAAATAGCAAGGGTGAGTCCATGTCGAACTCCGCAAGCATAGCCGGGGGTTATGAGGCTAAGAAGGCGATTAATCGCCTTAAGCTGCGGTTGCTTTTAGAGTTGGTCAATTTTAAGCTTAAGCAAAGAAAGGAATCCCAAACCATTATTCACACTTGTGGACAGACATCATCACCAATTTAATATCATCAGTAAAAGACACACAATTCTATCCATTAGTGTTCCAAGGCCGTTCATGACCGCGAACACGGCCGACATGTCGCTTTAGTTAACTCTCAAGGCAGAGGTGTACACTTTACCTACGGGTCATGGTTTCCATCAGAGTAGGTTCATGACTCCCTAACCAAATGAAGACCATATAAAGTCGCTCAAAAACCCTCCTAACAATATTGAATGGCCAACAGAGCTACAACCCCGTTTCTCCCAACTCGCAAACCACCAACAAAGCTAGGTAAAACCCTTGAGCAACTAAAGTCGAGCCACGTGACCCCCATAGCTGCATCAGTATATCCCGGATATCCACGAATGGATTAAGTCCTTATGGAGAGCTAAGAGCTTCATAAAAGAAAACAACACAAGCTCTTTCGCCCTATGTACCATGGCATCATCAACTATTTATCACAATTTAATCCATAAAGCAATAAGTAATGTTTGTTGGTTGAGCGCTAGCATTTACTACCCAATGCACAAACCCATAGGTGTCAAGGAACAAGTATTCAAGACTATGATAATCCTTAACGGCAAACAAGGAGGACACATGCATCATGAATTGTTAATTAAAGTGAATAGGACATCAAGGATGATCCCAAGCTATACTTGCCTCAAATACGATCCTTCTTCAAGTCCAAAACTTCAAAATAAATCCTTCTTGACTGTCCACTTCTTCTTGATCATAAACGCATAAAGCTCACCGTCTACTCGATTCCAATCAACATCACACTACCAAATAGGCCAATCATGCATAACAAACATAGCTACAATTAGAACAGTACACAAACAGTGGAAAAACAATTTGAAAAGCTTATAAAACTATTCTACACGGTACTACGATCATGCAGACGTAAAGATCACCGAAATCGGAGCTAAAACGACGTAGATATGAATTTTACAAGTTTAACATTAATAAAATAATAAACCTAATATAATCTCGAAATTTAAAAGTTTCAAACCTGACCTAACAGTGAGATAAACATATAGATTACGAAATTACGAATCTAACGCAACTTGAGTGGACTAAATCGGACTTAAAACGAAGAAGTTATAAACATTTGAAATCTGATGGCAGTTCTGTAAATAAACTGATTTCGAAATTAAATAATTAAAATCTGATTTTGATAACTGGATGAACTAGGATTTGGATATAGGAGAAGCTCAGGGTCTCTTTAGCAAAACTCTGGTGAAAGGGTATGGTTTAATCTAGACCACAGATTGAATAATGGATGGCTCATGATGATGGATGTGTATGTGTATTTCCATTGTATTTGAGGATTTATTTTTCTGAAGGAAAACGGCAAGAAAATCTTATGTGAGGTCATCATGATGTCAGCAAGCTAAGCATGCACTGGGATGGATCGATCTAGCAAGACACGGTGCAAGTTATACTCGTCAAGACTTAGGAGAGTTTCGGCAATGGCTACTGCGGTCCGAGGGGCAAGAGCAGGAGCCGGTTCAGAGAATCAAAAAGGAGACGATGAGGAACTCACCAAAGGTTGCTGGGGCCTGCTCGGAGCAAGCAGTGACGTCCTGCCGATCGACGGAGCGGCTCAGCAGCAAGAGGCATAGCTGTTTGCTTGCGAGTGCTGGCAATGACAGAAACAAGCTTCACAAATTGTGGCCACGTATATGAATCTATGAACAAGGAGAGAGCAAGATGCAGGTTTGCGTAGATGTGCTCACCATCAGCGCGTCAGCTGGCAAAGAGCAACGCAGACGTGCTCGACTTGGACAACAAGAAGATGGTGCTTCCGGCTTGGTCACCTTGGTACCAAGCTCGGCAACGGATTGCAGCACAGGTCGTCTCGGCGGCTTCGGCGGACGGGCGAGATTCAACTGAACAGCAAGCAACACAAGCTAGGGTTTGGATGGTGGTGTTCGTGTAGATAGCCTCGAAGAACAGGGCGCAGAGCCGTCGGCGGTTTGCATACAGCGGCAAGGCAGCAGACGGTGGGCACAATTGCGGCGGCTGCACGTGCTTCTCGACGACGACGGATTTAGGGCTCGCGGCTAGCTGCTGCTCCATGGAAAAGCGGCGCTCGCGTTAGGGTTAGGCTGCGCTGCTCGAGACGTGCCTAGCAGATAGGGTTTGGGACTTGCTGCTTTTATAGCCAGAAGTGCTCCAGATATATGGAAAGCAAAAGAATAAGAGATCGAGATGGATACAGGCAGCTGCACCACGATGGCATGCTGGACTGGACCGTGTACAGGCGGCCCAAGAGAAAAGGATGAACGAGCCACAGGAGCAGGATCCAGGAGAGAGATAGAATATAAAATAAAACTTTTCTCTTCTATTTGAAGACATTTCAAATTGCTTTTGCAGATGGATTTTAAATTCTTTTCAGTTTCAAACAAAAGCAGACATCACAAAATAAATATGCTCCAACATGTATGCACAAGCACGTCTCTATCCTTATATTAAATTTTAATTTCATAAAATTTATTTATTTTCCTATATTTCATGAGCACAAAATACATAAATAAATCATTTTATTCTATTTTCAAAAGAGGCAAAATTTGGGGTGTTACATTATATCTAAGCACCATGCTTACATACTCTTTATTACCTAGCATACAGCTGTAATATACTAGGAGCTCTACGAATAAGTGCTTTGAATTACCATGAATAATGATCATATCAAATATGCTATGACTAGAATAAAGTATAAGTAAACTAATTGCATACATAATAATGAAATAGCACAAAGATGTATGAGAACAATAATAATATTGATCCATAGTGTAACTTACAGATCCAGAACCGGAGCAGATACTCTCTCTTCTCTAAACTCTGACTTTCTATCTAAACTAGGCTCTAAATTAGAGCTATGAATTAGCTATCCTATATCTTGGTGTCTCCTCTTCTACTCCCTGTCTTGGCTTCTTCTTGATCTCCTTCTTGTTGATGACTTGAGGCTTGGATCAAATTGGATTGATGAGCCAAGGGGGTCAGGGGCTGTTTATATATGGGTCTTCTCATGTCTCTTCAGCTTCAGCAAGCGATGTGGTATTAATCCCGTGCTCCCACCGACGTCATTGGATCAAACCGACATCAAACAACTGGTTTAGATTGCGTCTTAGAGGCGGTGGAGGAAGGTTCCAGAGGCGGGCTTGCGTGGCCATCAAGGAGGGCCAATCGGCCCCATTATTGGGCCGATCGGCCCAGGAGTGTCCCCCTCCGGGTCCCGTCGTGCGTCGTGGCTTCGGAGTCTTCTAGATGATGTTTTCTTCGGTGTCAAGTTTCGTTCACGTCGGGAGTAATCCGGAGCCTTCTAGACTTGTTTCGGAGTTGGATTGCGTTGCGTTACATCGGTCGTATGCCACGTCATTACTGCTGTTTTTCTGTTAAGTCCCTGCAAATCACAACTTTACCAAAACTCATGGAAATCATTAGTAGAAACCCCTAATAAGGGTATCTAATTTATATTTTAGTTCTTTTCCATGAATTGTTGATGCATAAAAATATGAGTTAGTGAGCATCAACAAATTCCCCAAAGCTTACCTCTTGCTAGTCCCTAGCAAGACTACGTAGGTGTGTTACCAAATCAAATCTCAACCAAGGTAGGATGAAAAATTTAGAATCATAAACTTGCTTATATCTACTTGAGAGCATGGGGTTTTCTTCATACATGAATCTTGGACTATTGAAAGATAGAACAATTAAGTCAAACACCATGTCTCAAGTTCATGGTTTCACTATAACTCGGAGTTTTACAAAAGATTATATAAAGTGAAAGCACGAGTGTTCTGTATGACAACAATAAGAGTAAACATTTAATTTCTTAGCCTTTTTCTTTGCTTCTTTTTGTTTCTGAAAAATATATCTCTCTTTATGGCAATAAATTTAAGAGAACCTTGGGTTACACGACAACTTGTTTGGAGAGGTGAGCTCTTCTCGCTCGTATTGACTTTTGTCACTTTCTTCTCTCTCCTTTTTCTTTTCTTTTTTCGAGATGTGGGCTCTACTCGCCCTGAACACTTGTCCATTTTTCATCTCTTTTATTAGGGAGGTAGGCCCTTCTCGCCTAGTAGAACACTTGTTCATTTCTCTCCCTCTTTCCGTCTCACTTTTCTCTCATATTTATATATATTTTTCTTTTTATTTTCACTTGTCATGCCCAAGTCTCTTGGAAGCATATAGAGATATATAAATGAAGCAACTTTAGCATATTTTCAACAAGACATTTATTTTATTTTAGCAGGCTTATGTCATACAGGAGACTCATCATTTTAAGATTTTCAAAGATTAATACTCCGGAATCTAAGTGTCACGTATGAACAAGATAGATAGTAGCTCAACTTTTATCATATCATATCGAGTCAATTGCCTAGACTTGAAATCTAAGATCATACTCCCACAGAACTCAAGCTCAAAGCATGTTTTAGAATCTAAACAATTATATCCATGTTCGGGAGAAAGATGGTAAACTAGGCATTTATCACGGAGGAGCAATATCTATCATGTTCTTATAGCATAATTCATCACTCTTTTTATTATTGTTCTCATTTTTTTTATATTCGCACACACATATATATATATATTAAAACCAAACTTTATTTATACTAGCTAAACAAAACCTAAAGATAAATATATATAGCCTAAATAATTAAAAACCATAATAATATAAATAGATAGATAGATAGATACTTACCTTGGGGGCACTCCCTCCCCAAGTGGTCGACGGTAATTACCAAGGGGGGGCACTCTTCCCCCAGGGTCCGACAGATTGGTTGGTTGGTTGGTTGGATAGGGTTTCCCCTCACTGTGGTTTTAACGGGGACCACTCCCCCAAGCCGCTTGTTGCACTTACTCATGCCCGAGACGACCGAAGAGCCTTCCCGGTTGTTCGGTGTTGGTCTCCACCGTGTGTCTGGATGTCATCCAATTTGTGTTCCCCTTCGTTGCATCCACTCTTGTTGATTGTACAAGAGGTCGGAGTGGACGTTCGAGTGTTGATTACAGTGCGCATGTTGTTGTGCACACCCTGGCGGAATACTGCTGGATCACGGTACTCATATCCTGCAAAAGAATGGCGGGCCGGTCTAAATCTTTGCATTGCTACCTTTCGGCATTTCATGTGTGGGCAGCGGTCCTCTGGGTAGGCGCGGCGTGGATCTTTGTGGCATGAAGCCTTCGTATGCCCGGTGTACTTTGCACCCTCCCGGGTTTGGTCGTCCCTCCTCTGTAGTGGGACGTCGATGCTCCGGATGGCTGATGATGGACCGGCTGTGCCTGCGTATTTATCAAGAAAGATTCCACAGAATATATGCCCAATCCCGGGTTAGACAGCGGGATTGCGTTATTGTTGTGAAGGTAGTAGTACTGCTCTTGATCTTTTCTCACCCAGCGGCCCTGCCGGAAGTAGTCATACCCTATGATCTCCCGTGGAGTGGTTATGTAAGTGATGATGGTGTCGTCTCCTAGCAGGCCGAGATCACTGGCTATACGAGTGACTAGGGAAGTGCAGCTTATATCCCCAACTAGGTTGGGTAGTGATAGCTAGTGTTCCACTAAGGACTTAACAGGTGAGACGGATGTTCTCTTAACAGCGGCATATAAGAATGCCGGCTCCGATGCGCTGTCTGATGATGTTGTCCTTCCGTGGGAAAAGGGGCGAGGGCCATCCATTTGTGCGGGGAATCTCTAGGTTGGGAGGTGAATATCATTAGTGCGTGGCCGGTGGAACATGCCCTTTCCGGAGATTTCATTCGTAAAATTTCTGGTTAAAGTCACTTAAGGTGGAGGCTACATCTATTGGGCAGCTTGATGAAAAACCTAATGCAATGCTTAGTTGCCTCCAGGTCATAGTGTATTGTTGACGGAATAACCGGAAGGTTACCCCGTTCCCATCCTCAGTGTAATCTAAAGTGCACAGAAACTCTATGGTAAGAAGTCGGCACCCCCTCTCAGAGGTGTCGTAAAAAGATGACCATCCTAGCAGTTGAAAAATAAAAGTAAACTCCGGCAGAATCCCTATATGGCTCATAAATTCATTATCTAGCATAGGAGTTAATACAAAATCTTTATTTTTCAGTTTTCCATACCGACATCTCTCCTCTCCTCCTCGTAGATGAAGATGCACATCCAAGGTTAGCCTTTTACCTTGGCTTGGTGAGGCTGTTGGTGATGGAGAAGCGTTCGGCGATGGTGTCGCTCTAGTGTCCGTACTCATGGGTTGGCCGGTACTAGCCCGGGAGTTGGACTGAGAAACCTCTTAAACATGGCTGATATCTCACGAAAGAAAATTGGCTAGAGGGTTTTTCTTTGGAAGGGAAGATTTTCTCCTCTCTTCCTAGTTTGCTATTCTCTTCTCCTCTACTTCTCTTCTTCTCGATTTACGCTTTTTCGAGCTCTACTTCTCCTCGGAAACCAGAAATCGTGTTTCTTTGTGATGAGAATGGCAAGGGCTGGCTGCCCCTTTTATAGGGCAAGGAGGGGAGGCCGATCGGCTCGATTATTGGGCCGATCGGCCCCCAAGTGGGGCCCAATCGGGTGCCCTCTCCACCATCTAAAGTTTGCTGAAATTCCACGCTAGAATAGTATTTGTTTGGTCAAGTGGAGTCTTTGCTGGTGGTGGAAAATGGATGGAGGGAAGAAAAGGGAATAAAGAAAGTGGTGATTTGATGTTTTGTCCCTATGACATGTGGGTCCCACTTGCAAGGATACATTATTTTTGTATTTTCTGAATAAAAATGAATAAATAAAGTAGCAAGAAGTAAAAATTATTTTTATGCCACCACGTAGAAGTAATTATACGGGTTTTCACTCCGCAAAAATTATTAATCATGGGGCGTAATTTTTTTCTTTTTACGGTGAATGTAAAGTGCGAGGAATTAAATTGCAAAGTAAATAAATGCAAGGAATGAAATATTTTTTTGGATTTTTAAATTTTTACCGAGTTACCCGGAGGGTTCGTAGTTAATGTCCTCGAGCGGGGACCTTCCAATCTTCTAGTCCTCAGGTGCATCCTCCATCGGAGAGGATGATTCGTCGGCATCGTCTTCTCTTGATCGATCATGTTCGCATTGGTGGCGAGTTCAGGTGCAGGTTTGAAGGCGAACTTCTCCTCCTTTCCATTGATCTCAAATGTGATCTCTCCAAATACGGCGTTGATGTGAGCGTTGGCGGTGCTTAGGAATGGTCGTCAGAATCGGTGAGACCGGAGTGCAGGTGCATGTCGATTACAACGAAGTCAAGCGGCACAAAGAACTCCCGGATCCTCACTGGAACATTCTCGGCGATTCGATGGGTAACGAACGATTGATGCGCTGGTTGTAGACACATTGATGTTGGAACCAAGGCATGGTGCTTGAGCTTGTCGAAGACAACCTTGGGCATCACTGCGACACTTGCTCCAAGATCCAGAGTGCATTGTTGAAATATTGATCTCCGATTGAGCACTCTATAGTGGGGCATCCACGGATCCTTTTTCTTGATAGGTAATGTGTTTAGGATTGCCGCACTACACTCTTGTTAACTTGATGATCTCTCGTGGTTGGTAGCGGTCTCTTTTTGTTCAAGATATCTACGATGTACTTGGCGTATGTCGGGACCTGCATGGCATCTAGTAGAGGTATATTGACATAAAGCTTACGGATTACCTCAACGAATTTGCGAATTGATCATCAATTTGAGGTCTTCTCATTCTTCTTGGATACGGTAGGAAGTTGGTGTCGTGAAAGTCTTGTCTGTGGGTTCTTGGCGCACAACTTCTTCTACGTCGTCATCCTTGTCTTCGGGAATGTTGGCGGTACTACGGGTGGTGCGGGAGAGGCTGCGGGTGCCGTAGGTTTCCTAGCCGAGAAGGTCTTCTTGCACCCGTCGGATATGGTGGATCGGTGGTTTGCTTACCACCTCTCGTTCGAATGTTATGTACCTGTTCATGATTAGTGGCAACAGGCAAAGCAGCAGACAATTTTGATAATTTTGATTCTAGCTTGATATTAAAAGCAACTTGTTCTTTTATCATAGCGAAAAGTTATCCATTTTAGCATTTATATCTTCTAGAATTTTATCATTAGCATTTAACTTCTTAGAGAAACCATCATTAATTTTAACTTGCTCTTCAATTAATTCTCGTAAAGAAGGTTGCTTGAATTTATTACCCGAATTAAAGTTATTACCAGAATACTTACCTGCGTAAGTTGGTTGTGGTTGCGGGTCTTCTCTTTGGGTCGGTGCTGACTTGTGAACCACCAAGCTTGAACTTCTTGAAGCGTTCATGGAGTCTTGTAAAGCTTGTCGATCCTTCTTGTAGTTGGCTCATTTGCTCAAGCCAATTTAGTAGCACGTCCATCAGTTGATCTTGCCTTCAATTCTTCTTGTTCTTCTTGTACTTCTTCACTTTGATGGCGTATTGGTTGTTCTTCGGGGTTCAGCCTTGATTTTCTCGATATCTTGCACATAAGTATGTCGGCTTTCCACGGTGTGAGTGATAAGAATGATCCTCCAGCGGTGGGCGTCTAGATGTTCTCTTGATTTTTGAATTAGTCCATGGTAGATGTTGGTATTTGTTAACCTAGGAATATTATGATGGATAATCCGCAAGCGCACGGATCTGGTGAGCACTTCACCCGGGGTGATGGGTTTTAAATATCGAATCCACGGGGAGAACGTAGAGAAGGGTTCTGAGATTTACTACTGATCTCTAAGTGGTTAAATAAAACTAGATAGATAATAAAGATAAGGAGTTCTAGTAAGAAGGTCTTGTTCTCACTTCAAATAAATCATTTGCAATATTGTTCATAAGAGGGTTGTCATGAAGAAACTCTTAATAAAGGGGTTCTACGCTAACAACTTGAGGGTCTCCCTACGATTTCTATAAACGGGAGCGGGCATACAAAGGACTCAATAGTGCTGTCACCACTACGATCAGCCTTAACGGTGTGTTTCACTCCCGCTTATAGAAGGTATTCGTAATGAGCTAGTTAATCTAAGCACCACGCTTACACTAATCTAACAACTTTAATTCAAGAGCGACAGGAATCAAAGTAATCTTATCAAAGAAATACGAACCTTAAGAACAATAGAGACAATATCACTTACTTCAATGGAATTCGAACAATCCACAAGATCTCGAGTCGTGCTCCAATGGGGGCGCCAACTCGAGGAGGAAGAAGTTGGAGGCGCCGACTGACTCAGGGCCTTCCTTCCACTCCGCCTCAACCGCTCAATAATTCTCTCAACTTACAAAACTACTCTCAATCTAATTCTAATCTAGAGCTTCTATCTCTTGTAGTCGTTGATGATCTGATTGAATTGAAGATTGAACTGAGATTGATTGATCTACTTGATCTACTTCTTATTGAACGTGAAGCTTTAGATCAAACTTGATTCGATTGAGTCATGGGGGTCTGGGGCTGTTTATATATGGGTCTTCCTCTGTCTTTTCAGCTTCAACAGGCGATGTGGTATTAATCCCGTGCTCCTACCGTCACCCTCGGATCAAACCGACATCAAACGACCGGATTAGATCGCGTCTTAGAGGCGGTGGAGGAACGTTCGGAAAGCGAGGGGATGACTTGGCGGACACGTGGGGCGATCGACCCCATTATTGGGCCGATCGGCCCGGGGGTTGCCCCTCCGGGTCCCGTCGTGTGTTGCGGCACGGAGTCTTCTAGATGATGTTTTCTTGGTGCCAAGTTTCGTTCGCGTCGGTGTATTATTCGAGCCTTTCGGACTTGTTTCGGAGTTGGATTGCGTTGCGTTACGTCGGTCATATGCCACGTCATTTATGCTATTTTTTGTTAAGTCCACGCAAATCACAACTTTACCAAAACTCATGGAATTTATTAGTAGAAACCCCTAATAAGGTTATCTAATTATATTTTAGTTCTTTTCCATGTTTACTTGACAATTAAAAGTATGCATTAATGAGTGTCAACAAACTCCCCACACTTAGGCTTTTACTCGTCCTCGATAAAAGGATGGTCTAAGCATGGATCATGAGTACTCTTATGGTCATACGCACTTGGGATCTCGAGCATGAATTGGTTAGAAACAGATCACCTTTATTCTTTAATCAAGTCTATTGGAGAGATTTTGCATAAGTTTAAAAGAAAGCATAGTTGTACTTACTCCTTTGTGACACTCTCGGGTCTCTCAAAGTATATTATATTCTCACAATTCATTTATTATATGTAGAGCTCAAGAACATGTATCACACTTACCTTGTATTTATTCTTTGAGTCAAGCTGTGGATCCATGGAGATAAATGTCATAAGTCATAGATCAAGATGTGCATGTGAATCAAGATTATTATTACCCTTTGCTCTCTCTAGTTGAAAATCGTCTATCTCCCTTTTTTCAGCATTTATATTTATTTATTTATTTTTTTCCAAGCGAGGTAACCAGCTATTTAGTGGAGAGTTGGGTTCTACTCACCCTCGGACACTTGTCCATTTTACTCTCTCAATTATTAGAGAAGTGGGCCCTACTCACCCTCGGACACTTGTCCATTATTCTTCTCTTTATTTTTGCTTTTTTTTTTTTCTTAGAGAGGGGGTTCTTCGACCGTAGAACACTTGCTCATTTTCTCCTCTCTCTCACTTTTCTCTCCACTCTTAGAATTTTTTTTTTCAACATTTGGCTTTTTCATAGCTGTACCTTTTTCAACAACTTAACTTATGGGAGATAGAGATTAAAACTTTTTTAGAGCATGGATATTTTAGTGAAAGCAAAGTGTACGTGATCTTGATCTTAGACTTTAGACAAATTTCAACATGGGTCGTGGTTTTGACAAAGCTCAACACAAAAAAGTAACAATTAATTAAGTATATCTTTAATGATTGCTATGGCTCTACTGGGATGATTCATTTATCACAAAGGAGAAGCATAACTAATGATTTTAATATTTTGAAATAAATAACTCTCCAAAGACAAGATAAAAGAAAGAAGGATCATTATTCTAACTTTATTCTTTCTCATGTTTTAAGCAATTAAAACATCCCGACAAGTGACAGGTATATGTAGGAATTTAAATCATGCAAAACTTTATTAAAGACACCTTTTTCATATTGGAAACATACCATAACGAGAAAAGGCGTATTTTAATTCGGAACGGAGAATAAATTGCGAAAATTAAAAAGTTTCAGGAAACAAACCGAGGCGGTGGACGAGGCTGGTCTGAGTGGGGGCCTGGCCTAGGCCGATCGGCCTGATATTTGGGCGATCGGTCCAAGATCGGGTCGTGTCGGGCCATGATCCGTCGTGCGAGTCGATGGTTCCGTCTTGATTCGAATTTTCGATTTTTCGTCGCGAATTATTCTGTTTGGTCGGCATTGATTTCCCCCACACTTGATTCCTGTTATCTTGCATACAAAGCATGGTGGAGACAAAAACATATCGAGAAAAATATAGAAAAAATGTTTGACTCAACCTTGTGGATTACTTTATTGATAAAAGAGAGAGCACTTTATTACATAATTCCAAACTTCCTAAAATTTAAAGCAAACTAATATTAACTAAACGATTTTAATTGAACTAAACTTTAAGACTCAAACGCTAAGACTCATGTGCTCTCTAAGCGTGGTGCTTACATAGGGCCCTTGCCCTTCTTTGATTTGCGACTAGCATCCTCTTCCCGGTTTTTACGCTTCTTCTTTCCTTCATTCTCTAAGAGATGGAGGACGTACTTAGTGAGGCGCTATTGACCGCGGTGAATCTCCTTGCGAGGGTTTCGTAAGGGCTGCTACTTCTAAAGCGAGGTCGGCCTTGGTCTTTCTAGTGCGCTCGCGGCATACGACCGGCCTCGATAACGGGAATCCTCTTGATCTGTGATTCCTTAGCACGGACTCCGTTGATGGTAGTGCGGCGTGGAGGTGCTGTAGTGTACCTGTGCTCCCTCGTGTTGCCGTTGGCGTCCATGCGAACTTCGTGTGAGGACGCTCGCCCTTCTTCGGTTCTTCAATCTCCATGTAGCTAGGAACATGGATCGGCTTCTTTCGGTGCGGCCGGCGGCGGCGATCGTGCGGCTGGCGTACATGACTTGCTTGCTTCCTTGTGGCGGCAGCGGTGTGCGAGGACGACGAGGTGGAATGAAAGGAAGCGGGGTACGATCAGGAGGTATGACGGGCGGCGGCGGTTGCTTGAGGGGAAGGGACTAGTTGCTTAATCTTTTCATTAAAGAGAACAAAGCTGTTTTTCAGCCATTGCCGATAGCTTGTGATGAGATGAGAAAAGAGGCTTGTCTACCCTTGATTTTATATGAGTCAGGAATTTTCGGGAGCGAGAGAATTGGGGATGCGGTACTAAAATAATTTCGGAAAGTGATTTTTCCACAACTATACGTGCGAGAGACCGTGTGGGACGAAACGGGTCGTGAGGGGCAGGCCACCCGGGCCGATCGGCATGATATATGGGCCGATCGGCCCGGACAGGTGTCGCCTCGCGACGCGTTCTGTCGTGGGGTGCTCATACTCTATTATTGTCCCGAAAAACCTGACGTCGGCCCATTATTCGCGAAAATTAATATTTTTGGGTATTTCGAAGAATTCAATAACATCTAATTCTTCTAAATCTTTATTGGGCTCTAAAAATATTTTTAAGCGATGACCATTTACCTTGAATAACGTACCTTCGTTGTCTTGAAGAGTGACAGACTCCGTGTGATGATGAACTCACCACCTTGTACGGTCCTTCCCATTTAGCCGTAGTTTTCCATGTCAGAAGAGTCGTACCTGGAATTAAAAAGTAATACCCGACGCTGGGTGGAACTCTTTCTTCTTGATTCTCTTGTCGTGCCATCTTTTGTTTTTCTCTTTGTAGATCTTGGCACCGTGGTACGCCTTCTCTCTCCATTCTTCTAGCTCGGATAGTTGCATTCTTCGTTTTGTTCGGCTTCATCAAGGTCCATATTCCACTTCTTGATCGCCCGGTGAGCTTTGAATTCTAGCTCAACGGGCAAGTGACATGTCTTCCGTAGACCCGGTGGTAGGGAGACATTCCGATGGGAGTCTTGTAATTTGTCCGATAAGCCAGAGAGCTTCGGTAGCTTTGTCTTTCCATTTAGTTCCCATTTGGTCAACCGTCTTTTGTAGGATGTTCTTAATTTGTTTGTTTGACATTTACGCTTGACCACTTGTCTGCGGGTGATAAGGTGTAGAGGCGTTGTGTTGGATCCCATGATTTGAGAGGTACTTTTCGAAGTTCTTGTCGATGAAGTGGGACCCTCCGTCACTTATCACTAGCCTTGGTGTACCGAATCTTGGAAATATTATTTCTTCAAACATCTTGATTGAGCTTTTGTGATCGCAGTCTTGCATGGCATGGCCTCAACCCATTTAGAAACGTAGTCAAGCGCCACTAAAATGTACTCATAGGGTCGGATTTTGGGAATGGTCCCATGTAGTCAATTCCCCGGACATCAAAGAGCTCGATTTGAAGATTGGTCGTCAGTGGCATGGCATCTCTTGAATTGATATTGCCATGTCTCTAATAGGGGTTGCACCTTCGTACGAATTCTCGTGTGTCTTGATACATGGTTGGCCAGAAAAATCCGCTTTGCCAGATCTTTGCGTGTGTGCGGAATGCTCCATAATGACCCCCATATGGTGATGAGTGGCACTTCTCGATAATCTGTAGTCCTTCTTCGCGGTACACATCCCGAGTAAGCCGTCTGCGCATACTCGGAAGAGGTATGGCTCATCCCATAGGTGATGGCGACTCTCATAAATTAGCTTTTTCTTATCAGCCCCAGGTTGTACATATCCCGCAACCATAAAATTAACAATATCGCATACCAGGGGGTCGGATCGGAGATCCGATAGAGCATGTCGTCCCTCATAGAGTCATTAATGGGTAACTCCTGTGGTTTCTCAAAATGCATTCTAGACAAATGATCGGCAAAATGACATTTTCTACTCCTTTTTTATCTCTAATTTCTAAATCAAACTCTTGGAGCAAACAAAATCCATCGTATTAATCTTGGTTTAGCATCTTTCTTAGTGAGCGGTACTTAAGAGCAAGCATGATCGGTGTAAACAATAACTTTTGCTCCTACTAAGTAAGATCTAAACTTGTCGATAGCATAGACAATGACTAGTAACTCTTTTTCGGTTGTGGCATAATTAAGTTGAGGTCCAGTTAAAAGTTTTACTAGCATAAGCAATAGCATGATGTTTCTTGTCTTTTGTGCTGTCCCAAAAAAGCCCCCCACAAAGATAATCACTTGCATCACACATAATTTCAAAAGGTAAAGACCAATCGGGGATTGAATAATGGGTGCGAAATAAGAGCATTTTTCAAAGTTTCAAAAGATTTAAGACAAGCATCATCAAAATTAAAAGGAACATCCTTAGCTAACAAGTTTGTAAGAGGTCTAGCAATATGAGAAAAATTCTTTATGAACCTTCTATAAAAACCAGCATGGCCAAGAAAAACTTCTTATTCCTTTAACATTCACAGGTGGAGGTAGTTGTTCAATTACTTCTATTTTAGCTCGGTCTACCTCTATTCCTCTTTCGAAACTAGATGGCCTAGCACTATTCCTTCTCTAACCATAAAATGACATTTTTCCCAATTAAGGACTAAGTGCTTTTCTTCACATCTTTGCAAAACCTTATCTAAGTTTTCTAGACAATCATCAAAGGTTTTTCCATAAACGTAAAAAATCATCCATAAAAACTTCCATAATCTCTTCAATCATATCGAAAAATATAGACATCATGCATCTTTGAAAAGAGATTTGGAGCATTACATAATCCAAAAAACATTCTACGATATGCATAAGTTCCATATGGACATGTAAAAGTGGTTTTGCTTTGATCACCGGGATGGATTGGGATTTGGTGGTACCCGTAATATCCATCGAGAAAACAAAAGAAAGAGTGGTTTGCCACCGTTCTAACATTTCATCAATGAAAGGCGGTGGAAAGTGATCTTTCTTTGTGGCTTTATTTAATTTTCTATAGTCTATGCACATACGCCAACCGGTGGCGGTTCTCTCGAGGAATTAATTCGTTCTTCCCATTTTTAACCTTTGTCATGCCTCCCTTTTTAGGCACAACTTGCAATGGGGCTTACCCACTCACTATGTGGCACGGGATATATAATCCCGGCGTGAAGAAGTTTTAGAACTTCTTTCTTTACTACATCTTTCATCGCATTATTAAGTCTTCGTTGAGGCTCTATAGATGGTGGAACATCGGGATCCGTAGGTATACGATGTGTGCTGAGGGCGGGACCGATGCCCTTTAGATCATGGAGTGAGTAGCCAAAGGCCGCACGATGTTGTTCTAAGACGATAATTAACACGTAAGTCTCTTCTTCCGAGTGAGTTTATCATTAATGATCACAGGGGACTCGGGATCATTATGTAGAAAGGCATATCTATGACCGGGTGGTAAAGGTTTAAGTTCAATGGGAGGTCTTGAGGTTTCCTCGAATTCATCGAGAGGTTCGGATTCGAGTTGGATTTTCTTCTTCTTCTTCTTCGATGAAGAATTCGGTTACATCTTCTTGATTGGATTCTACAAAATGTTCTATAGATGCTTCTTTCACCTCTTACATTGGGTCCAGTTCGATTTGGGTTCGGTCTCGTATGAATTGAATGTGTGAAGTGTAAGGGAAATTTATCTTTGCCTAGACAAATGTCTAGTTTTCCCGTGTGTCCTTCTTTAAGGAGTCTTTCTAACGGATGGCCTATTAAAAGGTCAAACTCCTAATGTCAAAGATATAAAAGCCGAGGTTGATTAACATGTCATTTACCCGCAGGTATAGCGTAAAGAATTCCCGAACTTTGGACAATTTGTCCGAAGAGTGCTTTAATAACTTAGTAGTGGGAGATAATGGTATGTTCTTGCCAAATTGCTCGAAAAAGGATAAGGCCATTATATTTATTCCTACGACGGGTTATAAAGTGCATCATAAGTGATTGCATTGATTATGCATTGAATTGGTACGTAAGGTGATTCCAACGGATCACATCGTAAGAAAGTTTCGATTCTTCTAACCATTGTGCACTCATGATAGATGCAAGCTTCTTAGTGTGTTGTTTTGAGAAGTATTGCTCAACGCGATCAATTTCTTCTTGTGAAGATAATCGCTTTTTTTGAGATTTCTTCTCTTGATGATAATTCGAGGTGTTTCCAAAATCGAAAAATAAATCATCCTCGATATCATTCATAAAATCGGGAAAAGAATGTTTTTCCTTTGATAATTCTATAGCTACGAGGTTGAGATGATTCGGACATAGGTTCGGGTGTAGCTATTTCTGGAATTTCTTCTTCTAAAGATTTCTCTTCTCTTTGGATCATCATTGGTTTGGCTAGAATATTGTCTAAGATGGTTCTAGCTTCACTAGATGTAAGATGGATGAATGATCCATGTGAGGAGGTATTCAAATAGGCTCTAGATTCTTTATTAAGACCAATATAAAAATGTTGAAGTAAAATGTGGTCTTGAAGGCCTAGATCTGGTGGGACTTGCAAAGAAGTTCAAAAACGTTCCCGGGATGAACTCAACGACTCGCTATCCTCCCTGTTTGAAGGATATGATCCGGGTTCTAAGGTTGACTACTTTAGAAACGGGGTAGAAATCGGCGTAAATCTGCACGGAGAATTCCCCAATCGCCTTTCTTCTTCTCCTTGGTTCGTCATACCACCGGGCGAGCTTTTCCTTTCGGTGTGAATGGAAAGAGCTTCCAGCGGATAGTCTCATCGGACATACCCTCTATATGAAGGCAAGTCACATGTTTGCTCAAATTGTTGGAGATGATGATAAGGGTCTTCGTCTTCTATTCCTAAGAAAGTGTTGGTTTGGACCATCTCTATTAGCTACGGGCGTAGCTCATAGGCCTCGGATAGGATTGGTTTGGATGATAGAATAGGCCTAAGGCTAAGCTCCGTAGGTGCCGAAAAAAATCTTTAATGGATGTAGTATCCATGATAGAGAAAAGGATAAGAATTTAAACTTAAAAAGAGCATCCATTATATTTTAGTTCGAAAAAAAAACCCTAAACCCTAAACCCCTAATAAGGTTATCTAATTATATTTTAGTTTTTTTCCATGTTTACTTGACAATTAAAAGTATGCATTAATGAGTGTCAACAGTAGAATCCTTGTAAGAGCATCCATTCCTCTATTCCATGGTGAGGGCAATTTGATATGTATTCTTGAAAAACGTTCCCACACGCCCTCCGGAATAGATTCTCCCTTTTCGTTGAAAGTTGGCAATTTTTCCACGTAAGGCATTGGTTTTGCCTGTGGGGAAAAACTTTTGCTAGAAATGTGGTTGAACATTTCTCCCATGTGTCTATTTTTTGTTCATTGAGTAGAACCATTGCCTCGCTCTTCCCAATAGTGAGAAAGGGAATAAGCGGAGCAGGATCGTGTCCTTGGGAATGTTCTTGATGTTGATGGTGGCGCCTATCTCCATGAAAGTGCGGAGATGAGTGCTTGCATCTTCATGTGTCTTTCCTTCAAACGGATTAGCTTGCACCATGTTGATGAGGCTTGCCTTGAGCTCAAACTCATGATTGATTGGAAGTGTAGGTCCAAAGGCGAATGTTCTCGATGTTTGGAGCAGAGAACTCTCGCAACGTCTTTTCATGCATGGCTTCGGGAACTTGGTGTTGCTTCTTGGGTTGACTTGATTCGGATGATCAAAGTGTAGTGAATCACAATCAAACCTATTAATACCCTACGAATAAGATAGAAAAAAGACAATAAACGGGTAAATTTGTTTTAGCGGGGATGCTAAGTAGCAAAATCCACACTTAGTATTCATCTATCAATAATCAAAAGAATAGTTATCAATATCTTCCCAAACAGCGGCGCCTTTAAATGCTTGTTGGTATTTGTTATGCTTACAGAGAAATAATTATAGATCGCAAGCGCACGGATGTCCAAATGAGCATTTCACGGGAGGGTTTTAAATATCGAATCCACGAGGAAGACAAGATAAATAATTCAATTGATTAAAGACGGTGATAGAAGACTAATGAGATTTTTGTAGTACTTAACATATATTTAAACAAGGTGAGCCAATAATAATAATATTAATGATAAGGTATATGAGACAGGGTAGAGGTGCACGTGGTGAGTATAGGACAAGATTAATTCCTAGTAAGATTAGATTGGATTTATGATAAAGGGACAGTTCTTAAGTAGCATACAAAGAATTTACAAAATGTTTAGACAGGACATAGCATAAGATCATATATAAATCAAAACCATAAATAAGAATGTGCACCCCCGAAGATTACTTAAGAAAATCGAGAAAGCGAAACAAGATAATCCCAAGAATCATTATCGACTAGTCTTATACACGGGGGATGGATTGCAAAGGACTCAATAGTGCTATCACCACTACGATCTACCACACGACCCGGCATATAAGGTGAATCCAAAAATAAATTATATCTAAGCACCATGCTTACATACTCTTTATTACCTAGCATACGGTTGTAATATACTAGGAGCTCTACGAATAAGTGCTTTGAATTACCATGAATAATGATCATATCAAATATGCTATGACTAGAATAAAGTATAAGTAAACTAATTGCATACATAATAATGAAATAGCACAAAGATGTATGAGAACAATAATAATATTGATCCATAGTGTAACTTACGAGATCGATCCAAAGCGAGATGCTCTCTCTTCTCTAAACTCGACTTTCTATCTAAACTAGGCTCTAAATTAGAGCTATGAATTAGCTATCCTATATCTTGGTGTCTCCTCTTCTACTCCTGTCTTGGCTTCTTCTTGATCTCCTTCTTGTTGATGACTTGAGGCTTGAGGATCAAATTGGATTGATGAGCCAAGGGGGTCCTGGGGCTGTTTATATATGTGGGTCTTCTCATGTCTCTTCGCCCCAAGAAGCGATGTGGTATTAATCCCGTGCTCCCACCGACGTCATTGGATCAAACCGACATCAAACAACGGTTTAGATTGCGTCTTAGAGGCGGTGGAGGAAGGTTCCAGAGGCGAGGGGCTTGCGTGGCCATCAAGGAGGGCCGATCGGCCCCATTATTGGGCCGATCGGCCCAAGGAGTGTCCCCACGGGTCCCGTCGTGCGTCGTGGCTTCGGAGTCTTCTAGATGATGTTTTCTTCGGTGTCAAGTTTCGTTCACGTCGGGAGTAATCCGGAGCCTTCTAGACTTGTTTCGAGTTGGATTGCGTTGCGTTACATCGGCCGTATGCCACGTCATTCTTGCTGTTTTTTTACATTAAGTCCCCGCAAATCACAACTTTACCAAAACTCATGGAAATCATTAGTAGAAACCCCTAATAAGGGTATCTAATTTATATTTTAGTTCTTTTCCATGAATTGTTGACGATAAAAATATGAGTTAGTGAGCATCAACAAACTCCCCAAGCTTACCTCTTGCTAGTCCCTAGCAAGACTACGTGTGTGTTACCAAATCAAATCTCAACCAAGGTAGGATGAAAAATTTAGAATCATAAACTTGCTTATATCTACTTGAGAGCATGGGGTTTTCTTCATACATGAATCTTGGACTATTGAAAGATAGAACAATTAAGTCAAACACCATGTCTCAAGTTCGTGGTTTCACTATAACTCGAGTTTTACAAAAGATTATATAAAGTGAAAGCACTGAGTGTTCCCTATATGACAACAATAAGAGTAAACATTTAATTTCTTAGCCTTTTTCTTTGCTTCTTTTGTTTCGAAAAATATATCTCTCTTTATGGCAATAAATTTAAGAGAACCTTGGGTTACACGACAACTTGTTTGGAGAGGTGAGCTCTTCTCGCTTCGTATTGACTTTTGTCACTTTCTTCTCTCTCCTTTTTTCTTTTTCTTTTTTTAAGAGATGTGGGCTCTACTCGCCCTGAACACTTGTCCATTTTTTCATCTCTTTTTTATTAGGGAGGTAGGCCCTTCTCGCCTAGTAGAACACTTTGTTCATTTCTCTCCCTCTTTCTCGTCTCACTTTTCTCTCTCATATTTATATATATTTTTCTTTTTATTTTCACTTGTCATGCCCAAGTCTCTTGGAAGCATAGAGAGATATATAATGAGAAGCAACTTTAGCATATTTTCAACAAGGCATTTATTTTATTTTATTTTATTTTATTTTAGCAGGCTTATGTCATACGAGGGAGACTCATCATTTTAAGATTTTCAAAGATTAATACTCCAGAATCTAAGTGTCACGTATGAACAAGATAGATAGTAGCTCAACTTTTATCATATCATATCGGTCAATTGCCTAGACTTGAAATCTAAGATCATACTCCCCACGTAACTCAAGCTCAAAGCATGTTTTAGAATCTAAACAATTATATCCATGTTCGGAAGAAAGATGGTAAACTAGGCATTTATCACGGAGGAGCAACATCTATCATGTTCTTATAGCATAATTCATCACTCTTTTTATTATTGTTCTCATTTTTTTTTTATATTCGGCACACATATATATATATATATTAAAACCAAACTTTATTTATACTAGCTAAACAAAACCTAAAGATAAATATATATAGCCTAAATAATTAAAAACCATAATAATATAAATAGATAGATAGATAGATAGATACTTACCTTGGGGGCACTCCCTCCCCAAGTGGTCGACGGTAATTACCTCGGGGCACTCCTTCCCGAGGGTCCGACAGATTGGTTGGTTGGTTGGTTGGATAGGGTTTCCTCATTTTTGTGGTTTTTAACGGGGACCACTCCCCCAAACCGCTTGTTGCACTTACTCATGCCCGAGACGACCGAAGAGCCTTCCCGGTTGTTCGGTGTTGGTCTCCATCGTGTCCCGGATGTCGCCCATTTGTGTTCCCCTTCGTTGCATCCACTCTTGTTGATTGTACAAGAGGTCGGAGTGGGACGTTGAAGTGTTGATTACGGTGCGCATGTTGTTGTGCACACCCCGGCGGAATCTTCTTTGGATCACGGTACTCATATCCCCGCAAAAAGAATGGCGGGCCGGTCTAAATGCTGCATTGCTACCTTCTGGCATTTCATGTGTGGGCAGCGGTCCTCCTGGGTAGGCGCGGCGTGGATACTGTGGCATGAAGCCTTCGTATGCCTGGTACGCTGCACCCTCCTGGGTTTGGTCAGCTCCTCTGTAGTGGGACGTCGATGCTCCGGATGGCTGATGATGGACCGGCTGTGCCTGCGTATTTATCAAGAAAGATTCCACAGAATATATGCCCAATCCCGGGTTAGGCAGCGGGATTGCGTTATTGTTGTGAAGGTAGTAGTACTGCTCTTGATCTTTTCTCACCCAGCGGCCCTGCCGGAAGTAGTCATACCCTATGATCTCCGTGGAGTGGTTATGTAAGTGATGATGGTGTCGCGTCTCCTAGCGGCCGAGATCACCGGCTATACGAAAGTGACTAGGGAAGTGCAGCTTATATCCCCAACTAGGTTGGGTAGTGATAGCCAGTGTTCCACTAAGGACTTAACAGGTGAGACGGATGTTCTCTTAACAGCGGCATATAAGAATGCCAGCTCTGATGCGCGTACAGTGATGTTGTCCTTCCGTGGGAAAAGGACGAGGGCCATCCATTTGTGCAGGAATCTCTAGGTTGGGAGGTGAATATCATTAGTGCGTGGCCGGTGGAACATGCCCTTTCCAGAGATTTCATTCCAGAAAATTTCCTGGTTAAAGTCACTTAAGGTGGAGGCTACATCTATTGGGCGGCTTGATGAAAAACCTAATGCAAAGGCTTAGTTGCCTCCGTGTCATAGTGTATTGTTGACGGAATAACTTAGGAAGGTTACCCCGTTCCCATCCTCGTGTAATCTAAAGTGCACGTAAACTCTATGGTAAGAAGTCGGCACCCCTCTCGGAGGTGTCGTAAAAAGATGACCATCCTAGCGGTTGAAAAATAAAAAGTAAACTCCTGAGAATCCCTATATGGCTCATAAATTCATTATCTAGCATAGGAGTTAATACAAAATCTTTATTTTTCAGTTTTCCATACCGACATCTCTCCTCTCCTCCTCGTAGATGAAGATGCACATCCAAGGTTAGCCTTTTACCTTGGCTTGGTGATTTGTTGGTGATGGAGAAGCGGTCGGCGATGGTGTCGCTCTAGTGTCCGTACTCATGGGTTGGCCGGTACTAGCCGGGGAGTTGGACCCGAGAAACCTCTTAAACATGGTTGATATCTACTGAAAGAAAATTGGGAATATTCAAAGGGCTCCAAAGATCGGCTATAAATCCAATAATAAAGCCTTGGCCATTTAGAACATGGGGCATTGATTTAATTGGATAGATAAATCCTCCATCTAGTAAGGGGCATCAATTTGTGCTTTTGGCAACTGATTATTTTACCAAATGGGTTGAGGCAATTCCTCCTCAAGAAAGTGACATCGAGAGAATATGATCAGTTTTGTCAAAGAGCATATAATTTCTGTGTTTGGAATCCCTCAAACCATAACAATAACCGATCAAGAAACTCGGTTCACTTCTTCGATTACGTGAATTTGCCGACGGCATGGGCATTAAACTGAATAATTCATCTCCTTATTATGCTCAAGCTAATGGTCAAGCGAAGCATCCAATAAAATCATGATTAAAATTATTCAAAAAAAGATTAAGGAAAAACCAAGGAGATGGCATTTGGTTCTCAATGAAGCTCTCTGGGCTTACTGAATGGCTTGTCATGGTTCTACAAAAACTTCTCCTTATGAATTGGTTTATGGTCATCATGCAATACACGCCATGGGAATTACGACTTGAGTCAAGAAAGGTGGTATTGCGTAAAAGATTTGAAAATAGAAGATTATAATAACCTTATGATAGATGAATTGGAGGATTTACATCAAATTCGTCTTAGAGCTCTGGAAAATATTGAGAAAAACAAGATGTGTGTTGCCAAATATTATAACAAAAAGGTTAAGGTCAAAGAATTAATTGAAGAAGAATTAGTTTGGCAAACCATATTGTCGATTGGATCAAAGATTAAAGCATTCGGCAAATGGTCTCCCAATTGGAAAGGACCTTTATCGAATACACAAGTGTGTTCTGGCAATGCATATATACTAAAAAGCTTATTTGGATGGGGAAATATTTGAAAGAGCTATTAATGGCGGATACTTGAAAAAATATTACCCGGTGTTGAAGTGGGTCGTGGAATCAAGACAAAACAGATATATTATAAAAAGCCGATTGACAAAATCGACTTTAGGAGTTTTTATAGCCGATGTAAACTTGATACACGCCTTGATACAAAATAAACAAAAGAAAGAGGAATGCCTTGTGCAAATCACAGATTCATACATTCAAGATCAATTTGCACAAGGAATACTACATAAATCTAAGGGTTTTTCTTCTTCTTCTTCTTCTTCATGGCCTCCTTGACTTGATCGATGCTTGCTTGGACATGAGGAGTTGGAGGATTCATTGGAGTGTCCGAGCATGCACTAGGTCATTGACCGCCATCCTAAGATGGGAGTCTTTGCTTTCGAAAATAAAAAAAGCAAGAGAAATCAGAAGAATCGTGAAATGAGAAGGAGAAATCGAATAAGCACTAAGTGAGGTTTACCTCCAATATGGACCTCCGCGCATACGGTGGTCACGTTCAGCCTCGGCGTAGGAGTGCGTGACCTTCGGATCTGGAATCGAGATTCTTGCTCGCGCTTCTCTTGGCGAAGCCTCGCTTAGGATGAAGACGTCATCGGGAAGTTCCTCATCCGATGAATCGAAGGGATTGGGATGGGGATAGAGCGTGAACCGAACGCAAAGTCCGGATGGATGAAAACCCTGATTACAAGAAAGATTATGATGATAGTTATATGCAATAAGCTAAAGGGTTCATGATAGTGTTCACTTACTCGGGTTGATTCACGTAAGAATCGGATCTTTGGATCCTTGCCCTTGTCCGCCATTGATGCTTAGAGGTTTTTTTCTATGAAGTGTTGCTCTATTGTGCCGAATGACAGAGGAGGTAAAAACGAAGTGTATTGGTGGCGTATTTAAAGAAGGAAGAGGCATTTTCGAAGGCTCTTTAATAAATATTGATGGGTAGGTGCATCCGAAGCGAGAAGGACGCGAATAATATTTTAATGTTTTCTGGGAAAGAAAATTTGGTAAATCGAGAATATTGACGCCAAACAAACGGTTGCCGAATGGGGGTTTTTTTTCGCTCGGAATGTTCGTTCGGCAAAAGAAACCGAGACAAAATTCAACATAAGATTTTTATTTCATCTGCCGAGAAAGTCCTAGGTACAAACTAGTCGTGCGGCTTGTCAAGAACCATCTCGGCGGTGGTGGCGGCGATAACGGCAGCAGCGTGCGTTCCTCATAGCGCTCCACAAGATCATCGACTTCATCGGCGTCCGCAAACTCCGCCGAAGCCGACTCCCCTTGTCGAGTAATCCTCTCCCGTATGAGAGGATAGGGCGGTTAGGCCCGAGCTGCACCAAGATGGACGCCCCGCAAAGCCGTCTCATCGATGCGGTTCTGCCACATCAATGAGACGGGCTTCAACCGCCTCGCCACGCCGCCGCCACCTTATCGGTAACTCTTGTTGCTGCCGCATTGATACGATCAAGTTCTTCTTGAAGAGCTGTATGGACGAAGAACATGTCACGATGAGAATACATGACAAATGGATGAAGAATCAATAAACACACGAAAAGAGCTATTCGAGAACCCGCAACCCCCGTTGATCATTTGGACCCGCCCGGTCGCCCCAATCCAGTCCGCTATGCGCTCCATCTTCTCGAATACTCCGAGAATTCCTTCCCGGCCTGATCTCGTTCCTCGCGAGCATCTAAGAGTTGGAGCCAAGAGTATCCGGGGACGCTCCTCCCATGGCAGCTCGTTAGAAAGACCGAATTCCCCAACAGGAACAGGGGAAGGTGGATTCGGAACTGGCGCAGGAACAGGAGGAGCTTGCACTGCATCCCGAAAAAATGCGGCCCCCCGCGCATGATAGAAGACCTGAAAGATGAACAGGGAGTTAACAGGTTGTAGATTGAAAAAATCATTCAATATTGGAGAGTTAAAAGTATCGAAAACTTACCCGATCAGGCGCCGGCGTTGGCAATGGCTGCTCTCCGCCACCTCCTCTGCAGCACGCTTGCCATGATTGTCGTCGTTGGCCATGGCAAGGGATCAGGAGAAAGAAAGGAAAGATTTTTTCTCGAGGAAAAATGGAGCAGAGAAGGCAAGAGCTTTGAGGCAGATTGATTTTAAAAAGCAAGCTCCCTCGTATTTATAGAAAGATAACCGGCGTAGGAAACGAAGTAGTTCCACCAAGCCCACTACTTCACGAAAAAATCCGGGAGTTGCCGGCTAAATTGGGCCAGGTTTTCTTGTTAGTGGGCCGAAGCCCTCGTGGGGTTGTGTGATGCTATAAGGGTAAAGGAAGTTTTAATTCAGCATTATTGCTGTTCGGGAAAAGAGCCCATTCGGCATGAGAGGCATTTATCGAAAAGAGAAAAAGAAAAACATGATCAAATTAAAAAAAAAATGTGTATACAAACGGGAGGAGTGTTTTCTATCTCTAAATTACATTTTTCAGCAAAGCCTTAATGGCTTGGATGGCATTGTTTTTACGCTCTTCAAATTTTGCCGTAACCTTCTTGTCTTTCTCTTCAGAGGATGATAGGGTGATAAGTTTTTGTCTAGGCGCCTATTTTCTTTGATTATTGTCACAAGGCGATCTTGAGCGAGACTTAATTGATAAAGGAAGAGAAGATAATTGTCCCTCATGCTCCCTGGATTTGAGATTCCACTAATCTAAGTTTTTCTTCAAGCTCAGCCTTTTGTCTTCTCGGATTTTCGAGTTGGGGCAATTGAGCAAGATATGCTTTATCTCGAAGAAATGTTACGATGCAACCGATTAGCTTCTTGCTTCTCTCGAGGTTCATACGATGATAGTGCTGGCTTAGCGAGACAAATTCTTGCTTGCCCTTGTGACAATGGAAATATGGTCATCCAGGTAATTAAGAGTAGACAAGAGAGCGGGGAGGAATCACATGCTCGAGATAAGCCGATAAGGTCTCTCGGTTGGCCGATATCACGAGGAGACAAACCGTCTTTCTCTAGAAAAGATAGAATCTCTTGAATTCTAGAAGCATGTTCTTTACGAAAGAAAGCCATCGGGATCAATCTCTTCATTACCTTGAATATATTCATCAGGGTTGAAAGCATAATTGGGTGATGAAGGAAAAGTTCTACGCAATAAAAATATATGAACATATATGAGTTGGTAAAGACCAAAAAGTTGTCTTGATTCAGAGCAAAGCGGCATCTATAGCATCTTGAGCTTCTAATAAAAGATATAGATGTTGAAATATGAATGATAAATTTGGAATTAAAGAACGGTGAAATAAGTGAATTTACCAAATTTGTCATTAATTTCCTTGAGCTCTTGGCGGTGAGATCGAGATGAAGGAGGAAGTGCAGCCTTATTTTTCTTTCGGGAACGAGTTGACCTGGAACGAGAAGAGCTGGGATTTTTCCTCTTATAAGTCATGACTTGAGCTGCTGGAGTTTTCATTAAGTCTTTCAAAGATAAAGCATCACAACCCAAAGCAGGTCGTGGCACAGGGATGTAATACTTGACAGCTTGTGACAAGGGGGCGTGCTCGGGATCCCGAATAAAAGTCGATAGTAAGAGACAATATAAATGAAAATTGAAGAGTAATGATTAAAAATAGTATACCTCACTATCTCGACTCAAAATCTGGCATTACTTCTTGGCACAAAGGATGAACTGTAGTATTGAAAATATGGCTATGCAGTTCTTGCCACCAAGAGGTAAAAAGGGGATGAGCATGCTCGTTATTACCAATGGGGCGGGGAGCATATTGAGGCAAGTCCTTCCCGAGATTAAAATTCTAAGAGCCTCAAGAGGGGCAGAAATTGTTTCCCTAGGCTTGATTATTTGACGAAGAATAGCCTTGGGGGCACTTGAGCACATCCCAATTGTCTGGCTACCATATTCGGGTAATAAAATTCATATGTGGGAGTTACCAGTTTCCCATGATTAAATTTCTACCGGCAAGATGAGGGGCTTGATGAAGGCATTGAAAATATTTCGTTGAAACTGCATCAATGCAACCAGATTCAAAATTGAAACTGAAAGGGAAGGTAAAATGTTCTTGGCCTCCATAGAGGAACCAGCATGGCTTATCAAAACCTTTGAAGAAAAATTTGAACAAATGACCAATATCCGGTCAATAGTGACGGTGATCTTTGCTTCCCCATATGACCGACATGCCCCGTTCACGGGATCCGAACCTTCCCGTATAATTTTACGAGGGAAAAGACAAGTTGAAAAGGTCAATGGACACAATTTGATGCATATGCAATTGTAGACACATCTGAACAAACCACCAAGGGCCACTCACACAAGTGACATTCTTATTTTCATACATCTGGGTAGTAGTTTGATGCAGCATATGATACACACTACCCAAGAGATACTTGCCCAAGGGAATCAATTTTGTTGCCAGCAGATCTTCGGCCATTACCATATAGTTCAAGGTAGGCTCATTGGATTTCCCACAAAAAATGAATCTGAGCCACATGTTTAAGAAAGCTTTGTATTCTTTCTCTTGAACCGACCCTTAAGATTGGTAAGCTGCTATGTATTTGGTATAAGCTAGTCCACATACTAATGCACTGTTGGCTAGCATATCTATATTCGAAAGGGTCTACATTGGCGTAATATTCAAACCTGTAATCATGAAGACATCCGCCAAAGTAGGAGTCATTGGACCATGGCCAAACATAAAGGTGTTAGTAGCATTTGACCAAAAATGAAGCTAGCTTTGTCAAAAGCTTGTCATTTTTGGGTGTATTCGACAGAGAGATCCAAGCATTGGCTAATTTCTAGTCGATCCCATTGCCGTGCCTTCTTGGCCGCAGCCTTGTGAATCCTATTGTACCAATTACGCCATCCCGTAATTGGGGAAAAGGCCAGGTCTTGAAAGTGTTTGCCCACCGCTTGGGTCTTTGGGATTCTGATTTTGAAAGGAATCCTCGCGGATTCCTTCTCGATGAACTCCGATGGGTTTGGATCCCCTAAAGGTCCTAGAAAGTATGAATCGCGCTCCCTCCCGTAGTTGGATACAAGATATCATCTCTCATTTCTTTGGATAAGAGCGAGAAATAAGATTCAAAAGAAAGGGAAGAGCAATAAAATTGTCGAATGAATGGTAGAGAATCAACAATACACGCAAATAGTTGTCTAAAGCAGCTCCCGAAGATTTGGATGAAGACGCCATGTGGATGGATTCAAGGTTTGACTAGGTTTTCTTGGAAGATTGAGTGTGGCGGCGGTTGCTAGTCTTTGACCTAGAAAAGAGAAAGGATGCTGTGGTCAATTCTGTACACATAAAGTATTTTATCTCCGCACTGAGAGGGCATATGTTAACACCAAATTTTGGTAAGGAAATCCTAGACAGACAAATGGGCCAGTGCAAGATGCTAATAAAGGAAAAAGTCCGAGAAAGATTGAATCGATTCGGCAACTATGCTCGGCGTCCGGGAAGTGACCTGATTCGGGAAGAAGTGCGGTCGGCAATGCAAGGGCAAAACTGTAATTGTAACAACAGATAAGGTTCCCAATTCGGGAGGTTTGTCCACGTCGACAGGGATTTTTGGAAGCTTGCGGCTCAAGCTTATGTCTTAAGGGAATTTGTGTATCTTAAGGAAAGAACATGTGTTGTTTTCGTAAGTCATTAGGACTCGTATTATCACCCAGGGTATAAATATAAGCCCTCGGTCATTGTAATAGGCTATCGTTCAATCAATACAATCAACCGCCCCGTGCCAACTTCGAGTCCTTTGTCGCGGTCGCCGAAGTTGCTTCGAGAGGAATCATCGATCCGTCGACCTCCGTAAGTATCGACAACCTCGTTTACTTCAACGGAATGGCCGATGCGGCCGGGCGTTTGCTTAGTGTCGGGTAGTCTCGTTCATCTCGATGGGATGGCCGTGCGGCCGGGCGCGTCTACTTAATGATGGGAAGTCTTCGTTTATGTTTTAGTTGTCTCGACGGAGTAACCGTGCGGTGGTGCTTGCTTGATGGCTTTGCATGAACAAGATAGTTATCGGCTCTATTAGATTTCGGCAAAATCTAATAGATTCATTAAGTTACCATGTGTTTGCATGCTTATTATATGTTTATTTATTTATTGCAACACTTTTATTGCCCAATCTAGATTAATGTCGATTCGGTTTAATGTTGTTATAGATCTACTTTGTTTTATCATGAATATTTAGATCTATTTTTGTTCTTTATATTGCTTTAATAGCCGAATTCGTCATAATCTAAGATTGTTACATGTTGTGGGTTCAAGTTTGTTAATTTGCGTGCTTGTTCCTTCTTCATGGATCCCGAATCGGTAACCTTACCGAATACGGTCACGCTTTTAATGAGTAATGAGTTTTTATAGATTTATCTAGATGTATACGTGCTTTTAGCTTGTCATGATTAGATTGTATCATGCGGTGGATTAATCTAGTTATGAGAAGTGGTTTAGGTCTATTGCAAGTCGTATCATGCGGTGGATTAGCTTGCAAAGGTTTAAGCTAGACGGGTTTAGGAAAACTAGGCGTCGCGGCGGACTAGTTGGATAAAATCTATGCACGCATCATTTAGATCGATTTATATTTATGATTTACCGCTCATGTATCATATTGTCGGTCAAATTGATCTAAGCATGCTTTTGACTTGTTCAAACATATCTCTTTCATTGTCATTCGGCAACTATAATTGTACTTGCTTTACACCATATATTTACCGAATGCTCCATGAAATTTGCCGGCAGATGGCTTTTCATAGCCATATGTCTTCGTAAATGGCTTCAAGGCCACATATGTGGAACCGTCCGGTCTCACCTGGCATGTTCCCCCTTTTAAATCTAACTATTTTTCATCCCTTGTCAATTTCGGGACAAACCGACCGGCACGCCTCCGGATTCAATGCAGGGCTCTGTTTGAAGCCAGCTTTCACTTCCGGCTTGTCGGTGTGTGCATTTGAGGAACATTTTGTGTCAACACCCCCGAATATCGACACGTTAAAACTTAAGCACACCGTCAAGACACTACAGCGTAATCGCCAGCGAGTAGGAGCGCACCTTTGCCGCGCAAAGCCGGCGTAAAGTGACGAGACAGAGAATTGACTTCTCTCTGGGCGGTGGGCGCGGCAATTGCCGCGTCCCCCTCGGCGGCACTTGCCGCGGGTCACTTCACGTAAGTGACCTCGAGATAGCTCGTGAGTCGTGCCTTGTGGAATGGTGATTTTCCCTTGTTCCCGCACACAAGTAGACCACGAGAGCAACCCCAAACCCGAAACCCCGCTACAAGGTAGATCGGGTCGAAGCCCTTTCTCACAAGACAAAAAGCAACAAAAGTAAAGAGATAAGGTGACACAAAGATTTAACCCGTGGTTCACCGCGCCACACAGGCCGGGCTACGCCCACGTTATTGAGGTTGCCACACAAGGCTTAGCTTGCCCACCGGCTTGCTTTTTTCCCTCGTTCACAAGTCTAGGAGTTAACCCTAGAGATGTGGGGTAATGTATTGTTGTAGATCGAGGTTACAAACCTCCCCAAGGCCGCCACACGAAGGGGGCAAGCTCAAGGGCGACGCCTAGCCATCTAGGAGCAAGCTCCAAGAGTAAAGAACCCTAGGGTTCCGGCCAAACGTGAACCAAATGCTCTTTTGAGTGGGGGAAGTAGTAGATCCAGTCTCCAATCGAAGTTTGCAGTAGTTTCCCTCAAGAATCCTAGGTGGGAAGTGAGAGATTGAGTGGGGAGCTCAAGGTGCTTCAATGGAGGTGAGAGAGAGCAAAAGGTGAGTGCCGGGCCGTTTGCGGGTCGAGAGGAAGAAGAAAGTGAGCCGGTGACCGTTGTGGGAGGGTAGAATGTGTATTTATACCCCACGGGCCCAACGGTGCGATTTAAGTGTGGCATTTGCCGCACCATTGCACGGCATCAAATTACCCAAGCAGCCCTGGCAAACATGGGTGTGAAATGAGTTGAAATCTTTGGGCGGTCAGGCTTGGAGTTGAGTTGTTGTGTCCGGTTTTGATGTTTTAGAGCACTTGGTCCACAGGTACCCGAGAATCCTAGGATCCCTCTTAATAGTACGACATTTCCTAAAACTCAAGATTCAAAATATGAAATAATTTAAACGTCTTGATCCGGAAACACCACCAACTAGCTTATTTGGTGCCTTTGGACCTGTACATCAACTCCGCATTTTAATCCCTACATGTCATCTTCAGTAAATCTCATTAGTCCCCTAATTAGGTGGTCATCAACGCCAAAACCCACTTAGAGCTTGATTGCACTTACGGCCGCCATCTATGACCACGGCGTGGCGTGCGGCGTCGCCGCCGCGGTGACCGCTCCCCCTCAGGCGACGCTGCGTTACGCTCTTGGTCGCTCCGCTATTCCCCATCTCGGTTTGATCCCTCGACTCCCTCAACCCCTCGCCCCTCCCCCCTCCTCTCTCCCTTCTTACCTCCTCGGAGATCCCTCTCCCAAAGATGTCTACCCGATCTGCGGGTGATGTGCGCCTATATCCGGTCTCCAATCGAAGTTTGCGCTAGCGGTTTCCCTCAAGAATCCCGGGTGGGAAGTGAGAGATTGAGTGGGGAGCTCAAGGTGCTTCAATGGAGGGAGAGAGAGAGCAAAAGGTGAGAGCCGGGCTGTTCCGGGTCGAGAGGAAGAAGAAAGTGAGACAGGTGACCGTTGTGGGAGGGTAGAATAGGTATTTATACCCCACGGGCCCAACGGTACGATTTAAGTGTGGCACCGCCAAGATCGACACGCTGCACTGCCGCCGCACCATTCTTGCACTGCCGCAGCAGAGGGCCAACGGCATGGGTGTGAAATGAGTTGAAATGCCGGGCCGGTCAGGGCTTGGAGTTGAGTTGTTGTGTCTGGTTTTGATGTTTTAGAGCACTTGGTCCACGTGTACCCGAGAATCCTAGGATCCCTCTTAATAGTACGGCATTTCCTAAAAACTCAAGATTCAAAATATGAAATAATTTAAACGTCTTGATCCGGAAACACCATCAACTAGCTTATTTGGTGCCTTTGGACCTGTACATCAACTCCGCATTTTAATCCCTGCATGTCATCTTCAGTAAATCTCATTAGTCCCCTAATTAGGTGGTCATCAACGCCAAAACCCACTTAGAGCTTGATTGCACTTACAATCTCCCCCTTTTTGGTGATTGATGACAACCAAATTAGAGCTTACATAAGATGTAAAGTTAAACTTAGATTACGAAGACCAAGGATGTAGGAACCTCCCCTAAATATATGATTGAGTTTTGAATTCTCAAGATTGACATGAGATGTCAATTTCACATATTTAGGTGTAGTGAAGCCTCCTTCTAAATGTATAAGTGAAATTTGAATTCCCAATTTTGACATAAAAAGTCAATGTATACATTTTGAGTGTGTGTAAGGCTTCATCCTACATCTCTGGTTGCTGTGGGGTGCTCAAGGTGTCAGAAATATATCCGTGATGCATATGACAACAAATGTGAGATCAGAGCACAAAGGGAATGTCTGCTCGCTTTCGGTGCGCGCAGACCGCCGCCGCTTATCAATCTGTGCATGCATGCATTGGGATATCAACCACAGCGTATATGACATAAAATATACTCTAAACATGCAGCAAGATGAATAAAACAGAGTTTAAACAACTAACATCCAAATTCGAGAAATAACAAGTCATAGGTGGCATTATTACATAAAATAGAGTTTCTCTCAAACTCACACCTAACAAGCTACTCTCAACAAATCTAAACCATGAAGATCAGCTGCTGCATCATCCTCGAACCAACTCCAGGCGTTGAAAAGTTTGACCCCCCTCATTTCTTCTAATTTTCTCCCCCTTTAGCGTCAAGCACCAAAAAGTTCATAGAAAAGAGAAGAAGAAGAGTGGAGTCACTCATCACTATCATCCTCACTGCTAGAAGCGGTGTCCTCGGCCTCCTCTCGAGATAGTACCAGCGGCCCTGGCTTTGGCGAGTAGATCGTCGATTTGGTATCTGGCCGTGAAATGGACCCAAGCATCTCTGACAAATCCTGATCTGAGCTGCTAGTGGCAGAAAGCTCTGGGAGGTCATAGTGTGGTGGCCTAGGGATAGCAGGGGGAACTGGAAGTCCTTGCTTCTCCCTAACACTCTTGAATGCTGTCTCACCTCCTGCGCGTGACTCATAAGTCCGGCTTGTGATGCATAAGTGCAATGTCCAAATATTGCCTTGAGCCACTTCTTCATCTTGCCCTTGGACTTGCTTTGTGCCTCCCATTGCCTAGAGCCTGGAGGGCTCCTCCAAGTCCTCTCTACCGGTGAGGTGCCTCCCCTGGCCGAGGGTCCGCTTTCACCGATCTTCCCTCCATCCGGGCCATGGGTCTTCTCAATGTTGTGAGGCTGTGTGGAAACAATCTTTGGGATAGATGTTCCCTGAGACCCTCTCAATCATAAACATGATGTAGGGAGCATATGGCAGGTTCCTCCTAGCATCATCCATGGCATTAGCTAGCTGCCTCCAGATGAACTTTCCAACATTGAAAGTTTCATCATTCCTGAAATGAGCAAGTAGATTCCTAGCATAGCCATTGATGTCGACATTTGCTCCATCCTTTGGATCAATAGTACACCTGCAGAGGTTGTTCATCACATAGAAGAAATCCTTCAACCCCTTCCTTCTCCCAAGGAGCGCCTGATCAGCCCAGCAGTCTCTGATTGCCTTGGCATCAATGGGATCAATCTCATGAATGTCTGTGTACTCTCTATGCTCAGCCCCAAAACCAAGAACTTGGCAGAAGGTGACAAAATCTACTCTGTAGTGCCTCCTGTCTGTCATCCAGTGAATAGTGTCAGATGGCCTGTCCCAATAGTAGATAGCATGGAACTGACTGAGAATCTCCTCATTCCAATCATGCTTAAAGGACATGATGTTTGTCAGCTCAAACTTATCACAGGCCTCTATTGCCTCATTGAAGGCATCCTCCTCCTTGTCTGCCATTCTCTCAAAGTCAATGTAGTGCATGGTAGTGATCTTGCTCTTGGTGGAGTGAAGAAGGACTGTCAAGTAGAAGTTGGAATGAAAAGCTGCCCAAAACCTCTCATCAATGCCTTCATGCTGCTCATCTGCATAGACATTTACTGCTCTGGCATCTGCAACTTCCCTTTGCTTCTTCAGATAACTCACTACAGGAATAGGTGGGTCATTGACAGGAGCTGCCATCTCAAACTCACCCTCTACTGTCACCATATAGGAGTTGTCAAACACCGAAGGATGCTCGGGGAGTGCCTTGTTCTCCAGCCAGGCACAATAGTGTAACCATCTTGGCCATTGCTGCTCCTCGATAAGTTGAGCTGCTCCACCGCCACCAGCTCTATTCAAGTTCTTCCCGCCCCGCCCTTCAATTACTTTCACCCTCTGCTTCCTTTTGCCATGGGGATCACCTCCGGGATCCATCTATGCAAGATTTAGAGTTTGATTAGAAACTCGTCAAGAATAGGAAGTGAAATAACTACGTCTATGCGGTGAAAGGGTTAGAAGAATAAATTTCGACGATTTTTGAGCAAGCTGTCGGGATCGAGCCTAGGCAGGGTCGCGGCACTGCGCTGAGCAGAGGCACGGCACTCACTTGCCGCTCCCCCTTGCTCAAATGTCATCAATATTTATTTTAGGGTGTGTTTGGTTGGGCGTGGCTTTTAGAAAAGTTGCGTGTGAGTCTGCGAAATGTGGAAAAGCAGTTGTGAGAAAGTAGCCGTGGCAAAAGTAGAAGTCCGTTTGGTTGAAGGTCTTTGTCAAATTGTAGATTGTCCGTGAAATACCTGTAATGCCCCTAAATGCTTGAGACATATTTATATGGAAATTTTCGTAACAAACCAATTTATTCATTAATTCACATGAAAATGTCTATTTAAGAAGGTAAAAATATTTTTCATTTTTTTTTCTTAGTTTTGTAACGGTTGAAGTGATTTGTCCATATAAATATAACAATAGATATCTCTCAACATAATTTATAGAATTATACACGGAGAAGAAACAATTAAGGTCGATTAAGATTTTTATATGCAAAAATTGATAGAAATTTGGGAGAGAATAGAGCTCGCTTCTACCGAAGAATAGAGCCCGCGTGGGATCGACGCCGGATCCTAATGAACACGATACAGAGGGATCGATGAACACGACCTGGCGCGCGGCAACCTAGGCGAAGCGGCCATGGCTTGCCAGCGGCCTAGCACAGTCGAAGCTCACACGCTCGTCGAGGATGCAGCTCGCCGGAGTCGCCGGGCTCGCCGGAGAGGGAGGTGTAGCTCACCGGTGTCGTTCCCGCGCGCACCTGTTGTAGAGGCCGACGGCGCTAGACAGGGGCGAGCTGCTCCCCGCGCTGGCGAGGGGACGGGGAGGGCGGGGCCACGCCGGCGAGAGACGGGGAGGGGCGGGCCGTGCCGGCGAGGGACGGAGGGGACGATCACGCGGGCGGGGGGCGGCGGAGCTCGAGCGCATGGAGGGACGGAGAAGTACGAGAGGCCGACAGGGAGGACGATACGGAATAGAAAAAGATCGAATCGTTTTCTCCATAACCAGTGGCAGGTGGGTAATTTTTTACCCCAAAAGCGGCAGAGATCCTCCCTGCTTTTGAAAATGCACTATCCAAAAGTCTTTTGACTTTGGCTTTTCTTTCGGCAGCTCACCCCCTTTGGTTGGGCTTTTGGCTTTTGCCAAAAGCCAAAAAGGTAAAAGCCCAACCAAAGGGACCCTTAATAAACTTTCCAATGCATCTACTTAGCACATGTCACTAGACTATCACAATTTCAGATACAAATACAGAGGAAAAAGTGCAAAAGTTCCATGGATTCAAGAGAGTTAGTAAGAACCTAAATGAAATTTCTCCAAAGTTTAGAGTCAATCGATTTCACGGATCAAAGAGTTAAGCAATTTGAGGGATATATGCTGTTTGAAGCGGTGAGAACGGTTACGTTCTATTTGGGGGCGGCATTGCCGCGCCCTCCCCTAAATTGCCTAAATCATGGAAGAGTGAAATTGATCGATTCCAATCATCAAAAGCTACTTCCCTAGGGTTCATACAACACTTAGAAACCGAAATCCATGAGAATAGGTTGCACATTGAATAGATCGGGCAATTTCATCACGGCTAGGGTGTAACACCGGTTTTAAGAACAAAACCGAATGAACACCATATGTGGCCCCCGAAGTCAAATCCCACATATAGCTACAAATTAATGGTAGTATCAATTCACAATGCTTAAAATATAACGAACATAATATAAAAGCAAATAACCTCAGCTAGCAGACAACGGAAAGACTCTGTTCTTCTGATGTAGGCACCACAGGGACCGACTGACTGGTTGATCACAAGCCTAAACTTCACCTGAGGTGTGGGGGAATAGCAAGAGTGAGTCCATGTCGAACTCCGCAAATATAGCTAAGCAATATCTACCAAAAACCCATGATCATTATAACATAAATAATGAATAACATTAAAAGATAAATCATGAACAATTTAATAAGCATGTAATCCATAGATGTCTCCAAGGCCGTTCATGACCGCGAACACGGCTGACATGTCAGTTTAATTAACTCTGCGCAGAGGTGTACACTTTACCTACGGGTCATGGTTTCCACCAGAGTAGGTTCTCGACTCCCTAACCAAGTGAAGAGCATATAAGGCCGTTCAAAAACCCTCCTAACAACATGAAATGGCCAACAGAGATTCCACCCCGTTTCTCCCAATTCTGGCAAACCACCAACAAAGCTAGGTAGACCCCTTGAACAACCAAAGTCAGAGCCATGTAACCCCCATAGCTGTACTGTATATCCCGGATGATCACAAATGAAAAGGTCCATGTTATCAACAATTCATATTTAACATTCAATGCATAAACATTAAGCAAGTCATAAGATCATGGTTTAAAGACAGCATATCCCAAAACTATACTTGCCTTAAATAGACATCCTTCTTCAAGTCCAAAGCTTTCCCAAAAACACCTTCTTGATCAACAATTTCTTCCGGAACACCACATAAAACTCACCGTCTACTTGGTTCCAATCAGCATCACACAAACATATGGATCCAATCATGCATGACAAACAAGACTACAATTAGAATAGTACACCAACAATAGCAAAACAGTTTAAAAAGCTTATAAAACTATTCTACTCATCACTACGATCGCACTGAGACATAAAGATCACCGAAATCGAGCTAAAACAGCAGTAGATATGAAATTTACAAGTTCAACGTTATTAAAATAATAAGCCTAATATAAACTCGAAATTTAAAAGTTGCAAAACCTGACTAACAGTAATACTAACATGTAGATTACGAAATTACGAATCCAACGCAATTTGAACGGATCAATTCGGATAAAATTTGAGAAAGTTATGGACATTTGAATCTGATGGCATGAGGATGTATTTAGAGTGTATTTCATGATTTAATTTTACAAAGAAAAACGGCCATAAAACACAGCCATGACATCATAGTGATGTCATCAAAGCAAGCAAAGCTAGCAACACGGCACAGCCATGGCCGGTGATGGGGCTTCGGTGAGAACAAGGAACATGCCTCGGATTGCTACGTTAAAATTTCATATGAATGGAGCAGGCATCACGGCGAACTCACCACAAAGATTTCTGGCGATCCACTTGGGAACCAATAACGTGGCAGCAAGCTCCAAAGGACGACGATGGCTTCAGCTTGATGGCTATGCATGGCTGGACGTGTACAAGGTAGCGGTGGAAATTCCATGTGCATCGTCGTGCTCCTCCATTAGTGATCCGCAGAAGCCGGCGGTAGCAGGCGATGGACTTGGCTCTGCAGGATTTTGTGAAGGGTACGTGTGTCTATATATACAGGATGATGGGTCAACGAGGATGATAGGTCGACGAGGTGGCATGAATTGATGCGGTTTCAGGTTTCTTTGTAGCTAGGGGCCAGGACATTACGGGAGCAAAAACAGGCCAAAGAAAAATTATCACATGGGCCAAGGAAGAAGAAACACTTGCTGGATCAAAGCATGCCGGACAACAAGATATTGGCCATCGGCCAGATTGTAACGAAGTAAGATTAAAACTTATTTAATTGAAACAGATTTTCTAAAGGAAATTTCAAATTCTTTTCAAAAGCAATTTAAATCGGTTTGGGTTTTGGATCAAAGCCACTCAACTCAATAAACAATATGCACCAGCATGAATGCTCAAACATGTTTCTACTTCCTATAATAAATTTTATTTTGTCAAAAATATTTATTTTCCTATATTTAATGAGCACAAAAATACATTAATAAATCATTTTATTCTATTTTCAAAAGAGGCAAAATTTGGGGTGTTACAAATCTACCCCCTTAAGATGAATCTCGTCCCGAGATTCGGAAGATAAAGATCGAAGAGATAGCATTACTCCCGTCTTCGAACCTCCCTCAATGCTTCGTGTAGTCCCATCTTAAAAATTCCGGTTTACTTTGTATGCCTATTAACCTTTGCATGTTTTATTCCAAGATTAGGCACGCAACACAACTCTTGGCTAACTCCAAACCAATTCTCCATTAACCTTTAACTATTAGGCCACTTCTCTAGAGCTAACTTACTCTTCATACCCACTCTGTGTACACTTCTCATAGTGACCATGTGGAGTTCCATTGTATGGCAATTTCGTGTCTCACCAATTCCAACCGAATTGCAATAGCTCTTAGTGTGTTCTACTATATCACTTTCTAATCCGTAGTATCCAATCTCTACTCCAAGTGACTTGTTGAACTAATTCTAAACAAGTATTTAGAAAACTCTCAGGTGACTCCAAACCCCATCTGTTAGTGACTTCAATCTGTCATGTATCCGGGGTCACTTAACGATATCACTTGCTCAAAACCAACCTCGTGAGTACGTCCATTGTGAATCTTTTATCCCAAAGTAGACTACTCAACCATCTTAGTAGTTCCATTTATTCCCACAATCCTGGTAGACATCACTCATATGCAACGACTTGACATCCAGCCACACTTAATACCTTCTCTTGTAGTAATGTCCTGAGAAACTTGGGCAAACCTCCCTTCAACCTCCAATAGAGTCATCTCATTCGAAGGAAACAATCTTGCATACTTGGACGGCTTCAACTCAACACCTCACTCAAGAGTTCTCCATGCAATCCACCATTAAAGTTGTCATACCTAAGAAAGGATCTTCCTTCGAACTTTCTCACCATGATCCTTGTTGTAAGTATTGGAGTTTCCAAATTCATCATAGAATAGTCTAACATGCAGCACACTCCTTTATCATCATTGCTAACTTGTCCTGAATTGTGAGTTGAATTTCCAAAGTGTTGTGATAGCTTGAGACATAATCCAATCATGTCAAGCACACAAGCTCCTTGTAGACGATCCATCTGTCATCAACCTTGAGTGAAAGATGCATGTGCTCAATGTTGATATCTCAACCATAAGATAGCATATGGTTCTGAGTGAAGAACTAAAATATATCAATCTTCATCTTGCAACTTCTTCAGCATGGCTACCCCCCTTAAGAAACGATTACTAGGGGACCAACAAAGGTAGCTTAAACATTCTCCTCAGTGAATCATCCATCTTAATGGTCTAATAACTTCCAAAAGAAATTCAATTGCATAAACAATAATAAGAAATCTGAAACTCCTCACGAGTAGAAAAACAGCAGCTCAGTAAAACACCTCTAACTTCTCTTCTGTTAATCCGATGAAGTTGTACTTTATACCGTTGGAAAGCTTATGAAATTCTCTACAACTTCCTTATATAACTCTTGTCCAGATTCGACACTTAAGTTGGTCGAAAACAGTGCACAACAGAAACTAGTCCAGATTCCTGACAGCACAGTTGCATCATTTTGTGATTTTTGTAGCTCTCAACCCACAATAGCTATCTTGGTGATTCTTGCGCTCAGAGAAAGGTATTGAAGTCTACTTTTGTCTAGAATTTTGCCATGGTTTTTGATGGTACAAGGGCAGAGATATATAAACCAAAGCCAAAGAAGACAGACTGCTCTAAAAAGACAGGATGAGATAGAAACAAGAGAACCAACCCGACTATTTATTTCATTAAATCCTTATACCTTAATCCTATAAACTAAAATGAAATTGTGGACAAACCAACAAGATCATTGCACTCAATACAAAGATCCAAATCAAGCATATGCATAATGACAAAACAAATTAACAACAAAGGTTCACATGACAAACATTGACTTAAACTTGCGATACTATCGTTCTCTTCATCTTAGAGGGCAAAAGATTCTAAAGGGCAGGTTGAAGTTGATGAAAGTCCTCGAACTTTGAATAAGGTGAGATTAGAAAATCTTTTCTTTTAGTAAAACAATAAAATCAAATCAAGTCCAAGGAGATAAGAAATTTAATAGCTCAAAGGAAGCTATTCAACGAGGAGACAAATGGACAAGGATTGAGAAATAGTCAATTCAAAGGACAAGGTTGTAGAAAATAGCTTTTATAAAAAATAAGCTTCACAAAATGACCATTCTAACTAGGCTTGCGTCCTACAGTCAAGATCGAGCTGATACCAATTTGTAACACCCGGTTTTAAGAACAAAACCGAATGAACACCATATGTGGCCCCGAAGTCAAATCCCACATATAGCTACAAATTAATGGTAGTATCAATTCACAATGCTTAAAATATAACGAACATAATATAAAAGCAAATAACCTCAGCTAGCAGACAACGGAAAGACTCTGTTCTTTCTTCGATGTAGGCACCACAGGGACCGGCCGATTGGTTGATCACAAGCCTAAACTTCACCTGAGGTGTGGGGAATAGCAAGAGTGAGTCCATGTCGAACTCCGCAAATATAGCTAAGCAATATCTACCAAAAACCCATGATCATTATAACATAAATAATGAATAACATTAAAACATAAATCATGAACAATTTAATAAGCATGTAATCCATAGATGTCTCCAAGGCCGTTCATGACCGCGAACACGGCTGACATGTCGGTTTAATTAACTCGCAGCGAGAGGTGTACACTTTACCTACGGGTCATGGTTTCCACCGAGTAGGTTCTCGACTCCCCTAACCAAGTGAAGACCATATAAGGCCGTTCAAAACCCTCCTAACAACATGAAATGGCCAATGAGAGATTCCACCCGTTTCTCCCAATTCGGCAAACCACCAACAAAGCTAGGTAGACCCCTTGAACAACCAAAGTCGAGCCATGTAACCCCCATAGCTGCATCAGTATATCCCGGATGATCACAAATGAAAAGGTCCATGTTATCAACAATTCATATTTAACATTCAATGCATAAACATTAAGCAAGTCATAAGATCATGGTTTAAAGACAGCATATCCCAAAACTATACTTGCCTTAAATAGACATCCTTCTTCAAGTCCAAAGCTTTCCTAAAAACACCTTCTTGATCAACAATTTCTTCCGAACACTACATAAAACTCACCGTCTACTTGGTTCCAATCAGCATCACACAAACATATGGATCCAATCATGCATGACAAACAAGACTACAATTAGAATAGTACACCAACAATAGCAAAACAGTTTAAAAAGCTTATAAAACTATTCTACTCATCACTACGATCGCATGAGACGTAAAGATCACCGAAATCGGAGCTAAAACAGCGTAGATATGAAATTTACAAGTTCAACATTATTAAAATAATAAGCCTAATATAAACTCGAAATTTAAAAGTTGCAAAACCTGACTAACAGTAATACTAACATGTAGATTACGAAATTACGAATCCAACGCAATTTGAACGGATCAATTCGGATAAAATTTGAGAAAGTTATGGACATTTGAATCTGATGGCATGAGGATGTATTTAGAGTGTATTTCATGATTTAATTTTACAAAGAAAAACGGCCATAAAACACAGCCATGACATCATAGTGATGTCATCAAAGCAAGCAAAGCTAGCAACACGGCACAGCCATGGCCGGTGATGGGGCTTCGGTGAGAACAAGGAACATGCCTCGGATTGCTACGTTAAAATTTCATATGAATGGAGCAGGCATCACGGCGAACTCACCACAAAGATTTCTGGCGATCCACTTGGGAACCAATAACGTGGCAGCAAGCTCCAAAGGACGACGATGGCTTCAGCTTGATGGCTATGCATGGCTGGACGTGTACAAGGTAGCGGTGGAAATTCCATGTGCATCGTCGTGCTCCTCCATTAGTGATCCGCAGAAGCCGGCGGTAGCAGGCGATGGACTTGGCTCTGCAGGATTTTGTGAAGGGTACGTGTGTCTATATATACAGGATGATGGGTCAACGAGGATGATAGGTCGACGAGGTGGCATGAATTGATGCGGTTTCAGGTTTCCTTGTAGCTAGGGGCCAGGACATTACGGGAGCAAAAACAGGCCAAAGAAAAAATTATCACATGGGCCAAGGAAGAAGAAACACTTGCTGGATCAAAGCATGCCGGACAACAAGATATTGGCCATCGGCCAGATTGTAACGAAGTAAGATTAAAACTTATTTAATTGAAACAGATTTTCTAAAGGAAATTTCAAATTCTTTTCAAAAGCAATTTAAATCGGTTTGGGTTTTGGATCAAAGCCACTCAACTCAATAAACAATATGCACCAGCATGAATGCTCAAACATGTTTCTACTTCCTATAATAAATTTTATTTTGTCAAAAATATTTATTTTCCTATATTTAATGAGCACAAAAATACATTAATAAATCATTTTATTCTATTTTCAAAAGAGGCAAAATTTGGGGTGTTACATAGGGTTAGGTTTACCTCGCTATTGACCTCGTGGAGTGAAGGGAAGAGAAGAGCAGGGGCTCGAGAGAGGGAGCCCGGCCGGAGGAGACGAGCAGAACTCGGCGGGGGCGCGGCGGCGCGGCACTGCCAGGGCGGCGGCGGGCGGGCGCGGCGGCGGCAGCAGAGGAACACCGGCGCCCTCTCTCACGCGCAAGCAAGAGAGAAGAAGAGGGGCGCGCGGCGGGCGTGGGGTCCGGAGGAGATAGAAAACCGATTGGGCCGGGGTAGAAAAGGAAAGAAGAAAATTTGGCCCAAAACGGTTCGGACAGAAGAGGTCCGGCAACCCCTAGGCGCGGCACTGCCATTGGGGACGCTGCACCGCCGTGCCAGCCTGCTGTCCCCCGCATATATATTGCCACTTTTGACTCATTTCTCCTCAAACTTAGACACAGAGACACCAAGATTCATTGCCGGGGACAGATCATCGACTGAGAACTATGGCATTGAATTTCGGATTAGAATTTGAAATCCTTTTAAACACAATATGAAAGTTTTCACAATCTTTTCCTATGTCAATCTAGTGTCTCAAACAGATTTTATGGGTGCTTGAATTCAAACCAAGTTACGAGAATCGAGAATGTTTAGCTCACTACGCAAAGCACAAAACCTTGACTCATCGAGAGGCTTGGTGAAGATATCGGCTAGTTGCTTTTCGGTGCTCACATGGCGAATTGCGATATCTCCTTTTAGTTCGTGGTCTCTCAAGAAGTGATGATGGATGTCTATGTGTTTTGTTCTAGAGTGTGCTACAGGGTTATTTGCAAGTTTGATGGCACTCTCATTGTCACAAAGAAGGGGTATCTTTTGTGAATTGATATCCGTAATCTTTTAAGGTTTGCTTCATCCAAAGTAGTTGAGCACAACATGCACCGGCTGCAACATACTCGGCCTCGGCGGTGGAAAGGGCTACACAATTTTGCTTCTTAGAGCTCCAAGACACTAGGGACCGTCCAAGGAATTGACATGTCCCCGAAGTGCTTTTTCGATCTACTTTGCAACCGGCATAGTCGGAGTCCGAATAGCCAAGTAGATTGAACTTGGAACCCTTAGGATACCACAAGCCAAGGTTAGGAGTGTGTACTAAGTATCTCAAGATTCTCTTAACAGACACATTGTGACATTCCTTTGGATTGGCTTGAAAACGAGCACACATACACACACTAAGCATTATGTCTGGCCTAGATGCACAAAGGTAAAGCAAGGATCCAATCATGGAGCGATATACCTTCATGTCCACAGCTGGACCCTCCTCATCAAGATCAAGATGTCCATTGCTTGGCATTGGAGTTTTGATTGGCTTTGCCTTTGCCATATCAAACTTCTTTAACATGTCATGGGTGTACTTTGTTTGACAAATGAATGTCTCTTCCTCCATTTGCTTGACTTGAAACCCGAGGAAGTACTTCAGCTCACCCATCATGGACATCTCAAATCTCTTGGTCATTGTCCTACTAAATTACTCAACATACATATTGTTAGTGCTACCAAATATTATGTCATCGACATATATTTGGCATACAAAGATATCATTGCTAACTTTATGAGTGAAGAGAGTAGGATCAGCTTTGCCTATTTCAAAGCCTTGTTTGAGCAAGAATTCCTTAAGGCATTCATACCATGCTCTAGGTGCTTGCTTAAGCCCATAGAGCCTTTTATGGAGCTTGTAGACGTGGTTGGGAAACTTGGGGTCTTCAAAACCGGGTGGTTGCTCAACATATACTTCCTCTTGTAGTGGGCCATTAAGGAATGCACTCTTGACATCCATTTGGTATAGCTTGAAGTCATGATGGGCAGCGAAGGATAGAAGAATGCGAATTGCTTCTAGTCTTGCCACTGGTGCATAGGTTTCATCAAAGTCCAAGCCCTCTACTTGAGTGAACCCTTGAGCCACCAATCTTGCCTTGTTTCTTGTCACCAATCCATCTTCATCTTGCTTGTTGCGGAAAACCCACTTGGTACCAATGATGTTCGTCTTGGGTCTTTCTACTAGCTCCCAAACTTCATTTCTCTTGAAGTTGTTGAGCTCTTCTTGCATGGCCAACACCCAATCCGGATCCTTGAGAGCATCATCTACTTTCTGCGGTTCCAAAGAAGAAACAAACGAGAAATGTTGGCAGAATGCAGCTAGATGAGATCGAGTAGTAACTCCCTTTCGAAGACTCCCAAGGATGTTGTCAACAGGGTGATCCCGTTGAACCGTTTTTTGTCGTAGACGTGGGTGATCAACGCCTTCAGTTTGTTCTTCTTGTTCTTCATCATATTCATCATTAGCTTCAAGTATTGGTGCAAGATCAAGTGGTTGAACAGGTGATGTAGGTGGATCAGTTGCTGCCGAGGTAGGTGGCGCGGCACTGCCGCGCGTTGGTGCGGCACTGCCGTGCTGGTCACTTCCAGTAGGCGTGTGCTGCACTTGGTCTTTGAGTACGTCAGCGGAATCTTGTGCAGCAACAACTGGTGGATCCTCCTCTTCATTAGCTTGATCTTCTTGAGGTCTTATGTCACCAATAGCCAATTGCTTGATTGCCTCACAAGGTGGATCCTCCTTTCCTACAACACTTTGATCAACTTGCTCTACTTGAGAGCCATTAGATTCATCAAATGTCACGTCTATAGTGATTTCAACCCTACCTAAGGCTTGATTGAAAACACGATAGGCATGCTCATTTGACCCGTAACCAAGAAGAAAACCTTCATCAACTTTAGGTGCAAACTTAGAGGTTCGGGGCCTTTTGTTCAAAATGAAACACTTGCACCCAAACACCCTAAAGTATGACACCTTTGGCTTGTTACCGGTTAGGAGCTCATATGAAGTCTTCTTGAGTTTCTTGTGTAGGTAGAGACGGTTGATGGCATGACAAGCGGTGTTGATGGCTTCACACCAAAAGATGTCCGAAGTCTTGTATTCATCAAGCATTGTCCTTGCCATCTCAATCAATGTGCGGTTCTTCCTTTTCTACTACACCATTTTGTTGAGGGGTATATGCAGCTGAGAAATCATGATTGATGCCCTCTTCATCAAGGTATTCTTCAACTTGAGTGTTCTTGAATTCGGTCCCATTATCACTTCTTATTCTTTTGACCGGGAGACCAAATTCTCTTTGTGCCCTCTTGATGAATGTCTTCACCTTCTCTTGTACTGGCACTTATCAAAGACAAAGAAAACCCAAGTGAAGCGGGAATAATCATCAACAATAACAAGTCCATATTTGTTACCCCGATGCTAAGGTAGGCCACCGGTCCAAAGAGATCATCAAGCTCTTTGGTGGGTGAGGTGCACCTACTTTGCTTTCTGGCTTGGCAAGGTCCACAAATCCCTGTCTTTGTCAAAATCAATGTTTGTTAGTCCAATGATGTGGTTGTCTTTCTGCAGTTTGGCCAAGTTCCTCATGCCAACATGTGCTAGACGGCGATGCCATAACCAGCCCATGCTAGATTTTGCCATTAGACAGGTATCAAGCTTAGCCTCACTTTTGTTGAAATCAACTAAGTAAAGCTTATTCTTGAGTTTTCCTGTAAAGACAACAGAGGAATCCTTCCTGCGAAAGACTTCCACACCAACATCCGTAAAGAGACAATTGTAGCCTTTCTCACACAACTGTGAAACCGACAACAAATTGTATCCCAACGAATCAACATGCAAAACATCTGAAATATTATGCTCTGTTGTGATAGCAATGTTACCAAGACCGATCACACTTCTCACATCATCATTTCCAAACCTTATGTTGTTCCTATCATCGTTGGTTTGGGCATATGATGAGAACATACTCCTTTCTCCGGTCATATGATTTGTACGGCCCATTTGCCAAACACCCAACTTGACCCACCGGAGGAGTATGCCCTGCAAAACAAGTTTAGTTCATAAGGTTTAGGTCCCCAAGATTCTTGGGACCTTTTACCTTAGTCACAAGAACTTTGGGAACCCATATGGAGGTGTTGCGGTAGCTTTTCTTATCATTGCATGTGTACTTTGCATACCCCTCCCCCTTGCTGTTTGCCTTCACTTCAAAGCACGGGTTTGAGTTCAACTTGCTTGCTTTTGCCTTCCATTGATAGGAGTAGCCTCTTGGAATAGCCTGCACAAGATTTTTCGACTTCGGACCTTCTTCACGACCTTTTGGGCCATCTTCTTGGGTCTATCTGAGCTGAGGCAGTGTAGGTGACCTTCCCTTTTCTTTGGGGCGCGGCACTGCCGCCCGTCCTCGCGGCACTGCCGCGTGTGGCAGTCAGTGCAGCTCGGTTTGGCTTGTGTCCAGCGCTCTGTGCAGGTCTCTCTGTACTTACTGTGCCTTTGCTCAAGAATTTGACACATTCAACACCATTGATCATTTTTCGACCATTGGTTTTATTTCCTTGCTTGTGTCCAAGTCCATCCTTGATTCTAGGATTTCTCCCATCAATGTAGTTGGGCTTCTTTGGAGCCTCAGCTTTGTTGCTCATCGTTGCCTTGCTATTTTCACTCTCTTTTCTCATCATAGCCGTGAGCCTAGTGATCTCTTTCTCCATTGCTTTCATGTTGGCAAGGTTAGTGGTATAAACATTCATATCAACATTATAGCATTTTCCACAACCTTGACTAGTGGAGGGAGTAGAGGTATCCTTTGTGGTTGAGAGATGTGAGTTGCTCTCCCAAAGAAGACTATATTGAGTTTCAAGCTCGGTGTGCTTGCCTTGCAAGTCACAATACTTCCCATTTAGGGATACCATAGCCTTCTTTGTAAGAGCATGGTCTCCTTGCTCATTAGCTAGACTCTTTTGCAAGGCAACCACCTCACTCCTCTCAGCTACAAGAGCAGCCTTGTTGTCAACATAGATTTTTTCAAGTCTATCCAATTGACTATCTCTAGTTGCCAACTCCGCTTGGGTACTTTCTAAATCCGCCATTAGTTGAGCAAGAAAGCTTCTAGTCTTAGGATCTAGGTTCTTGGTGAGTCTAACATACTCTTCATCATCACTAGATTCATCTTCACTAGAGCTTTCACTAAGATCACTAGATTCATCACTAAGAGAGGGAGAGGGTTTGGATTTAGTTTTTACCTTCTTATGCTTGGCCATGAGACAAACATGAGTGGAGTCAAGGTCCTCATCCTCATCATCGGTCATGTTGTTGAAGAGCTTGGGTGTAGAGGTCTCTTGCATGGCAAATGTTGCAATGTGAATCTCCTCTTCACTTGTCTCTTTCGTTGAGTCCCACTCATGGCCGATGTGAGCTTCACCCTTGTTCCTTCCCCTTCTCTTGTAGTCTTGCTTCTTGTCTTTGCCATTGTCCTTCTTGTATTTGTTGTTCTTGTTCTCATGTGGACAATCGGCAACAAAGTGTTCGGTGCTGCCACAATTGAAGCAAGTTCTCTTCTTCTTGTTTGGGAATCTTCGTTGCACCATTTTGTAGCCATTTGTCTTCATCCCCTTTCCATACTTCTTCATGAATAGGGCCATATCATCAATCTTCTTGTAATCAGCCCCATTATCTTCATCATCACTTCAGGAAGAGGTTGCATCAATATCTTCTTGCATCTTCTTCACTTCCTTGTCTTGACTTGTAGGTGCTTGCTTGCTGCCCTTTGCCTTATGTGATGAGCATGGCTTGCTCTTCTTGGCCGCCTTTAGGGCAACATCCTTGATCTTGATGCCCTCAAGCTTGGCTTGCAATTCACCAAACTTTTTTCTCTCATTTGCTTCTTCCATTTGCATATCATGAGTGAGCAGCCTTCCAAGCACATCATTGGGAGTGAAGTGCTCAAACCTCTTCTTATCTCTAATCAAGGTTACCACGGTAGGATTTCTAGGTGTGTAGGCCTCTAGCATAACCTTGACAACCGTGTGGTCATCAAGATCCTCATCTCCAAATCCTCTAATCTTCCCAACTAGGACCATCAACCTATCAAACATCTCTTGGGCACCTTCTCCATCAATGATCACAAACCGGTTGAGCTTTGCCTTCAACATGTCAATATTTGCTTTCCTCACTTTGTCCACACCTTCATGTGCAAGCACCAAGGTGTCCCAAATCTTCTTTGCAATGTTGACATTCATCACTCTATTGTACTCATTTCCCTCTAGAGCACTTAGGAGTATACTTGTAGCTTGACCATTGATGTGGGCAGCAGCTAGCTCTTCATTTGTTGGCGTCTTTGGGTTCACAGGTGGTTGAAATCCACTACACACAACTTCCCAAAGACCGGGGGTGAAGAGCTTCAAGATAAGCCCTCATCAAATGTTTCCATTTGGCATAGTTGGTCCCATCAAATTTGGGCAACTTCCCCACGGGAACATTGATGTATGACTTCTTGTCACGGTTAGTCAAATAAGAAGAATAATTGAAAAAGATGGCAGCAATCTTGTTGATGTTGATGCTGCCCTCCTCCTTCTTGCTTTCCTTCTTCTTCTTGTTGTTGTAGGAGACATCGTCATCTCCATCGTCGGAGCTACTTGATAGCTCACTTGACTCCGCTTCTTCTTCTTGTCTTTGCTTTTCCCTAGCTGTCCTTCGGCAGCCCCTTGCCTCCACGGGTCATCTTTCTTTGCTCTTTTCTTTGGAGCTTCTCGGCGAGCTTCAAGCTAGCTTGTTCTTCTAGCTTCTTTCTTTCTCGCTCTTGTCTTCTTGCGGCTCGCCGTGCTTGTCTAGCGGCCTTTCTCTCGGGACCGGTAGCGTCACCCTTGATGGTGCTCTCGCTGGCCGTACCAAGAGAAAGCTCGGTCCGCTAGGCTCTAGCTCCTCCACGGCGACGATGGACTTGCCTCCTCATTTCGATCCCTCCGGTGCCTCCATACTTCACGCGGTGAAGCGTATCGAAGTATCCTAGCTCGATACCACTTGTAGGATCGATGGAAGCCTAGAGGGGGGGTGAATAGGCTTAACCCCCGAATATCGACTGTTAAAACTTAAGCACACCTTGTCGGTACACACTACGGCGCAATCGCTGCGTAGTAGGAGCGGCTTTGCCGCGCAAAGCTGACAGAAAGTGACAGAGACAGAGAATTGACTTCTCTCGGGCGGGTGGGCGCGGCACTCGCCACGTCCCCTCGGGCGGCATCGCCGCGGGTCACTTCACAGAAGTGACCTCGAGATAGCTCTGTGAGCTGTGCCTTGTGGAATGGTGATTTTCCCTTGTTCCTGCACACAAGTAGACCACAGAGAGCAACCCCAAACTGACAGAAACCCTGCTACAAGGTAGATCGGGTCGAAGCCCTTTCTCACAAGACAAAAAGCAACAAAAGTAAAGAGACAAGGTGACACAAAGATTTAACCCGTGGTTCACCGCGCCACACAGGCTGGGCTACGTCCACGTTGTTGAGGTTGCCACACAAGGCTTAGCTTGCCCACCGGCTTGCTTTTTCCCTCGTTCACAAGTCTAGGGAGTTAACCCTAGAGATGTGGGGTAATGTATTATTGTAGATCGAGGTTACAAACCTCCCAAGGCCGCCACACGAAGGGGGCAAGCTCAAGGGCGGCGCTTAGCCGTCTAGGAGCAAGCTCCAAGAGTAAAGAACCCTAGGGTTCCGGCCAAACGTGAACCAAATGCTCTTTTGAGTGGGGGAAGTAGTAGATCCGGTCTCCAATTGAAGTTTGCAGTAGTTTCCCTCAAGAATCCCAGGTGGGAAGTGAGAGATTGAGTGGGGAGCTCAAGGTGCTTCAATGGAGGTGAGAGAGAGAGCAAAAGGTGAGAGCTGGCTGTTCTGGTCGAGAGGAAGAAGAAAGTGAGCCAGGTGACCGTTGTGGGAGGGTAGAATAGGTATTTATACCCCCACGGGCCCAACGGTACGATTTAAGTGTGGCCTTTGCCGCACCATTCTTGCTGCTGACCGCCCTTGAGGCCTAACAAACATGGGTGTGAAATGAGTTGAAATCTTTGGCTGGTGGGGCTTGGAGTTGAGTTGTTGTGTCCGGTTTTGATGTTTTAGAGCACTTGGTCCATGTGTACAGAGAATCCTAGGATCCCTCTTAATAGTGCGGCATTTCCTAAAACTCAAGATTCAAAATATGAAATAATTTAAACGTCTTGATCAGGAAACACCACCAACTAGCTTATTTGGTGCCTTTGGACTGTACATCAACTCCGCATTTTAATCCCTCGCATGTCATCTTCGTAAATCTCATTAGTCCCCTAATTAGGTGGTCATCAACGCCAAAACCCACTTAGAGCTTGATTGCACTTACGGCCGCCATCTGACCCACGGGCGTGGCGTCGCGGCTGCGACGCCGCCCGGTGACCGCCCCCACAATGCGGCGTGTTACGCTCTTGGTCGCTCATTTTGTTCCCCATCTCGGTTTGATCCCTCGACTCCCTCCCCCCTCCCCCCCCCCTCCTCTCTCCCCTTCTTACCTCCTCGGAGATCCCTCTCCCGGCATGTCTACCCGACGGAGGTGATGTGTGCCTATATCCGGGTTAAATTTGCTCTATTTTGGATATTCTACCGGAGTGTTGTGGTATATATCGAGGACATGACCATGTCGGTGAGATTTGTTTGATTTTTTTTTTTGGTACACCGCTGCGGTGCTCATGAATTTGTACCATATAGCGGACCACATCACCATGTCATCCATATTTGTTATCTTTGTTAGTGCGCTGCGGTGCTCATGATCTTGGTCACGCCCAATGATGACTACGCTTTCCTCTTGCTGCTAGCTTAATTTTGAGGGAATAGGGTGGTGCTATGATGAATACACAATACACATGGTGGAGGCAATGCTCATTAGCTATGATGATTCTTCCTTTTGCATCTGTTGACTGTGACCCGAGATAGACGGTGATCTTGAGAACATTGGTTTTATTTTTGCTGTGTTTCAACCTGACGTACTGATTCAAACCTTTCCTGGTTCTTTCTACCTTCCATCATAGGTGAGGCCTTGGTCAGGCTACTTCGATTTTCTGTGTTTCTTTCTATCTATTCTATTTTGTGCGCTTTCGAGCCTTTGTGCTGCTTCTGTAATAACTGAGGAAATGGTGCACCCTCACAGTAGAGCTTCTGATGTCATTTCCTCTAATGACTTCTCACCTTCTCTAATTTGATCATCGCCTTTGCTTTTGCACTCATACTTGCTCATGATCATTGCCTATGATATCAGCATTGCATTATACATTATTATGCAGTCTGAGCTTCTGCTTATTGCCCATGAAGTGATAGATATATTCCGGTTCTGAGCACACACCTTATTACCAAAGATTGTTTATTAAAGATGCAGGGTACATTGGTTTGTTTTGGTTGTTGCATCGGTTTGTTTTTTTGTAAACCAAATTTGGCTTTTTCATCTCTAAAGCAAAAAGATGCCGGTGCACAATCTTTCCAAGGTGAGGTCAAAATCTTGGAATGAGAGATCTGTACTTCCTCTTTGCTTTTCAGTGCCCAAGCACAAGTGTTAGTTTTAGTGTTTCTTGATTGTTCATTTGTCGGATCACTTGCCGTTTCTGGCACCAAATTTTACCTACAAAACCATCCTAACATATTTATAGTGACCTCGAAAAATCATACTGTGTTATCAGCCTGTGCACTTTTAGCTATGCCCAACGTTACTGATATGATTTTTGTGGAATGTCGAAAAGAAATAAAGTGATTGCACATTTTTTCAGGCTATTGAATAGGCTTATCCATTATGAGATGAGCTGACAACAAGAATTGGTACCCTCATCTAGAATGAGTCCGACGCCTAAGCATTATAATTTGCTTAGAGTAACCATATGTGTGAAATTATTGTTGCTTAGAGTAGCCATTTATCTCAGTATACATTGCTTCATTAAATTTGCCCTGGCACTGTTATATTACTCATAATATATAAACTGTGTTTCAAAGACTAGCACCTACACACTATTCCATGGATATGCTATTCAACTATTGTTCTATGATTATCATAACTACTACTGATGCCACTCATATTTTCCCTTACAGCAAATCTTATTCTCTTTTTGGTGTCAGAGATGACCTATGGCACCAGCTGTGGTTTCAAAAGGCTTGGTTTCAGGCTGCAATGGTGTTAGGTAAATAGCATTTCCATGCTTAAGCTATTTTGCTATTGTTCTATGGTTATGATAATTGCCGCCGCTGATATTATTGTTTGCTTTCAACATTCTTAGGTATTATAATTTGCTTAGAGTAACCATATGTAAAGTTTTGACTTCACTTTGATAACCTTGCACTGATCAAAGTGAAAGCATGCTAGATAGGTGAATTCAAGTTTGCTCAGGCACAACTGTGATAACCTTCATTAGAATCGAAAGCATGCTAGATAGGTGAAGTTTTTGACTTCACTATGTATTTTGCTGTAATTACTTTTGTTAGTCAATCAAGTTTCTTAAAATTGGCTTTTGGTCTCCTTGCAGTTTTATGAATGGTCTGTAGGCAGTTCATATGGCAAGATACAGTCTGACAAACTGTACAGCAAATATTGACCATGAATTCATTCACCTTCTTTTTTTATTAGCTTCATAAAAATGATGCCGCAATTGTCAGCAACAATAAAAGTGTAAATTGGCACATAAGTTAATTAGTCTGGGTAAATTGCTAACGAAGCTATCCTTCACAATGCATCTGTGTGATGAGATCTCCATTGACTGGTTCCAGGAAAAAATGGTGCTTAAGGCAGAAAAATTGAACCGTGTTATTTGTCAAGCACTCATGCTATATAGCTAATAGTTTGTTTTACATTGATTTTTCTTACTAATATACTATTCAAAACCTTTCAGAGTATTCATTGGAGGATTCACAAAAAATGTGAAAGGTTTGCAGAACAAGTGAGGCACGTCAATGTGCTCAGCCAGTTTCTGTTCACATTATTGGAACCTCCTGCTCTGGTACTTCTCTGTACCCATTGCTTTGTTGGTGGCTAAGATCTGCTCGGTTCCTATTAGTTTTCTAGAAATGGCATGGCGTAACCTACAATAAACTTTTTCATTAGTGTAGTTATAGTTTGAACTTGCGTCACTTTTCTTCCTTAAAGAATTCTAGCTATAACCCCTGCTCCCATCATCCTTAATGGTAAATAAGTATTGCAATATGTAGACCTCCATTATTTATGTTTTGACCATCATACTTCCTCTGAAATACTGGAGGGAGCTCCACCATTAAAGTTCCGTCTCTTATTTGTTACTAAACATCACCTTTTCTATCAAAATTCATAGATCTTAATATGTACAGCGCTAAAATCTGTAACCAATTTCATTTTGCATTGCTTTCATGGGGGTTATTACAGCTCTATATTTTTTTGTACAGGTTAAAAGTCTGCTGCAGCTTTGTTATGTCCACTTGCTGTCAAAGCACCAATCAGCATACCAGGTTTCATAATAGTTCTGTTGGCAGCTAGGATTTCATGTTTCTGCTGTCATTTAGGTCAGCAGCTCATGCTTTCACCCTCCCTCATAACTTTTTTTGTCCTTTATTGAAGCCTCAATAAATAATTGCAAACTTAGTTTCCAGATTTGCGGTACTTGCTTATTCAGATAGGTACTAGAGCTCCATTCTGTTCTTTTATTTATTACTACTGAGTTTACTTTTGTTTGCCTTTCCATGGTGCAGCTAGAAAACTAACCACATGCTTACCTTAATTTGTGGTACCAGAATATTGGTTTGTTCCGTTTAATGTACTCTTTGCAGTGCATTCTTATTTTTTGATTCAAGTTCATATGTAGAGGAGTGTTCGAAATTCAAACTATATTGAGCGTCCATGGGTTGAGAAGGAGGCTTCCAGTAAAGTACCTTTGCTTTTCATGGATGATGATAACCTCAATTTAGTTTTAGAGTTGAAGTTTTTTTTTTGATTTCACCCAAATACATTACCACCAGTATTGCATCAGGTGAAAAGGTAAGTAACTAATCAGGTAGCCAGTATCTTCTTTGTTCGCTTCCTGAAGATTGCGTTTTGTTTATGCCAGTTATCTTGGTTCTCTTACCTAATCAGTAAGGAAGCCAAATATTCAGTTCAGTTTTTATGCAATACAGAAACCTGAATGAATCCTCAATGATGGAAATATCAATATACCCATGTGCTGGATGATGAATAGTTGAGCAATGAATTGTCCTAAATGAGTAATGGCAAATTCATTTTCTATTTGCGTTCACCGTTGGTGGGTGGTTGAATCTAATTATGGAAACTGAAGGTTGTTGTTGCTACTGTCGTGGATTCAAATAGGAACTCAGGATACCAAATAGGGATGCCGATTTATTTATCCTTGGTCTGACTATGTCTGGCTGTTTCAGATTAACAGTTTGTTTTAATTTCGTTCAAGTTACTTCTTTGAGTCTTGCATGCATGTTTCTATCTACCATATTATTTAGTCAAGACACTTGATATAATGGTTATCAATAAATATTCCTACTTGCTTCCATCACCGTGCATTGCCATCAGCCATCACTCTAAAATATGGTTGATACTACTGGGGCGATGATGCACATAATTTTTAAACAATAATCTAGATCCCATAAAACCTATGGTGCTAAAAAAAAAAAATATGGTGACTCCCAAATTGAAAAGCCAAAGGAAAGGTGCTTTTGCACAGATGAACTAAGCGATGATGCGTACTTGCTTGTCCTCCTTAGCTAGATTGCCTCAACAAATAGTGGATGCCACATTTTTTCCATTTATTGTGGCAAAACAGAAATGCATTTGATTTTACGTTGTGTCCATCTACAACATTGGAAAAAAAAAGGATTTAGGTTGTAGTCCTGTTTCTACATGTATCTCATAGGGAGATGGAAAAGATAGTTTATGTGCTGCCCATTTGCTTGCATACAATTAGTTTAGTGTTAATTACATACAAGAGGTGTACTGATATGTGTGGTTTATGCCATTCCTCCAAGACGTCATCCATCTGCTCATTTAGTAATAGATTCTATCATTGTGTGCAGAGGCTCAAGTGCCGACCTTGATTTCCAATGATTTTTCATAATAATGTTTTAAGACAGGAAACACACTTCCCCTTTCTATATTGTTGTTGTATAAATTGGTTGTGGCAGCATGTTGTTGTTTTTGTCGGTTAATAGCTAAGCTAAATGGAATATTTTTGGGTTCTTTTCAGATTCAGTTAGGACTTTGTGGACAAGAAGTTGTGAATGCCATCAGTGCTGCACCGTTGGGCCTCTCTTCAGGCTGTGTTTGTTCTCAAGTCAACCGAGAGCAGCCTCGTGATGGTTCCCCTCCTCTGAGAGAAGATGACAAGAATGGGCATTATGTTTTTGCTGTTGGAGACAACCTCACATGTTGCTGTAATTATCCGCTTTTATGTTCTCTTGCTGCCATACAAATCTGTTTGCATGGTTGATTCTTATCGATTCTTTTCTATGTCTGCAGATAAGATCAATGCAAAAAATGGGAGAAGGTCAGTTCAGTGACCATGTCTTCTATAAACCCACACTGGGCATGCTGTGCAGGTGTAGTACATGTGCACCCGGCTACATTCATAACTGAATGTGTCTGGAATACATCAGGTACTTTTGGTCAGGTATTGGAGTGTTGGGATAAGGAATGGAAACAAATGGTGGCTATCAAGATCATTAGGGGCATTAAGAAGTACACGGATGCTGCAATGATAGAAATTAGCATACTCAAGCAGCTTGGTAAATATGATGAAAATAGATCCACGTGAGTCTGCTGATTCAGTTAGCACCTTCTCCCACGAGGAGGCTAGCTTTTTTTTTTTTTGTTTTTTATGAGAAACACGAGGAGGCTAGCTGAAATTGTGCACTCTATGCTTTAATTGTGCAACATCAATTCAAGTCTTCAATGGCTAACTAGCTGAAATGTGTATCATCTTGGTTACAAATGCAGGCTGTGCATCGGCTCTTGGACCAACAGAGACGTGCAATAGATATGAAATTTTAGCAAATGTACCTTAATGAATTATGTGTACTGTAAGGAATATTTTACTTTATTCATTGTGATATGTACAACTCTATCTATGCTTTCTTCTGCTCGCATTGTATAATTAGCTGATCGGGTGCTCCCTAACTATCATTCCTCTTGTAGAACTTAAACATGTAATAAAGTAATATAGCAGCTATGACTCTGTTTCTATATATGACTGCATCATGTAAATATAAAGTGCTATAATAAAGCCATGTTCATAGCGCACCTGTTAAAATACATCGCACAACAAATGAAGTATACCTGTGACATCAGTGCCCATACAGTCAATGTTTGATTCAAGCGCAGGAGGGCGTGATTCCACTAGTGATATTCATATTCGTGAGTGCAATGTGAGGCCTCATGCAGGGATAGACCCAAAAGTTTGAACATCTTGTTCACGGAACATCACCATCGACTAGCGGGTGTTCCATTAATAAATTATAAAAAATGCATGAGTAGTGGCAAGAAGATAGAAGTTCATGCTGTTCCATTGCTCAATTATTCTAAGATAGTTTGGTAGCCACCATGAATGCTCACAAGGCAGGTAGGGCTTGGAATAACTTGTATGCAGGTCTACATCTTGGAGATTGGACCACATTAGTCCCTGTGCCTTCACTCGAGGGGACGAGTAAAGGGCTAAGTGTGGGGAGTTTGTTGACGGTAACCAACGACAAATTAAATACCGTCAACACAACACCAAAACAACCTAGAAATATGGATTTCAACTAACATATTCCAAAGTTTTTGGTGTTTATTTGGACTTGCAAGTACAAATTCAAGGATGATCACTTTGGTCCAAAAAAGAGAAAAAAAAAAAAGAAATAAAATCAACAAATAGAAAAAGGCCCAAAGGAGCAAATGCAAAGCCCAACCAAGAATCGGGACAAAACGTCAAAACCAGGCCGGGCCAAGACCACCTTACAACTTTTCGTAACAAGGAAGCCCAACTGCCGGCTCGAGCCAGGCCGACCCCGGCGGGGTGCACGCAAGCACCACCGGGCGCAGCGGCAAGCACTCGGCCGAGGCGGTTCGGGCCCAACGGGGAGGCGGTTTGTTACCTTCCAAAACTGATACTACCCGACGTTGGATGGTCGGTTTGGCACGTATGGAAGGTTTTCCTAGGTCGGTTTTGGTGTTTTTAACACTTAGGCCCCTCCCCCTTGTGTATAAATAGCTCCCTCCTTCACCTCTCTACATAACAATTCAAAGGAGAAACCAGTCCACTTGTGCAAGAGAGTAGAATTAGATCTTCTTCTTCTTCTTCTTCTACTTCCTCTATCTTCTTCTAATTCTAGAGAGTGAGAGGGAAAGGCTAGAAAGAAGCTTTGTTCTTTCTACCCCGGAGTTGCGGTTAAGCCTCTCGGTGTTCCGCGGTTCCTAGGAGGATGGAGTGCCGGACTTGTGTTTTCCACCCGCCCGGCTTGTACCTTTGCAAGCCACTTACACTTTGGTAAGAAGTCTTGTGATTATCTTGCAGCTACTTAATTTCCTTCGTACATTTCTTAGCATTTGTAGACTTGCGGGATTGGTAGATTGTCTCGTTAAGAGCGTTAGTTCTTGGTGAAGGAACTCTTTGACCGGGGAACCTTGGCCAACATCAAGAACTGTGACCAATAGTGCAAACATGGTGTTTGGACTAGCGTTCACCTACCTTTTGTGGCGCATCCCACGGTTGAGGGGGTAGGCGGCTTGGTCGTGACAAACCTTGTCCGTCCTTTGAAATCCCCTCACATTCGAAAGTGTGGCGCGGTGCTAATTGCCGGACTCTACGGTTGGGAGCGGGCCGGTGCCCGAAGTGAGTAAACAACAAACTTTAGGAATCCTTTGCTGGAAAACTTAGTGTAACACCCAAATTTTTGCATGAATTTTAAATTAATTAAATGGATTTATTTATGCCATTTTGTGGTGCATGGAATATAGGGAATAAATAATTTTTATGAAATAAAAATCCATCATAAGGCTAGACACATGGTTGTATGCACCCATGCTGCTGCATATTTATTTATTTGATGAGTGATGATGGTTTGATTTGAAATAGAAATCAAATTTCATTTGGAAAAGTCTTGAAATGATTTCAAATTAATTGAAAAGCATTTCTTTCCCTCCTCACTCCCTTCTCTCATTTTAGATTGGCCGGCCTGTTTTCCCCTCCTCTTTGTTTCTACGGACCCGGAGCCCGCTCGTTTCCCTCTGGGCGGCCCATTCGCCGAGCAAGGCAAGCGACCGCGCTGCCCTCTCTCCTTTCCCTTGGCCGGGGTCAATGGCCGGTGGGACCGGGCTCCCACAGGATCTTCCCCTTCCTCTCGGCGAGGTTGGCGCCTTCCATCCCCGACACCGCGGTGAGATCCCGCGATGCACGGCCTCCTTCCTTTCGGCGTCTCCCCTTCCTTCTTTGCGTCGGGCAGCCGCCCTATAAAGCCCGAACACCCCCCCCCCCTATCCTTCATTCAGCTCACGCCGACACCATCACCCGAGAACTCGAACGCGCCGTCTTCGGGCGGCTGCGGACCTCGGGACGCCGCGTCGTCGTTCCCGCCGTCCTCACGACCCGCCGGCCGTCGTTGGAATGCGGTCGAGTCTTTGATGTTGGTAGGCTCCCTCTCACGTCGTGAATTTTCGGATGCTCCGTCTTCGCCCGTCGTTTTTGCGAGCACGCGCCCGTCCGCCAATCCTGCGCCCGTCCGCCGTCGTCCGTCGAGCCGTCGATTCGATGCAACGGTGAGCCATGACCCGTCTACCCTCCCGTACCTTTGGTTCGTCGGTTAAAAGACGCTAGGGCCATCTTCAACCAACGCCCCGAGTTTCTTACCTGTCGGCCATCAGCAGCGAGCCCCGCCGTCGCAGCGTTAGGCCCGCGCCAACCGCGTCAGAACAAGGGCAGCGTTAGCGTCGTTCGTGCAGGTTCATCCAATGGGCCCGGGGCGGTCCGTTTAGCGGATGGTCGCCAACTCCGGCGACCCGCGCCGTCGGCGCCCGCCGGTGGGGGGTTTACCTCTCGCCCCGTCTAATCGGCCCGTTGGCCTTTGATCGACGGCCCGTGATTTGATGATACCCTTTCGGGGGTCAAACTTGCGAAAAGCCCCCGGATGTTTTTAATGAACACGGCGCCGTCCTTCGCGCATTCCGGGGAGCACGTATTCCTCGAAAGCGTATTTTCGATACGTTACGTTTTCGAATACGCTTTCACTAATTACAGAATTGCCATTATCTTCTTTTGTTCATAACTTGGCGTTTTAAGTCCAAATCGATCCGTTCAAGTTGCGTTAGGATCGTAATTAAATTCTCTACGTGTTTTTGCCCTTTGTTAGTTCAGTTTGCCACTTTGTTAATTTTCGTAGTTAGATTTAATTAATTACCATGCGTTATTTAGTGTTGTTTTATTCATAACTTCGCTTTCGATTTAGCTCCGATTTGCGTGATCTTTATATCTATGTGATCGTAGTAAATCGTGAGATTGATTTATGAAACTTTTTAATTTATTTCGTACTGTTGGTGTAATGTTCTAATGATAGGCTTGTTTGCTTTGCATGAATGATTCGGATTGCGTGTTGTTGCGTGATGTTGAGTAGAGGGTGATCGGTTTTGTGGTGATCATTACTTCGTGTGACTAGGAGTTTTACGAGGACCCGAAGACCAAAGAACCACCACTGCTGCAGAGCAAGTATAACTTGGGCTTTACCTTATTGACCTATTCACCATGAACCATTATTTCATGTGCATGAGTTTAATTAATTTGCCTTAAGGATTTTTCCTAGTTTTGTTATCGTTTCCTTGTCACCTTGGGATTTATGCATTGGGTAGTTGCTTGCTGGCGCTCAACTTAAATGTTAATGAACCCAATGATATTACTTCTTTATGATATGTGAATGATGATGAACATGATAATGAAACAACAGGGCTTAGGAGCTCTTTGGATGCTCTTGGCCCTCCATAAGGACCGATCCGTCAAAAATTTGGGGGAAAAACCGCATAACCGGGAGTGTTATATGGCTCGATCAGTAGTTGATTAGAAAGCTCGTGTGTCTAATTTGTTGGGGGTTACCCTTGTGGAGCAAAAGGGGGTTGGCGGTTGGGTATAGTGCGGTCCCCGCCCCTTGTGTATAGGCTGCGTGTCATTGTGCCATCGGGAAGGTTGGTCCTATATCTGTCGTCATCTGAAACCTATAGTGGCTCTTAACTTGTTAGATAATCTTTCGGAAGGCTATGTATGATTTTTCGGTGTAATGGAAGTCATGAGCCTTTACATTTGAAAAGTCATAACTCACGGTGAAAGTGTACACCTCTGTGCAGTAGTAAAAGCGTTATAACGGCCGTGCTCTCACGGTTATGCTATGAGACCCCGGAAAACTCACGGAATAAGTAACATGATAATGGTGAATTAATGGTGACTAATGGTGAGAATTGAATATGATGATCTTACTTACTTGTTGGGGGATTAAATGGAGCTTAAGCGAACTTAGCATGAATAGAATGTATAAAACTTTGACTTACTAAAAAGCTTACCATGCATATATAACCAAATGTCGACTTTTTGAGCCTCATACACCCTTGTTATACTTGTTGAGTACATTGTGTACTCACTCTTGCTTTATATTTCATTTTGGGAAAATCCGGATGGGTACAGATAGCCATGGCTACCCGGTCCTATGAAGATGACTACTAGGCTTGAGTGTCAACGGTCGATCTTCCTTGTGGAGATGAAGGCTACGAAGCTTATCTAGTTTTTATATTATTGTTAAGACTTTTATGTCATTTATGTTTTGAGATACAGTTCGTGATGTAATAAAGGCACTTGGATGATACTATTTCCTTCGATTTTGTCATTATATGTGTGCGATTGATCCTAGGGTGCACATATAATCTATTGTTCAATTTGTTCTATAAATTGGATATGACACTTAGCCTATAGACATCTGTTGACACTTGTTATCATATAAAATTTTTAATTAATTAAACATGAGAAAGGGGTATAAAAATAATAATAACTTAGAATAGGGTGTCACTAATATATTTCCATCGGTTTTGGTAAAGTTGTGAATTGCGGGGACTAAGCGGAAAAACAAAGAGAGTTCGCGAGCGATGACGACTACGTGGCGTAACGCAATCCAACTCGAGAAAGACTCTAGAAGGCTTCGGACTAATCGGCGTGAACCAAACTTGACAACCGAAGAAAACATCATCTAGAAGACTCGGAAGCCACGGCAGCGGCCTAGAGTGGGACCCACTGGGCCGACGGCCCAATAATGGGGCCGTCGGCCTGCGTGGGTCGCCACGCCGGCCCAACCTGCGGAACGTTCCTCCACGCCTCTAAGACTTCGATCTAAAACCGGTTGTTTTTCGTGTCGGTTTGATCCGAGGGGCGACGGTAGAAGTGAGGATGATTCAAGGATTAATACCACATCGCGCGATGAAGATGAAGAGCAGACGAAGACCCATATATTAGGACCCTAGACCCCCTTTTCAGATCATCAAGTTCTCAATATCACAATTATATTTTTAATAACCAAGTCATTAGAAACATCGCTTTAGGAGGAGTAGCAACCAAGATTAGAACTAGTAGGAAGGGAGAAATCGCGCCCGGATCGTCGGAGGCCGGCTCAAGATCGGGCCTCGTTCTTGTAAGTTCTTCATTGTAAGTAGTTTTCAAGTTCCGACACATGCTTAATATGAATATCTTGATCATGTTTATATTCGAGATTATTTGTTCTAGTATTTACTTTAATTACACATTTAGCATAGTTGAATTATTGTTATGTTCATGCATGGATTCGTATAGCACTCATCCTTTAGATCCGAGGGTGAGTGGTAGAGATGATGTAATCATGGTGATTAGATCTTATTTACCGCGTTTTGCACCCTATGTGCCGGGTCGGTGTGGTAGATCGTGGTGGTGCAAACACCATTGAGTCCTTTTGCAATCCATCCCCGTATGTAGGCCTAGCGGATGTTATTATCCAGGTTGTTCTAAGTTTCGGCCTTAGTCTTCATGGATTCGCCCTCATGTAAGGATTTAATTAGTCTTTCTTCAATGATTGTTAATTGTATTGCATAATTGAGTAGGTCCTAACTTATAGTTTAGAGTTACATATTGGAGTTTCTAATGCTAGCTAGCCTATGAATTACTATCATCCTTCGTATGACACTTTCTATGACTATGGTTGAATACGTTTTATCAAGAACTTTATCATTACCTTTATTGTGAACTTTGATCCTTGTTTAAGTACTTGATAAGTTTAACACTTTGCACACGAGAGATGATTAGATTAAATGATTAATATGTTTAGCACTTATGCATAGTTAATTCACAATAGAAGACTTCTTTCCTGTGGTAGAATATAAATTCAACACACGGATCTTACTCGGTTAAAATGCTACAATGGTATATATTCATATAAAGGCGCTGCGGATACCCGATTATAATTATTTATTTACTTATTAAGAAGTTATCAAGGCATAGTGCGAATATATTTTATTCCTTGCATATTAATAGTTTAACTATAGGGATGACAACCTTTTCAGGATATGCTATGAGCGCAATGAATATTTCTTTTAGTTTTATCTCGAAGCAACATCGATATTCTTTCTTACGCCATTACTAGTTAGTGGCGTTAGAAATACCAATGAACACCTCGCTACTCTTAGAAAACAAACCCTTGCCTTTGGTTGACATAGACCCGAGAAAAGCCTGCTGCGCGACCGTCCTTGTGTAAAATACGATACCACGCTTTACCACCGGGTGAAGTGCTACAGCGGTATTTACGCGGCGCTTTGCGGATTTCTCGTGATGCGTAAGAAACACCATCAAGCATTTACGGTGCCGTTGTCGGGGGCGGTTGTCGTAGTTATATGTCGAGCCTAGTCGACTGTGTTTGGTAGTATCCTTAAAAAATACCAAAAAGAGTTCCCTGTTACCCATGGAGCAACCCACTATCAAATCCTCGTCCGCTCCTAAGGGCGAGCTCATAGAACCATGCCAATCTGCGAAGCCAATCACAACTTCAGATTATGAGCTCCGCCCTGGCTTTATAGCCATGGTTCAGGCCCGAGCCTTTTTAGGATCGGAATATGAAAACCCCTATCATAACCTAAGGGGAGTTTGAGCAGCTCGTGGGCGCGACAATTGCGGGCATGACACACGACACGGTGAGGTGGAAGTTGTTTTTTCGTTCTCTCTCACTAAGAGGGCAAATCAATGGTGCGCCCATAGCGTAGGGTTGGTAAGCGGAGAATGAGAAGAACTGAGAAACAGATTCTGTGTAGCGTTCTACCCGATATCCGTAATCGCGGCCCTGCGACAAGAGATACTCAACTTCCAACAAATAGAGGGTGAAACCATAGGTGCAGCCTGGGACCGGTTTAACACATTACACGATCCGTCCCAGACCTGTCCATACCAAACCACGTGCTTTTACAACATTTCTAGCTAGGATCAGGCAACTGCCCTACTGCTTGATTTAGCTGCCGGAGGGTCGTTTTCACATAAAACCACTGCGGAAGGAGAAGCTCTCCTAAACCGTATTCTTGAGAATACTCCTCCGCTAGAACCCATCCGAGTAGAACCCAAGCGCGAAACAAGAGGAAGTCTCTTCGCTCTTTGCCGAACACGAAACATCTTTAGAGAGACCCTCGCCGAACGAGAACCGGAGGAGACCGTGATGTATGCGGATCTCCGTTCTTCGAGGTTGACCTTACTGATCAATTCGGTGACACCTCGAAGTACGAACAATGGAAGGAATGTTGACACTTGTTATCATATAAAATTATTAATCAAATAAACATGAGAAAGGGGTATAAATCATAATAACAATCTAGAATAGGGGTCACTAACATATTTCCTTCAGTTTTGGTAAAGTTGTGAATTGCGGGGACTAAACAGAAAAAGCGGCAGAGTTCGCGAGCCATGCGACTACAGCGGCGCATAGCGCAATCCAACTCGAGAAAGGCTCTAGAAGGCTCCGGATTACTCCCCGGCGTGGGCGAAAATTGACACCGAAGAAAACATCATCTAGAAGACTCCGAAGCCACGGCAAGCCGGGACCCGTGGTGGGACCCACCACAGGGCCGACCCGCCCAATAATGGGGCCGATCGGCTACCGCTTGCCTGGGCCAAGCCAGCCTGTCTCCGGAACCTTCCTCAACCGCCTCTAAGACGCAATCTAATCCGGTCGTTTAATGTCGGTTTGATCCGAGGGCGTCGGTAGAAGCACGAGATGGATATAAATCCAACACCTGGGCCTCCTCCAGGACTATATAAAGAGACCCCTAGACCCCCTTTTCGGATCATCAAGTTCTCAATTCAGAAACAACGCTTCAAGATCCAAGTCATCAATCCCACGATGTAGAAACATCGCTTTAGGAAGAGTAGCAATCAAGATTAGAACTAGTAGGAAGGGAGAAATCGCTCCGGATCGTCGGAGGCGGCTCAAGATCAGGCCTCGTTCTTGTAAGTTCTTCATTGTAAGTAGTCTTCAAGTTCGGAACCGTTCTTAATATGAATATCTTGATCATGTTTATATTCGAGATTATTTGTTCTAGTATTTACTTTGATTACACGTTTAGCATAGTTGAATTCTTGTTATGTTCATGCATGGATTCATATAGCGCTCATCCTTTCGTTCGAGGGTGAGTGGTAGAGATGATGTAATCGTGGTGATTAGATCTTATTTACTGCGTTTGCACCCTATGTCGGGTCGTGTGGTAGATCGTGGTGGTGGACAGCACCATTGAGTCCTTTGCAATCCATCCCCCGTATGTAGGCCTAGCGGATGATATTATTCGGGTTGTTCTAAGTTTCGCCTTAGTCTTCCGCGGATTACGTCCTCATGTGTGGATTTAATTAGTCTTTCTTCAATGATTGTTAGATGTATTGCACTAATTGAGTAGATCCTAACTTATAGTTTAGAGTTACATATTGGAGTTTCTAATGCTAGCTAGCCTATGAATTGTTATCGTCCACTATTTGACACTTTCTATTTTGCACACATGGATATGACTTTGGTTGAATCTAGTTTATCGAGAACTTTTATCATTATCTTTATTGTGAACTTTGATCCCCTGTTTAAGTAATTGATAAATTTAACACATAAGCTTTACACACGAGAGATGATTAAGATGTTTAGATACATCTATGCATAGTTAATTTACGATAGTAGACTTCTTTCCCCGTGGTAGAATATAAATTCAACACTGGTTCTTACTCCCGGTTAAAATGCTACAATGGTATATTCATATCGTAAACTATGGATACCCGAGTTATAATTGTTTATTTACTTATTAAGAAGTTATTAAGGCTTAGTACGAATATTTTATTCCTTGCACATTAGTAGTTTAACTAGAGGGATGACAACCTTTTCGGATATGCTATGAAGGCGCAATGAATTATTTCTTTTAGTTTTATCTCGAAGCAACATCGATATTCTTTCTAGGCGCCATTACTAGTTAGTGGCGTTAGAAATACCAACAAGCATTTTTGCGCCCGTTCTTGAAAAAAGAAAGTCTTTAGCCCAATAAAATATAAATATAGGAATAACTTGCATGCATCTCTCTCACGCATTGTAAAGTATTAAATTTATCACTAATTGCTTAAACAGGTTTACCCTTGTTATTATTCTTTCTATCTATTTGGGGTAATGTATGAATAGGAATCTTCACGAAAACTTCCTTTCCGATCCGAAAAACTCTTGAAGGAGGCAAGATCCAAGTTGAAGTCTCAACCCAGGATCGCGCCTCGGAAGACTCCTCCAATGTGCGGAAGCTTAGCACCCGTGTTTGAAGTAATGGTGAACAAGACCCTCCGGTGAGTACTCAGACCGACTACGGCCAACATCCGCCTCGGGCCGACGGTCGATGTGGGAGACAAAGCTTTTGAGCTCAAGCCTACACTCATCAACATGGTACAAGCTAGCCAATTTCGTGGAAAAGCCCATGAAGATGCCAATGCTCACCTACAACACTTCCTAGAGATGCGTGGCACCTTCACCATCAAAGATGTCTCAAGTGATGCAATCCTACTTGCCGCACATTTCCCATTCTCACTCTTGGGGACGGCCGGCAAAGTGGTTCTACGCCAACAAAGACAAACTCACTACTTGGGCACTTTGCTCTCTTTGCCTTCCCGGCAAAGTTCTTCCCTATAGGCAAAACCAACGCCTTTACGGGGAAAATCTCAAGTTTTTCAGCAACAACACGGCGAATCCGTTCGCAGGCGTGGGAACGCTTCCAAGACTACATCAGCGAATGACCACACCATGGAATGGAGGCGGCTACTCATGCGGACCTTCTACCACGGGCTCAACAACAACACCCGTGAGACCATGGACGGCCGCTGGCTTTGGAGGTGCTTTCACGTCCCCTAGAATCGAATCAAGCTATCGACCTTGTGAGAAGATGGCGTCAAACCAAGCTTGGAATGACGACCGTCAACCCCCGCAAGAAAGAAAGAGGAATGCACCGGCTAAAAAGAGGTAGACATGTTATGCGCCAAAATGGACTTAATTATGAAAAAGCTTGAAGACAAAGCTCCGAGAAGAAGGAAGTCATGCAACTCTTCGATTCCCCATGACATGTGAAGAATGTGGCAACACTTTGGACACTTTCGGGCAGCCAATGTCCCGAAGCTAGAAGAGGGCGTGAACTACATCAACAACAACAACAACCAAGATCGCCGTCCTCGAATCAAGGATGGAATCAACAGAGACCCAACTACCAAGGTAACTACGGGTAACTATCAAGGTAATAACTCTTTCAATAATTTCCCACCTTTAAGAGAGTTAGTACAAAACCAAGGTAGACTTATGGATAACTGTCTAAGAAATTAGCTTCCAATGATAAAATGCTAGAAACTATTAGTACTAAAATGGAAAGCTTTTCTTCGGCAATAAAGAACCAAAGATAGCTTCAATAAAATGATAGAATCTCGTTATCTCGGTGGCGGCTTTATCTGCTCCTATTCCTAACCAGGTAAGATTCGAGCCGGTAGGAAGAATTAGAATCTGCAAATCTTGTCGATGTCTACTATGAAGGTATTGAGACCAAGGATGAGAAGGACTGAAGTGCACCGACGGGGGGGCATGCCCAGCTAAGAAAGGAGATCGGGGAGACCGGTCGTCACCATTAACATCGGCGCCCGTACCTATGACGCACTCTGCGACTTTGGCTCCAAAGTGTCAACATTATGTCTAAGGTAAACCTTGAGCCAGGTTCAGATTTATTATACACAACCATGTGCCTACAACTTGTAGATGGTCGCTATGCTACCCGAAGGCATCACGAAACGTTTGTCTTTACATCGGTAAGCTCTATGTGGCCACCGACCGTGGTCCGATACGGGCAAAGGTAAGAACGCCCCGTCATTACGGGCGCCCTTTCCTTGCTACCACCAAGGCCATCATCTATTTGTAACACCACGGTTTTAAGAGCAAAACCAGATAAAGCCATATGTGAGCCCCGGAAGTCAATCTCACATATACTTTACAAATTATAAAAGTATCAATTCACAATGCTTAAAAATATAACAAATATAATATAAAAACAGATAACCTCGGCTAGCGGATGGCGGAAAGACTCTTCAATCTTAAGTGCGAGGCTCCACGAGGACAAATCGAGCGGTTGATCACAAGCCTAACTTCCTCTGAAGTGGGGTGAAATAGCAAGGGTGAGTCCATGTCGAACTCCATAAGCATAGCCGAGGGGGTTTATGAGGCTCCCGAGGCGACCTTTATTTTTAAGCTGCGGTTGCTTTTAGAGCTGGTCAAGTTTTAAGCTTAGCGGTAAAGGAATCCCAAACCATTATTCACACTTGTGGGACGGATATCATTATCAAATTAATACCAACAACAAAGTAAGCACACAATTCTATCCATTAGTGTTCCAAGGCCGTTCATAACAGCGAACACGGTGACATGTCGATTTAGTTAACTCTTGCAGAGGTGTACACTTTCACTACGGGTCATGGTTTCCATCGAGTAGGTTCATGATTCCCTAACCAAATGAAGACCATATAAAGCCGTTCAAAGACCCTCCTAACAACATTGAATGGCCAACAAAGGATTCCACCCGTTTCTCCCAATTACGGCAAACCACCAACAAAGCTAGGCGAGACCCCTTGAACAACCAAAGTCAGAGCCACGTGACCCCCATAGCTCATCATCAGTATATCCCGGATATCCACGAATGGATTAAGTCCTTATGGAGAGCTAAGAGCTTCATAAATAAACAACCCCCAAGCTCTTTAGGCCCTATGTACCATGGCATCATCAACTGCTCAGATTAAAATCATACAACAAAGTAAATTTTAGTTGGTTGGCGCTAGCAATTACTACCCAATGCATAAGCCCATAGGTGACAAGGAACAAGTATTCAAGACTAGGATAATCCTTACTTGGTAACCAAGGAGGACACATGCATCATGAATTAATGATTAAGGTGAATAGGACATCAAGGATGATCCCAAGCTATACTTGCCTTTGATTATTGGGCTCTTGATGCTGCTGGTCTTTGCTCGTAGAAGTCCTCTTGATCACTCTCGAACTGATCCCGACTATATTAATCCACCACGCAAACAACACGCAAACATCGATGATCAAACACAAGGCAAACAAGAGCATAATAAGATAACAGTACACCAAACAGTACAAAAACAGTTTGAAAAGCTCATAAAACTATTCTACTCGTCGCTCACGATCATATCGATATAAAGATCACAAAAATGGAGCTAGAACGGCGTGGTTATGAATTTTACAAGCTTTCTAGTAATCAAATAATTAACTAATATTAATTCGAAAATTAAAAGTTCACAAAACTGACTAAAAGTGATACTAACATGTAGATTACGAAATTACGATTCTAACAGTATTTAACGACTCAAATCGGAGTTAAAGCGGAAAAGATATGAAGGTTTGAATACGGATGGCAAACTTGTAAATAACTGAAAGCGTAAACCGTTTGTTAATTACGGGAAATACGCTTTCCAGTTAAGAAAGCGTAAACTGGTGCGGTTATGGCTGAAAGTACGCTTTCGAAGGCGTAGCGTAATAGCTGAAAGGCGCTAAAGGTCTCTTAACAATTAACTATAGACTATGTGGTCTAACTTGTAAATTTCCAAAACGAAAGGGTATTGATAATATCGGCCGCACGATCTTAAATGAACGGGCCGAGATTAGACAGTGGGAATAACCCCGGCGCTTCGCCGGAGCCGAGGGAGACGGCGGGCGCCCGCCATGGAAAGTTCGAGTCGGGCGTTCCCCGATCATCTAGGGCACCATTCTCGACCTTGGGTTGGCTCAATCGAAGAGGAGGACAAAGCGCGAACTCACCGAACCGATTTCGCGGCCGATTAGAGCTCGAGGACGAGGCACGGCTCGACGCCGGGGGCGGCGGCGACCGCCAGCATGCGCGATGCAAAAACAAGGCCATATCGACCGGTTAGACGGCAACCGAAGCGAGCACCTAGAGAGACAAAACTCTAGGACCTACCTAGGGGCGAGACGCTTGCCGGGCCACGAATTTGGCCCTACGGGCGAAACAAGGCGGCGACGGCGATTTTCGGCGGCGGTCGCGGCTGCGGCTAGAACGCTGCTGCGGCTGCTTAGTAGATGGGATTAGGGGGTCGGGGACTCGAGGCTACGCTTATATATAGGGACTTAAGCGGGGGGAGGCGAGGCGCACGCCGAGGGCGGGTCGGTCTCCATGTTCGGCTCAAACACGAGCTTCGGGCTCGGTCGATTCGATCCAGGGGAGGGAAGGGGCGGTGGGACCCACTGTCGGTAGGACAAAGAGAAGGAGGCCCGTGGCTAGCCGCCGCTTGTCGGTTTGGGCGGCCCAAAATGGATTCGAGCTGGGCCAAAATGAGAGGGAGGGAATAGAAAATAAAAAGAGAGGCTTTTCTTTTATTTCAAACACAATTTCTAAAAGATTTCGAATTCGGATTTGAATCAAATAAAAACCAAGCATCTCAAAATAATTTATGCTACAGCATGAATGCAAAATCATGTTTCTACCTCATGACAAATTTTAATTTAATAAAATTTATTTATTTACTAAAATTCTATGCCACAAAAATTGCCAAAAGAAAATCAATTTAACTATTTAAAAATTATGCAAAATTTCGGGTGTGACAAATCTACCCCCTTAAAGAAAATCTCGTCCCGAGATTTGGAAACTGATTGATCAAGGAGATAGAGATACTTCGTCTTGACTCTCTCATTTGCTTCTCGAATATTTCTATTGTCTTGGTAATGACTTCACCTTAGTCTTCTTTTTCCTCTTAACGTTATTCCAAGTGACTTCTTAGAACTTATTTCAGAATGGGTGCTCCAAACCAACTCCCAATTATTATGCAACCCTCAGCCCACTTATCCTGTGCTTGCCGTCTTCACACCGAGTCTCTTTTATGATTCTCTTAATGACCATTTTAGGATCAATGGTATGACCATATCTTCTCCTCTTATAATTCCAAAACCATAGATCTCAACATGTTATTCTATATCCTTTCTACTCCATATATTTACCTCTGTTTCCTATCATCATCGGTCGGCATCGGTAGCTTTAGCAAGGATCGATCATTTATAGAGGGTAATCCAAAGGACAAACTCACAGCTTCAAGTAAACTCATAACTTGAGGATAAATTGAGAGAAGTAAACACATGAGTTTTAAGCCACTACTCCGGCTTAAGAAGAGATAGACCAAGGATAACCGGGAACTGGTTTTCGTAACCTTTCAAACACCTCAACCATCTTATAGACCTTCCAAATGATCATCATGACTCTCATAATCCAAACCAGGTCCAACCATCATCCTCCCTACGTTCTCAAGATACTCAACTTGAACACAATCCCTTAGTCCTTGTTGTTGTTATCTCCATTTAATCCTTGTGATTCCTCGTATTCCAAAATGAACTTATTATTTATCAATTTTATAGCACTAGTGTTACTTAAGTTCCACATACAACTTGGTCTTGGTGTCATTCAAACTTTCTTAGCATAACTATCCTTTAATAAGTCGCCGAAATGACATTTTCTTCACCCGATGATGAAAACATACTTCCATGCCATGCATTTGTGACCATTTTCATCCTATCATAATGCCACATGCTCAATATCAACTTAGTAAGGAAGTCCTTTGTGGAACTTGTACCCCAAAGTAGATTATTAGATCCAACTTCAACTACTAGTGACTTTACTCAAACTAAGTTGCTCGGACTCTGAACCCAATCCAACTAGAAAGTGTAACTTAAAGACCAACTTGTAGCTTGCTGCACTAGTGGTCGATACAATAATTCCTCAATTCTTGATGCTTATCGACTTAACATCCAAGCATCACTTATTATCTCCTCTCGAAAGTAGCATCTTGAGAGACTTGGACAAATCTTCTTTCAACCTCCACTAGAATCATAACATTCCAAGGAAGAACTCTTGCATACTTAGGCGGCGTTAACTCAACACGCCACTCTCAAGTTCTTCATGCAAATCCACCATTAGAGATATCATAACCACGAGAGCTTGATCCAAACAATTTTCACCGACCAAATTGTAGAGAAATCCATCATCCTGTTCCTATGCCATCACAACTAACTTGTCCTGAGTTCTAAGTGAACCTCAAAGTGATCAGTAGAAACAGAATCAATCATGAAGAACACAAACTCCTTGTAGGCGATTCATCCGTCATCACCCTTGAGTGAGAATTGCATGTGCTCAATATTGACATCTCAACGAGAGGATAGCATATGCTTCGGGTGAAGAACCAGAACGTATCAACCTTCAACTTGCAATTTCTTCTGCTTGGCTACCCCTTAAAGAAAAACTTACTAGGGGACCAGCAAGGATAACTTGAACATTCTCCTCAGTGAGTCATCCATCTTAATAGCCTAATGACTTCCCCGAAGAAATTCAGATGCATAAGCTAGAACGAGGATTCTGAAATTTCTTGCGAGCAGAAAAACAGCAGCTCAGTAAAGCATCTCTAACTTCTCTTCTGTAAATCCGATGAAGTTATACTTTTATATCGTTGGAAAGCTTACGAAATTCTCTACAACTTTCATGTTGTCAACTTTTTCAGATTATTTTATTAACCAGGTCGAATCTGAGAAAAACAGTAAGGTTGCAAAACTGTCTGGCAGAACAGATACCCCAACTTCGAACAATCATATCTCTTAGCTCATAATAGGCATTAAGGTGCATGATACGGCATTGGAAAGCTACAGAAGTCTAGTTTCATCCCTTAAATTTTCAGCCAGATCTCACGAACCAACAAAAGTTATAACCGAAACATTGCAGGCTGCTCCAGAATAACAGCAGGGACAGCAACGAGATAACCAAACCAAATGCATATGAACTAACCAAATCTTAATATTCTTAACAAAAAGAACTTGTGGACAAGCCCACAAAGCTCCAGCACTCATTACAAAGATCCAAACCACCAAGAACACAATAACAAATCAATAGACACTCAAAAAGTCACCAACACATCAAAATCGACTCACTAGCTAGACTCAGCGCTAGCGACATTTAAGATATGGGAATCCTAACACTTATGGGCGTGACGGGGGTTCAATATCATCATAGATAGGTGGCTCTCCATTAGCCACACGGCGCTGGTCCACCTCTTCCTCGAACCTTTGTCAATGCGAGCTTTACGCCTTTCCACCAATTCTTCGGCTTTCGGTGATCTTGCCCATCAACTCACGCGTGTGAAGAGGACCATCGTGTGAGCAATTGGGTCTAGACCAACTGGTTCCATTATAGTCCAAGGAGCAGTGGGGTGACTCCTCGGAAGGTAGCGGTTGGCATCTTGCATCTGATCGAAGCGGCGGCGTGGTACTCCTTGTAAGCCGAAGGCGCATCATCCATGCTAGAGAACATGGTAGGGCGAGGACCGGTGTGCCCCAAAGGTAGCATCCGCCAAATTGGCATTCCTTGCCTCATTCGAAGCGAGGCGGACACATACATTAATCGCGAATGTCTCCTCGAGGGGGATGGGTGTACTCATGGCAAATATACTTGACTTGGGCGAACCAATGCGTAGTAGTCCATCAACATGTGCATCGGGGAGTTCATGCGGCGATGTACGTCCATGTGGAGGAAAATACCTCCGCATCGTCCATCGAGGGGCTGTCTTTGGAGGGTCTTGCACAGTGGCGGTGATGGTGCGGTGGTGATGGTGGCTGCGGTGATGAACCACCCCCTTGTGGTATTTCATCTTCATCATCATCGCTTGACACGTCCACGATATCCATTGAATCGTCGAGACACCACCTCCTCCACAACTTCCTCTTCGGGCTCTCGCCCGGGTTACGTGTGGCGCGAATGCGGGGATCTCCCGAGGGAAAACCTCGGTGGACCGATTGGCGACTTGAAAAGAGCCAAATCTTTGGGACCTTGTCGCCGGCATCTCAGGAGATTAGTATGAAATTTCACAATAAGTTAGTAACTAAACCCCAAAAGTTTGGCAAATAATCAAGGAGGCATGAGTAGAGCAAGAGAACTAAAAGCGACCATTCTAACTAAGGCTTGCGTCCCTACGGTCAAAGACGGAATTTGATACCAATTTGTAACACCCGGTTTTAAGAGCAAAAGAAGGAGATAAAGCCATATGTGAGCCACGGAAGTCAATCTCACATATACTTTACAAATTATAAGAAGTATCAATTCACAATGCTTAAAATATAACAAATATAATATAAAAACAGATAACCTCGCCTAGCGGGCGGCGGAAAGACTCTTCAATCTTAAGTGCGGGGCTCCACGAGGGACAACCGGCGGTTGATCACAAGCCTAACTTCCTCCGAAGTGGGGTGAAATAGCAAGGGTGAGTCCATGTCGAACTCCGCAAGTAAGCATAGCCGAGGGGTTTATGAGGCTCGGAAGGCGACCTTCGTTTTTACTGCGGTTGCTTTTTAGAGTTGGTCAAGTTTTAAGCTTAAGCATTAAAGGAATCCCAAACCATTATTCACACTTGTGGGCCGAGATATCATTATCAAATTAATACCAACAACAAAGTAAGCACACAATTCTATCCATTAGTGTTCCAAGGCCGTTCATAAACGCGAACACGGTGACATGTCGGTTTAGTTAACTGCTTAGCGAGAGGTGTACACTTTCACTACGGGTCATGGTTTCCATCGAGTAGGTTCATGACTCCTAACCAAATGAAGACCATATAAAGCCGTTCAAAGACCCTCCTAACAACATTGAATGGCCAACAAGGATTCCACCCCGTTTCTCCCAATTACGGCAAACCACCAACAAAGCTAGGCGAGACCCTTGAACAACCAAAGTCGAGCCACGTGACCCCCCATAGCTGTATTGTATATCCCGGATATCCCACGAATGGATTAAGTCCTTATGGAGAGCTAAGAGCTTCATAAATAAACAACCCCCAAGCTCTTTTTAGTCCTATGTACCATGGCATCATCAAACTGCTCAGATTAAAATCATACAACAAAGTAAATTTTAGTTGGTTGAGCGCTAGCAATTACTACCCAATGCATAAGCCCATAGGTGACAAGGAACAAGTATTCAAGACTAGGATAATCCATACTTGGTAACCAAGGAGGACACATGCATCATGAATTAATGATTAAGGTGAATAGGACATCAAGGATGATCCCAAGCTATACTTGCCTTTGATTATTGGGCTCTTGATGCTGCTGGTCTTTGCTCGTAGAAGTCCTCTTGATCACTCTCGAACTGATCCCGACTATATTAATCCACCACGCAGCAACACGCAAACATCGATGCAGTCAAACACAAGGCAAACAAGAGCATAATAAGATAACAGTACACCAAACAGTACAAAAACAGTTTGAAAAGCTCATAAAACTATTCTACTCGTCGCTACGATCATATCGATATAAAGATCACAAAAATCGGAGCTAGAAGCGGGCGTGGTTATGAATTTTACAAGCTTTCTAGTAATCAAATAATTAACTAATATTAATTCGAAAATTAAAAAGTTCACAAAACTGACTAAAAGTGATACTAACATGTAGATTACGAAATTACGATTCTAACGAGTATTTAACGACTCAAATCGGAGTTAAAACGGAAAAGATATGAAGGTTTGAATCTGGATGGCAAACTTGTAAATAACTGAAAGCGTAAACCGGCTGTTAATTCTGGGAAATACGCTTTCCAGTTAAGAAAGCGTAAACTGGTGCGGTTATGGCTGAAAGTACGCTTTCCCGAAGGCGTAGCGTAATAGCTGAAAGGCGCTAAGGTCTCTTACCGAATTAACTATAGACGGCAGGGTCTAACTTGTAAATTTCCAAAACGAAAGGGTATTGGATAATATCGGCCGCACGATCTTAAATGAACGGCCGAGATTAGACAGGAATAACCCGGCGGCGCTTCCCGCCGGAGCCGAGGGAGACGGCGGCGCTCCGCCGCGGAGTTCGCCGGAGTCGGCGTTCCCGACGATCTAGGGCACCATTCTCGACGCGGGTTGGCTCAATCGAAAGAGGAGGACAGCGCGAACTCACCTGAACCGATTTCGCGGCCGATTAGAGCTCGAGGACGAGGCACGGCTCGACGCGGCGGGCGGCGGCGATCTGCCACGACGGCGATGCAAAACAAGGCCATATCGACCGGGTTAGACGGCAACCGAGCGAGCACGAGAGCGAGACAAAACTCTAGGACCTACCTAGGGCGACGGAGACGCGAAGCTGGCCACGAATTTGGCCCGGCGGCGAAACAGCGGCGGCGACGGCGAATTCTCGCGGCGGTGCGGCTAGGGCTGCTGCGGCTGCTTAGTAGATGGGATTAGGGGGGTCGGGGACTCGAGGCTACGCTTATATAGGGACTTAGCGCGAGGGGGAGGCGAGGCGCACGTCGAGGCCGGGTCGGTCTCCATGTTCGGCTCAAACACGAGCTCAGGCTCGGTCGATTCGATCCAGGGAGGGAAGGGGCGGTGGGACCCACCTGTCAGCCGGACAAGAGAGAAGGAGGCCGGCGCTGCTGCTGCTGATCGGTTTGGGCCGGCCCAAAATGGATTCCGAGCGCGGGCCAAAATGAGAGGGAGGGAATAGAAAATAAAAGAGAGGCTTTTCTTTTATTTCAAACACAATTTCTAAAAGATTTGAATTCGGATTTGAATCAAATAAAAACCAAGCATCTCAAAATAATTTATGCTACAGCATGAATGCAAAATCATGTTTCTACCTCATGACAAATTTTAATTTAATAAAATTTATTTATTTACTAAAATTCTATGCCACAAAAAATTGCCAAAGAAAATCAATTTAACTATTTAAAAATTATGCAAAATTTGGTGTGACATACTGCCGACACCGCATAAAGATCGTCTTCACCGTCAACAAACAGAGGGAGAGATTCAACTGCAAACACAAGACCCTAGCTCCCCTGTTCCACTTTGTACCACTACCGGTACCTCGAAGTACACGCACACGGTATCCGAGGAGAGGACAAAAAGAAGAAGCAAGAACAAGAAGAACCGTCAACCTCGACCACACGTGGAACGAGTCTTGATGATCAATCAAGTTACAAAGCGAGCAAGACTTCGGCATTCCACCACCACTAGAGAAGCTAGATGACCACGAGTTCCGTCAATCCACTTCTCCATTAATCAATGGAACTTCTAGCAAGTTATCTGCGACACGGGATCGGGCATCAACTTAATGTCAAAGGTAACGTATCAATTGATATATGGTAATCTGTCTTTGTGTTCCACCTATGTAATGCTTTGCGGATGGCGGATCAATCACACCGATTCCCGGAAGGTATTGCCTAAACGTCCCCATCAAGATCAAAGGCGCTATGTCCTCACCGACTTTCTAGTCATGGACATGGGAGAAGAAGAACAAGATCCTCCCATAGTACTTGGAAGACCGTTCCGAACACTACAAGAGCCATCATCTACATCGGGGCCGGGCGAGATCCACTTCGGCTTCAAGGTAAAAGATACGTTGTTTCTTCAATACTTACACTAACAATGAACAACCCCCAAGAAAGACCAAGGGCGTAAGCGTCTCCGGAGACTACAAAAAATTTGGACTCGAAAAATGGAGCACATCGAGAGGATAGAAAAAGACATCAAGAAAAAGTACACTCGGCTCCTACCCATCTTGAATCCGCACCACCGCCACACCGAGAGGTCTCCACCAAAGAAATAATCCTCGAAGAAGAAAGAAGGTGCGCTTGCTAAGAAAAGCAACAAGAGTACACCATCGGAGACCCGACCAGTAGCCCGGCATCAATTTGAACAATCGACTTCCTCGGCTACTTGCCGTCTATGCCACCCCTTTGAGATCATTGAAGGAACCTTACCGTACAACATTTATAACGAGGGCCCATAGGCGACACCACGCCATGGGAGTAAGTGCTCTAAACTCGCCGAGAGGTAACTTCGGTATTTATCTGCATATTTAATTTTTTTACGCAAAAGCATATTTCAATTAGCATGTTTCCTTTAGCATTTTTACTTTTACTAAACCTGCACTTAGAAAAATCTCAAAAATATGTTTCTTTGCATTTGCATCAGTCTCCTAAGCCCCATGCAAGCACTCCTTTGCCGTGGTGGCATAAAAAATAAAAATACAAAAAATATTGTACTCATATGTTTTTGCATTAGCATCCCTATTGCATAGAAAAATTCTCAAAAATATGTGGGCACAAGAAGGTCCACATGTTTTTCTAAAAAATAAAAATCCAAAAAGAAGTGAGCACATGAAGGCTCACATTAACATCCTAGAATTTGTTCCTTCGGGTATGTGCGAAATTAATATTAACAGGGGGAGAACATTAAAGGAGCATCTCAAAGAGGAGCAAGCTCCAAGGATGAACAAAGGACTACTTCAAGATCAAGCTTGGGGAGAGCACCCCGTTTACCACGATAAGTATCACTATTTTATATCTTAAATATTAGCTAGATATTATATTTGCTTAGAGTTAATGAGTCTTAGTTAAAAAAGTCTTAGTGTTAAAGAGTCAAATAAATGCTAGATCTTTGTTAGATTGCTTTCTTCCTTTTAATTATGATCTTGATGATATATGCTAAGGAAATGATGATGAATAGTTGCTCGCCTTAATTCCTCTTAAAAGTACTTACACTTTGGACTTAGATTCTCCAAAAGCTTTAAATGCTTAATTTGCTCTAAACCCAACACACTGGGAAGCACATGCTTAATGTGAGTCTTAGCATTGAAAGATAAAAGTACATGAAAAGTTGAGTTCTTTGTTTATCATATTCTTAGAGATACTTGATCCCCACGGTTTTTTATCTTTGAAAATTATAAAACATTACATGATGAGTTCCTTAGCTATGACCCTTAAGAGTTTATCATTAGCATCAAGATCGTCCCCACTCCACTAAATCTATTTGCTTCTAACTTCGAAGCACGCATCCCCATACTCCATTAAGCCGCTAGCCATAATTATAAAAATAAACTCTTGCAATCTTTGGATATGTCTCTCTCGGTTTTTTTTATAGAATTTGGGCTACATTCGAAAAAAAAAAGAGAGAAAAAGAAAAATAAATATTTAGAGAGAAAAGTGAGACGAGAGAGGGAGAGTAATGGACAAAAGTCATACTAGGCTTAGAAGGGCCTACCTCCTAATAATAAAAATATATTTAGAGATGAATAATGGACACGTGTCCAGGGTGAGTAGGACCCACATCTCTAGGAGAGAGAAAAATGGACACAAGTCAGGGGCAAAGCCCCACCTCTCCAAGAATGGGCTGCCCCCTGTGTCCTAGCAATTTTTTAGAAAGAGAGATATAGTCCAAGATGCTTGAGAAGAAAAATATTAGAAAAGGCTAAAAGCGCTATTTACTACCTTTCATCCTCATCCACTTCACCACTATCATCCCACTATGTATGGTCTACCACATGTGTAATTCCACTACATACCATCCACTTAAGAGGGTCATACATAGGATCTCCGAGTTTCTTTTAAAAAAAATATTGCAAAAACCCCGGGATGATAGTTGATCAAAGAACTTGAGACATGGTACTTAACTTGATTGTTTTATCTTGCTTATGATTCATGAAAAGGCTACGCCCCATGGTAAACAGGTAAGAAAGAGCAATGCAGTTAAGAGGAGAATTTATTTCTAATAAACATAGTACTTCCGAGGTATGAAAGCGTAGTAGCAACTTCGTGATCCTACTATAGCATATAGCTTTGCTAGGAACTAGCAAAGGGTAAGCTTAAGGGGAGTTTGTTGACACTTGTTATCATATAAAATTATTAATCAAATAAACATGAGAAAGGGGTATAAATCATAATAACAACCTAGAATAGGGGGGTCACTAACATATTTCCATGGGTTTTGGTAAAGTTGTGAATTGCGGGGACTAAGCGGGAAAAGCAGTGAGAGTTAAGCGAGCCATGCGACTACAGCGGCATAGCGCAATCAACTCAGAAAGGCTCTAGAAGGCTCGGGATTACTCCCGACGTGGGCCGAAACTTGACGAAGAAAACATCATCTAGAAGACTCCGGAAGCCCACGGCGCGCATCATGACCCGAGGTGGGACCCACCGGGCGGCCGCCCAATAATGGGGTCGATCGGCACGCTGGCCAAGCAAAGCCGCCACTGTCTCGCAACCTTCCTCAACCGCCTCTAAGACGCAATCTAATGCGGTCATTTAATGTCGGTTTGATCCGAGGGCGTCGGTAGAAAGCACGAGATGGATCTAAATCCAACACTGGCGCCTCCTCAGGACTATATAAAGAGACCCTAGACCCCCCCTTTCAGATCATCAAGTTCTCAATTGAAACAACGCTTCAAGATCCAAGTCATCAATCCCACGATGTAGAAACATCGCTTTAGGAAGAGTAGCAATCAAGATTAGAACTAGTAGGAAGGGAGAAATCCGCTCAGGATCGTGGGAGGCCGGCTCAAGATCAGGCCTCGTTCTTGTAAGTTCTTCATTGTAAGTAGTCTTCAAGTTCCGGACACGTTCTTAATATGAATATCTTGATCATGTTTATATTCGAGATTATTTGTTCTAGTATTTACTTTGATTACGTTTAGCATAGTTGAATTACTTTGTTATGTTCATGCATGGATTCGTATAGCGCATCATCCTTTCGTTCGAGGGTGAGTGGTAGAGATGATGTAATCGTGGTGATTAGATCTTATTTACTGTGTTTGCACCCTATAATGTAGGGTCGTGTGTGGTAGATCGTGGTGGTGACAACACCATTGAGTCCTTTGCAATCCATCCCCCGTATGTAGGCCTAGTGGATGATATTATTCGGGATGTTCTAAGTTTTAGGCCTTAGTCTTCACGGATTACGTCCTCATGTGTGGATTTAATTAGTCTTTCTTCAATGATTGTTAGATGTATTGCACTAATTGAGTAGATCCTAACTTATAGTTTAGAGTTACATATTGGAGTTTCTAATGCTAGCTAGCCTATGAATTGTTATAGCCCTTTGTTTGACACTTTCTATTTTGCACACCTAGATATGACTTTGGTTGAATCTAGTTTATCAGAACTTTTATCATTATCTTTATTGTGAACTTTGATCCCTGTTTTAAGTAATTGATAAATTTAACACTTAAGCTTTACACACGAGAGATGATTAAGATGTTTAGATACATCTATGCATAGTTAATTTACGATAGTAGACTTCTTTTCCACGTGGTAGAATATAAATTCAACACCTGGTTCTTACTCGGTTAAAATGCTACAATGGTATATTCATATACGTAATGCTTGCGGATACCCGATTATAATTGTTTATTTACTTATTAAGAAGTTATTAAGGCATAGTACGAATATTTTATTCCTTGCACATTAATAGTTTAACTAGAGGGATGACAACCTTTTTCGGATATGCTATGAAGCGCAATGAATTATTTCTTTTTAGTTTTATCACGAAGCAACATCGATATTCTTTCTAGATGCCATTACTAGTTAGTGGCGTTAGAAATACCAACAAGGAACCACCGCCCCGGCTAGCCTGGACAACCCTTGGATAAACTCTTTCTCCAGGGAGTCTATTAAGGAGCTAACGGCTATAATGAGCTGAGAATGGTTTGCGAGAGGAAGGACCCTCTTTCGAGGAAATTCGAATAAGTGTTCCCTCTACGCCTATGCATTTGCAAATATCGAAAGCTGGGTGGAGGTCATGTATAACCCTCTTGTGTGAATAAACATCATGTGCGAAACCTTTGCACGAACTTGTGGCGAGGAAGCCATTAGGACCACGTGGATACGGGGATCACCTAAGGACTCTCAAGAGTTGTTCGCAGGATTCTATCTAGCTGTGCGGCCACAAACAACTCCTAGAAGGCAACGGAAGCATAGCTACGGTAGACTTACATTTGTAATCGAGGATAGAATCTAGTCAAACTACCATGTAAATGGTTTGGGTGTTGAATCCTCTACGGACAACCCCGCTAGGAGTTCGACCAGGTCCGTAGTAAGCTCTTTGGCTCCTTGGACTATAAAAGGCGGCCAAAGAGCACCTCGTAGAAAGGAGGCGCAACTTGAACACATCAAGTGTTGTAAGCTTGACAACCCGATTCTCGGTTGACCCCATCAATCAAAAATGGGCTCGCCGACCGGGCGTAAAGGTCTTTTACCGATCACGGATCGAGGGCCCGAACCAAAGATAAAATCCCGCTCTCCATGTCAAGCTGCGCAACAAACCGCCGGACTCGGGTTCATCGAGGCCCGAACAAACCTTTGGTTTCACCCGTGGCGGGCTCTCGGTCGTAAAACATCGACAGGACCCCACACCACGGACTTTGCGCATAGCACCACGTACTACCATTGAAAGCCGTGAAGTTATACATGAATAAATCTTCCAACACCGGGATGTCAAGTTATCTCTGGATTTTCATATTTTTGATATATATCCAAGACTTCGATATCTGATCGGGCATCCCTTGGAGAAGATTCTTGATCTATCAACATCAGGGAATTAGATGTCAAACTCGGGAAGAAAAATTTTTCTATCCCGGTTACTCGAGCTAAAAACTTCGGTATAAGAACCCTTCCATGAGTATGACACGTCCGACGAGGTCATGGGAGTTATGCTATATGAGAACCCGAAACAGGACCTAGAAAAAAGGCGCCCAATTCTTCATTGAAGAAGAGGGCGACTTCGGGGGAACTCATAGAACTTCCTAAAGAGGAAGAGGCGACTCGGGCCTCGGTTGAGCTTAAACCCCTACCCAGGGGCCTACGCTATGTCTTCCTAAACGGCGATTCACAAGCACCGGTCATTATAAGGGATAAACTTAGTGACCCGAGGGAATCTACCCGGCTAAATAGGCTGTCTTTAGAGAAACAGATCGGTCTTTGGGTATTCCCTTCAAGATCTGAAAGGGGTAAGCGACACTATGCACACATCGCATTCCCATTGACCCTGACAGTACCCCTTCATGCGAACCACAACGCAGGCTCAATAATGCGATGCGTGAAGTCGTGAAGAAGGAAGTTCTCAAGCTTCTTCACGCAGGGATTATCTATCCGTACCACACGGTGATTGGGTTAGCCCAATCCAAGTGGTCCCTAAAAAGGGAGGAATGACGGTCATTGAGAACGCTAAAAACGAACTCTTTCCACAAAGACAAGTCACGAGGGTGGAGAATGTGTATCGATTATAGAAAACTTAACAAGGCAACAAAGAAAGATCACTTCCCGCTGCCCTTTATTGATGAAATATTGGAGCGGTTAGCGAAACATTCTTTCTTGTTTCCTTGATGGGTATTACGGCTACCACCGGATCCCGATCCACCACGATGACGAGCAAGACCATGTTCACATGCCCATACGGAACCTATGCCTACCGTAGAATGTCATTTGGGCTGTGTAATGCACCTGCTTCTTTTCAGCGGTGCATGATGTCTATCTTCTGAGACATGATCGAAGAAATCATGGAGTTCTTCATGGAAGATTTCTCCGTCTATGGTAAGACTTTTTTGAAAGTTGTGCGAAGAACCTAGGACCGGGTCTTGTAGCGATGCCAAAGAAAAGGACCTCGGTACTTGGCGGGAAAAGTGCCACTTCATGGTCCGAAAGGCATCGTTCTCGGGCACCTCGTGTCCGAGAGGGGGATAGAGGTAGACAAAGCCAAAATAGACGCGTTAAAAGCTACCACCCCGGTGAGCGTCAAAGGTATCCGTAGTTTCTAGGCCACGCGAGGTTCTATAGAAGATTCATAAAGATTTCTCGCAAATTGCTAGACCACTTACAGCCCTGCTAGCCAAGGACGTACCCTTTGACTTCACAGATGAGTGCTTACACGCTTTGAAACCCTAAAGAAAGCACTCATCTCGGCTCCGATCATCAACCCCCCTGGATTGGTCGTTTGCCATTTGAAATCATGTGCGATGCTAGCGACTATGTTGTTGGTGCGGTTTTAGGCCAAAACCACGGACAAAAACATGCCATCGCATATGCTAGCAAAACTCGACGGGAGCCTAGCTTAACTCGCCACAGCGGAAAAGGAGCTCTGGCGGTGGTCTTTGCTATCGAGAAGTTTCGATCCTACTTAGTGGGCGCGAAAATAATCGTCTACACCTGACCATGCCGCCCTTAAGTATCTTCTTACCAAAAAAGGATGCGAAACCTCGCTTGATCCATTTGGATTCTTCTTCTCCAAGAATTTGATATTTAAATAAAAGATAAAAAGAGAGTAGAAAATACGATTTGCGGATCATTTGTCGCGTATGCGGTAACTAACATGCGGGAACTACCAATCAACGACGACTACGCGCGCGACATGCTACTCAAGGTGTCGCACTTCAACCCATGGTACACAAACATTGTGAATTACATGGTTGCGGGCTATGTACCACACTGGGAGAACAAGTGAAAGCTCCAAATGGAGAGCGGGCGACACCTATGGGGCGACCCATATCTATCTGCGGGTGTCCAGGCGACTTCTTTGGGAAGAAGCGTACCCAGGGAGGAAGGAATGCAGATCATTGAAAAATGTCATGCATCTCCCTACGCCGGACATCTGGGAGTATTCCGCACACAAGCCAAAATTTGGCAATACAGTTCTTCGGCCGGCGATGTACGGCGACACGAAAGAGTTCATCGGGGAACATGCTACAATTGCGAGGAAGGCGGGAACATCACAGCTCATGATGCAATGCCCCTACATTACAACCTTCAAATAGAAATATTTGATGTGTGGGGCATTGACTACATGGGGCCATTCTAGAGGTCCCATGATTGTGAGTATATCCTGGTGGCCGTAGACTACATGTCAATGTGGGTAGAAGCACTACCATGCAGAGCTGCTGATGGCAAACATGCACGCAAGATGTTCCATGAGATCATCTTCCCCCATTTTGGAATGCCACGCATGGTGATCAGTGACGGAGGATCGCATTTCAAGGACAAAACATTCAAGACATTCTTAAAAGGGCTTGGCGCTCAGCACAATATTGCTACCCCTTATCATCCGCAGACCAGCGGGCAAGCCGAAACCTCCAATAAACAAATCAAGAACATTCTGCAGAAGACGGTCAACGAGATGGGGAAAGGCTGGAAAAACAAGCTACCTGATGCTCTCTAGGCATACGGGACAGCTTACAAAGCCCCCCATCGGCATGTCACCTTATCGGTGGTCTATGGCAAAACCTGCCATTTACCGGTTGCCGAGCATCGAGCTCATTGGGCCATCAAGAAGTGGAACATGGACGTCGGACTTCATTTGGGAAAAACCGTTAGAGACAAATCTCTGAACTGGAAGAATGGCGAGAGAAGGCGTACCACGGTGCAAAGCTCTACAAAAGCGCACAAAAAGATGGCATGATCGGCGCATCAAGATCAAAAAGAATTCACCCGCGGGAGATAAAATACTCCTATTTAATTCCGGGTGAAATTATTCTACGAAGGGAAGCTGAGAAGCAAATGGAAAGGACCGTACACCGTCATCAACACATCGCCACATGGCGCAATCACAATCAAGATGACGCAGGTAAGATACAAAAGGTAAAGCGGTCAACGCCTTAAGCTTTTCTTTGAGCGATGATTCGATCTTAACCAAGAGCTCGATAGAATAGATTTATGCTTTGAAAATTAATTTATGATCATCATATAAAAAAAGAGAATGTATCTTTATAATTAAAATTATTACAACTAAAAAATATATAATAATAATAAATAAATAAATATTTATATATTTATATAAGGTAATAATAAAACATAAAAGTTATCTATATATTTTTACTTTGTTTTAAATAAAGTTTTTACCTTATTAATTTACATTTTAATTCATTAAATTTATCTTTGGTCATTGGTTACACAAAGAATATATACTTTCTAAATTAATTAAATCATAAAAGCGTAACACCCAGTGTTTGTCACGAAGCCTTGTTTCGAGACCGCAAGATTGAATCGGGTGGCGATTTCGGACTTGAATTATTTCGACTATCAACCAACGTCACTATGTTGGCATGCCATGTTCTCCAAATTATGTTTAGCAACTTGAGTTGATCCAAGAATATGGATTGGAGGTAATCCATTGGACAACAATATATCAAAAGTTGGGATCGTTTTTACTTGATTCGACGAGGTTTGACATTCGTTTTCTATCGCTATTATCTCATTGACAATGCAATCTTTAGAGATGATTATCTCTTAATTCATGGGCTAATGGGCGTGGATCCTTAATCAACATTGTAGATGGATGTATACGGGACAATTTTGCTTCTTGGTCCATGTCGAGAATCCGCCCGAATCGGGCCCTAGCGACATCCTAATCCCGTCACCACGTAACCCGCGGTTGTTCGTTAATATGCCTCAAAGGGTGGCGGGGTGTCTGCCCGGCGTGTCCACTCCTGGAGTTCGCCATCTCCATTGCCGACACCTCGCTACCTCGGTGTCGCCACGCGCTGGGCGTCCTATTGCGAGGGTGGAGAGGTCGAGGATGAGCCCAGAAGCTCCTCACTCTCTCATTCCCTCGATCCCCTCGTCCTCCCTCACCTCGGCATCGCGTGCGCGCGGCAGCGTCGTCCGCCATGGACCCGGCCAGGCCGAGCTCCATGGCGCGGCGAGCTCCCTGCCATCGGTGCCGCTCCATCCCGCGCCACCCTTTCGACCCTCCCTCGGCGCCGTGGTCATCACGCACCGACCCGCCGCCTCGTTCAAGAATCTTGAAGGCGCCGTCCGCCGTCGCGAAAGCCATGGCAATGGCCAGCTCTTTGCTCGTGGACCGGTCTTCCCAAGCGCCTCGGATCTTTGCTGTTGGTATTTCTAACGTCACTAACTAGTAATGGCGTCGAAGAATATCGAGATGTTGCTTCGGATAAAACTAAAGAAAATAATTCATTGCACTTCATAGCATATCCTAAAAAGGTTGTCATCCCTATAGTTAAACTACTAATATGCAAGGAATAAAATATTCGTACTATGCCTTGATAACTTCTTAATAAGTAAATAAATAATTATAAGCGGGTATCCCAGCGCAGATATGAATATACCATTGTAGCATTTTAACCAGGGAGTAAGAACCGGGTGTTGAATTTATATATTCTACCACGAGGGGAAAGAAGTCTTCTATCATGAATTAACTATGCATAGGTGCTAAACATCTTAATCATCTCTCGTGTGCAAAGCTTAAGTGTTAAACTTATCAATTAATTAAACAAGGATCAAAGTTCACAATAAAGATAATGATAAAGTTCTTGATAAATAGATTCAACCAAAGTCATATCTAAGTGGGCGAAAATAGAAAGTGTCAAACAATGGACGATAGCAATTCATAGGCTATCTAGCATTAGAAACTCCAATATGTAACTCTAAACTATAAGTTAGAATCTACTCAATTAGTGCAATACATCTAACAATCATTGAAGAAAAGACTAATTAAATCCGGACATGAGGACAGAATCCGTGAAGACTAAGGCGAAACTTAGAACAACCCGAATAATATCATCAGCTAGGCCTACATACGAGGATGGATTGCAAAGGACTCAATGGTGCTGTCACCACCACGATCTACCACACGACCCAGGCACATAGAGTGCAAACGCAGTAAATATGATCTAATCACCACGATTACATCATCTCTACCACTCACCCTCGACGAAAGGATGAGCGCTATACGAATCCATGCATGAACATAACAATAATTCAACTATGCTAAATGTGGGGGAATGCGGAATGAGATTATCAACAAAAAGTATTTGAAAAAAGGGAATGGTCGGTGTCTTAAAGAAGAGTCCTAAGAACTCCTCGGTATGGAATGATTTCTTTGAAAGTGAGACATATATATTTGAAAGGTAGATCAATGCAGGTGGGCAATGGCATAAACACCAGACACGGCATGATAGATGGTGCGGCCGGGTGTCCCTAGCTGAAAAATTCCAAATTGTATGAAATATGTAAAGAAACAGAATTGTTCATTGGCGAAATGAACGAGAGGATGGAGACTTTCTTTTAGAAGGTGTTTGTACGAGGAGTTGCAAATGCAATTAAGGAGACCTGTATGATATAACCTTTCGTTGTGCGTTAACAGTGAAAAGGACAGATCAATCTGGGATCATGAAAAATCTAAGAAATTTTTCAGTCAAGTCGAGTTTATAAAAGACTGCATGCTCACGAACTAAGGGACAAAAACAAGAGACTATGGAAAGCGCCTATACCTCTAAAAATCAAAGTTTTTGTTTGGCTTTTTTTTGGAGCAAGACGCCATTTTAACTAAAGACAATCTAGTCAAAAGAAAATGGAAGGGGAGGGAGATGTGTGCATTACGCTTGAGAAAAAAGAAACTATTAATCATTTATTTTTTTGAATGTGCCACTTTGCAAAATATGTGTGGAGTCTTTTAGCATCGCCTTCGGTGTGCAATCTGAGACCCGAGCAATTCCCATCGGTTCGGCCTTGGATCGAGCATTTTCCCTAAAACTCCTAATATACATATGTTTGGTTTAGCGGCCGGTTTTACGGTCAATATGGAGGATTAGAAATCTGTTTTGTTTTGAAAAGAAGAAAATTAAGTCTCCTATAGAGATTGTATGCTTGATCTCCTCATTTCTCACTTATTGGGCGGGTCCTGGAAGGACGAACTCAAGGAACAAATGATCACGGGCGCTGAAGTTATCAAGAAGGCGTTACTGTCATTCCACAAGATCAATGCACAAGACCAGTCTCAGGAAAAGCAGATGGTGCTGTTCTCCGGATAAAGACATCAACATACCGCTGTAGTCAGTAGAAAGTACCCCTGGGTGTTGCATTGCTGCTATGTTCTGTCGTGTTGGTTTGGTTAGGAGAAGCTTAAGTCGTGCTTGTTGTGTACCCTGCGTGGTACAGGTTGGGAACTGGGTTCTCCCCTTTACCATTCCCTTGGTGTTCTAGGAAGGGCGAGATGGTTTTCCTTATCTTTAGGACGCTACCGTTTACTTTATGCAAACTCTTTGTAATTTTGTTGCGCAAGTAATGAAATTCGGTTTACCGTTGTGGAAAAAAAAACTATGCTAAATGTGTAATCAAAGTAAATACTAGAACAAATAATCTCGAATATAAACATGATCAAGATATTCATATTAAGAACGCGTGTGCGGAACTTGAAGACTACTTACAATGAAGAACTTACAAGAACGAGGCCCCGATCTTGAGCCGGCCTCCGAACGATCTGGAGCGGATTTCTCCCTTCCTACTAGTTCTAATCTTGATTGCTACTCTTCCTAAAGCGATGTTTCTACAGCGTGGGATATGACTTGGATCTTGAAGCGTTGTTGTTGAATTGAGAACTTGATGATCTGAAAGAGGGGGTCTAGGGGTCTATATATATATGGGTCTTCTTATGTCTCTTCGGCCTCGCGAGGCGATGTGGTACTAATCTTTGATCCATCCCGTGCTCCCACCGACGCCATCGGATTAAACCGACATTAAACAACCGGTTTAGATTGTGTGTTAGGCGGTGGAGGAAGGTTAGGAGGCCGGGCTTGCGTAGCGGCCAAGTGGGGCCGATCGGCCCCATTATTGGGCCGATCGGCCCGGGGGAGTCCCCCCCGGGTCCCGTCGTGCGTCGTGGCTTCGGAGTCTTCTAGATGATGATTTCTTCGGTGTCAAGTTTGGTCCACGTCGGGAGTAATCCGAGCCTTCTAGACTTGTGTCGGAGTTGGATTGCGTTACGTCGCGTAGTCGCATTGGCTCGCGAACTTCTGCATTTTTCTGTTTTAGTCCCACGCAATTCACAACATTACCAAAACTGATGGAAATATGTTAGTGACCCCCTATTCTAGGTTGTTATTATTATTTAAACCCCTTTCTCATGTTTAATTGATTAATAATTTTATATGATAACAAGTGTCAACACTGCCGAAGCTTAGAAGCCGAGGCCGACCACGGCGAGTGGTGCGCACCACCTGGCGCTGACCGCACCCTCGGCTGGCGGCTCCGGGCCAGCGGCCCGGGAGGCGGTTTGTTACCTTCCAAAGCCCGACACTACCGACATTGGATGATCGGTTTGGCACGTATGGAAGGTTTTCCTAGGTCGGTTTTGGTGTTTTAACACTTAGGCCCCTCCCCGTTGTGTATAAATAGCTCCCTCCTTCCACTCTCTACATAACAATTCAAAGGAGAAACCAGTCCACTTGTGCAAGAGAGTAGAATTAGATCTTCTTCTTCTACTACTACTTCTTCTATCTTCTTCTAATTCTAGAGAGTGAGAGAGGGAAAGGCTAGGAAGAAGCTTTGTTCTTTCTACCCGGAGTTCTTAGGTTCGCCTCTCGGTGTTCCTTGCGGTTCCTAGGAGGATGGAGTACCGGACTTGTCGGTACTCGCCCGGCTTGTACCTCTGCAAGCCACTTACACTTTGGTAATAAGTCTTGTGATTATCTTGTAGCTACTTAATTTCCTTCGTACATTTCTTAGCTGTTGTAGACTTGCGGGATTGGTAGATTGTCTCGTTAAGAGCGTTAGTTCTTGGTGAAGGAACTCTTTGACCGGGGAACCTTGGCCAACATCAAGAAGCGTGACCAATAGTGCAAATGTGGTGTTTGGACTAGCGTTCACCTACCTTTTGTGGCGCATCCCACGGTTGAGGGGGTAGGCGGCTTGGTCGTGATAAGCCTTGTCCGTTGTTGGCGGTCGTTATCGACCATTTTATACCGCCATTTTTTGTCCAAATCCGGAGAAACAAGCATACTTATGACACATATACATATGATATGACCCCATTCCACTTGTTTCTCGAGAAAACATATTTTGCAGGACAAATACCGGAAACAAGTAGAAATGCATGAAGTAAAGACGTGAGCGTAAAGCAAAACACATATTCGAGAAATGCGCAAACCAAGGGGGAATAGAGAAAATCCCAACTCAAGGCCGAATTGGACCGAAGCACCCCCTAAACTACGGATCCAGGCCGGCCCAGGAGCCCAGAGCGAAAGGCGGTCGCGAGACAAGCCACCCCCGGTCCGGCCAGACTGGAAGTGGGTCCAGCCGGACCCATGGTGCTACCTCTCGAGCCGACCTTTCACAGGCGGTTGCATGCCGCCATGCATATAGCGGTATTGCTAGGTGCTTACATTTTTACCTGCATGAAACCGACCATATTAGATATAAATAGATGGGTAGAGCTCTCCATTCAAACACACACCACACAAGAGCTCTCTCCCTACCACTTGTATCTTTTACTTTTTGGTTAGTATTAGGAGCTTGGCAAGATGTAATACAAGTTCAAGATCAACTATGGAGGTACTTGGTATGATCCATTTATTGTTCTTCATATCATGTTCTTCATCTTGTTCTTGTTCTTATTATCAATATAGCTATGCTTATGAACTAGAGTATAGTTCCTATGATATGATCTTAGAATTTGAACTAGTATATAGTTTTCATGTTACGATCTTGTCATATAGAACTTTATGCTTAATGTATTATACATACATGTTTAGACCTAATCCAAGTTGAGATGTAGAGTTCTACTTTGAGTTGGTCTTGGTCGTTGTTGGGTTATGGGATCGTCGTGCGTCCTCATGGCGGATGCTCTAGTAGAAGGACCCGGGACCCGTGCAAGCCTTGTTACACGCTAGAGTAGTAGTCGATATCTTGGACGTGGTGTCTAGGCTAGAGGCTACCTTCGGTTGCCCCATTCATCAAACGGACGAGGTGGTAGGCGGTAGGTGGTGACAGCCATGTCCGTCCCTTGTAATCCCCACGTCTCGGGTGGTGCGGAGCATTGGCGAGAGCAGCGCCAAGCGGACCAAGTGTTATCCGGTGCCCGGCAAGTCAACGGTGACCATAGCCATCTTAACTTAGAATCTCTAATGGTACAAGCACGTAGTATACCGCTCCCTAACATAGCTATTCGGGATATGCCTTACTCTAGTTTAGGGTCTTCTTTATCCTTGAGACCGCTCGAATGTGTGTGTCAAGTTATCCTTCTTATCCTGTTCTATCCTCTGTTATGAACCTTGGTCTATTGCATAGTCATGTTATCGTGTCCATGTTCGAGATAGAGACTTCTACACCATGCCTTCCCCGTGGAAATACGATACCTGAATACTTCCGGTGAAAGCTACAATGGCATTTACGTGGCGCTTATGCGAACCCTTTTCGCTTTTGCGTTAAGAAACGCAAACAAGCTTTTCGGCGCCGTTGCGGGAAGGCGTTGGTTTGAGGAATGATCTATTTGAACATGTTCATGATAATATGCATGTGTAGTAGCCTTTGTTTATAACAAGGGTTTATCATAAAACAAAAAATATATATATGATGAAAATGAAACATCCTCCTTTGAGAGCTTCACTAAAATTTTGAAAAAAATAATAACAACTAGCTCAAATTGCTGCTCTCGCATATGTTTTCCATTGAGGTAATTACGGGGGATGGTAAGTCCCTTGTGATCTATGTTGGCATTTCTTAACGCAATCAAAGGAAATAGGTATAAAACTCATCCCCAATAAAAAGCGCCGAATGAAATGCACGTGACATTCCCAAGTAAACCACCATGTCGGTGATCCAAAATGAGATTGTCAACGGGATAGATCTTGCCATCTTAGATATTCATCATAGCAGTTTAAGCGCACGGACCGATCATTGTAGCATTTCACGGGAAGTATTCGAGGTATCATTATTTATATTTTCCCAAAGGAAGGCATGTGATTAATAAATTAGCATGTCATGCGAATAGAGGAACATGTGTTTGCTTAGACCAAAGTGTTCATAACAGGGGGTAAGCAATACGGTATATGGATAGTGTGACACACTTAAGAATCCACCAAACAAATAGGATAAATAAAATAGATAAAGAATAAATGAATAAATGAATAACCTAAAAAGAGTAATTCTAATGTATCTAGTCATGGCCATACAAATGAATAGTTAGGATCATATGCAAATTGATTTAGTCGTTAGGTCTAGGATAACGAGGAGACTGGATACCATACGGCCCGATAGGAAGCATTTACTTAACTCCTACAAAGACGAGGGCTTAACGTGGGGATTTCAAGGGGCGGTCAATGCTTGTCACGACCAAGCCGTCTATCCCCTCAACCGTGGCGTGCACTCATATCCGCAGGTGTCGTAATACCCGATCACCATGCCCGCATATTAGAGCACTACTCTTGTCCCCCCAGGGATCCCCACTCGTCGAATGGACGGACTAGAACAAGAGCAAACCCGAAGGAACAACGAACCGACATCCCACCTCTAATCAAGTTAGGCATATGATGATCGATGAAGAAATGTGATGAACATGTCAAGATTATGATATGTAAACTATATGCTAGTTCATATACCAACACAAGAACATGAACAAAACTATACTATAGTTCATAAGTTAGGCCAAGAACATAGATATAAGACTTGTAAATAGAAGAATGCTCCATAGAGTAGATGTATTACCAAAGCACTTTCTTCTAGGAGACAAGCCCTCCTTGTAGCTCTTCTACTCCAAGTGTTAACTAAGAAAGAATAAAGAAGAAAGAAGAAGAAGAAAGAAGAAGAAGAAAGAAGAAGAGAGAGGTAGAGGAGGTAGAGAGAGAGATTCTTTGGTTTCTTTGGACTCCAAGTGGTGTGTGTTGAGAGAGGGAGAGAGGGGGGCCTACTTATACACTTGGAGGAGGGGCCTAAGTGCTAATTTACACCAAAAACCGACTGTAAACCTTCCTTGTATGTGCAAACCGACCAACTAAGGGCGGGAAACCCCGTTTGGAAGGTGCATGAACTCCCCGAGGTCAATAAAAACCGCCTCAAGGAGGGTGCGGCCGCGACTGTGGTGCGCCGCACACCTCGGTGCGAACACATGGTTGATTTATATCAAATGTGTTTTTAGTTTTGTGATGTAGTGATTGTCAACAGTCAACATTCTTCCTCTATTTTCTTTTTGCGAACACATGGTTGATTTAGGTCGCATGTGTTTAGTTTTGTGATGTAGTGATTGTCATGATCAACATTCTTTCTCTATTTTCTTTTATTCTTTATGCTTCGGCTATGTTCACCGGCACACGTGGAGTGTGTCAAGACGATCTCTTGGTTCGTGTTGTGCGGTGTGGAGCTCGGAGATGGTAGCCGACGGAGAGGTGAAGGTACCAAGGAGGACGTCTCGGGCCGATGGACCGCATGGAGGTGAAGGGCGGACGTGAGGCTTGGGACCGAGGGGACCGAGGGCCGGGGGTGGCTAGCCATGGTAGGCGACATCCGGGGGACATCGACGGATGCAAGAGGGCGTGGCAGGACCGCGTGTCGATCGGGTCAAGACGGGCGTGCGCGGCGGGCGGGGAGCTCGGATGACTTGGCGACTCGAGGCGGTCAAGACGGCGATGACACGTGTCGAGGAGGTTTGGTGGTTTGCCCTCAAAACCATCGACGCGGGTTTTCGTGGTTTGGGCCTCAAAACCACGGGCGGGGTTTGGTGGTTTGGGCCTCAAAACCACAGGCGCGGGTCAAGCGGGTTTGGGCCTCAAAACCCGAAGTGTTTCGGCGGACGGAAGGACGGCACGTGGCGGCATCGGGGAGGTTGCGTGGAGGCAAGGCTACCGGTGAGGAAGGCGCGGTGGTCAGTCGGATCGAAGATTACCCAGAGTCGATGAAAATAGCCTTAGGGTTACAAAATCGACTCATGTATCGTAGGGGGTAGTTTAGGCGAGGGAACGGGGCTATTTAGCGGAGGCATACCCCTTCATCCTCCTCGCCTCTCATTTTCACAATTCCTAGTTAGGGTTCCGGACTAAGGTGTGAGAGGTCCACCGATTTGTACCAAGATTTGCGAGCAAGGGCTAGTTGTGATTAGCCTCGTCACGGGGTGACGTTTGGATCGATCAATCGGTGTTCTTGTTTTGTTCATGAGCTGTGATTTTGGTTCTTCACTTGTTCTTCCCGAGTTCATCCTCTCCCCCTCTATTCTCTTCGCGATTTCTTCGTTTTGGCACCGTTTGATCTCGTTTTTTTCTTGCGTTGATTCGTGCTAGGACGTGAGAGGATCATTTCCAAGGATTTGAGCTAATTCCTCACGAGCACGTAGATCGGGCGAGTTTTGGATCAAGGTGACATTTTGGGTGTGTTCTTGGTGTGATCCGCGATTTCTCTCGATTCACTTGGTCAAACTCGAAATTTCAAGGGAAATGGTCACCCACATGCCTAGATGCTATGGCTTGATTTTTTGTGACTTGAGGTTGCGATTTGATCGAGTATGATCGGATTTGGGAGAAATCGCCGCCGGCGGCGACCGCTGTGCGACCGCTCCAGCTCGAACGAGCGGCGCGGACGGTCCGGCCCCGGGGGCGGGCGATCCGCCCTCGGGACTCGGCGGGCCGGCCGGCGCCGCCTTCGTGCCACGGCGGCAAGTGCGGGCGATCCGGCCCCTACGGCGCGGACGGTCGAGCGATCGGCGAGTCGAAGCTTGTGTTTTACGGAGATTTCGTGCGGACGATCCGGCTCTAGCTGAACAGTCAGGCCTTACTTGCGAGACGATCCGGCCCCCGGAGGCGCGGACGATCCGGCTCGAGTTTTTCGGCCGGGTCGAATCGGTTGGGTTTCGTGATTTTTGCCCGGTGAGACCGGTCCGGCCATCAGCGCGGGCGATCCACTTTGGACACCGGATAGTCCGGACTCCCGTGTCGGACAGTCCGGATTCCAGTGATTTGGTCTTTGTTTTTCTCCTCTCGCTTGCGTGGTCGTTTCGTTTGGTTTCGGTTGATCATTTGTGACTCTAGAGCAATCTCTAGGTCATCCACCTTGCATCCAAGGTCGTGATCATACCGTGTGGTGTTCGCTTTTTACTCCGAGGGGTTGTGAGAGCTACATAGTCACTAATTCGAAAGAATTTAGTTGAGGCTCCCATTCACCCCCCCCGTCGCCGTTTGGTCCTTCAATTGGTATCGAGCAGGTTAAGGATCAAATCCACCTTAACTTAGGTTCTTGATCATGCAGAAGGCGACATGAAGAGGTTTGGTCACTTTTGGTGGCAAGCCTTCGGAGTACGATGGCACCAACTATCCCTCTTGGAAGATTAAGATGCAAGCACATCTTATGGGGATGGATTGGAGAGTGTGGGAGATTGTGGAGGATGAGAACTACCAAGTGCTTGCCGCTCGAGTGGGTGAGGAAGAAATTGCCCAACACAATGCCAACAACCGAGCGAGGAGTGTCTTGTTCTCTAGCCTCAAGGATAGCGAGTTTGAGAGAGTTGCCACTTGTGAGACCGCTAGAGAGGTGTGGAAGACTCTAGAGAGCTATCATGAGGGAACCACACAAGTCAAGGCCCGCCTCTGAGACCTACAAGAGAGAGTACAATAACCTCATCCAGCTTGATGGCGAGTCCATCGATTCTCTCTTTGCTAGGTTTCGGGCGATGCGCAACAAGCTTCAAGCGAACAAGCCTTCGGAGAGGTTGGACGAGCACGAAGCGATCGCGGCTCTTGTACGCCTGGATTGGAAGGTGTGGGATGTGAAGGTGTCCGCGATCATGGAGTCTTCCAACTACGACACCCTCACTCCCGACGAGCTCTATAGCAAGCTCAAGTCTTCTGAGATCGAGGCTCAGATCCAGGCGAAGCTCAAGAACCCATCTGCGCCGAATGTTGCACTCGTCTCTAGTAAGAGCGGTTCCCAGTTCTTACGCTAACCCTTCACACAATTTCTTTTCGCCTTGTCTTCTTTGGTGTGCGTGGAGGAGGAGCAGATGGAGAGCCTTGGGGATGATGAGCTTGCACTAGTCATCGGCCGATTCTCACGGTTCCACAACAACCGCATGAATCGTCGGCGTGGCGGTGCCTCAAGGGCGGATGCTTCGAAAGTGCGGAGATCCCGGACCCTTCGTTGCCCTTTGCCCCCAAGAAGAACAAGGACAAGCACTCGGCGAGAAGTACTACTCCGGCAAGTACGACTCGGGCAAGCGCAAGGACAAGCGAGTACACCTCCGGCAAGTACAAGTCCAAGAAGGGATTCGACAAGGAGGCGATCAAGAAGAAGTACCTCAAGCGTGCCAGGAGCAAAAGCACGCCTTCCTTGCTTCCCCTCGGCGACCTCGACAACGACTCTTCGGACGGGCAAATCTCCTCAAGCGATGAGGAGTCCGGCGCAAGGTCGAGGACAAGCTCAATGGACTTTGCTTCTTCACCAACTCCAACTCCAAGTCCGAGGGCTTCGCACCATGGCTCTCGACGGAGAAGTGACCGACAAACATCAAGGCACACGACAAAGCAACTCTTCACCATCGAGGTACCTCCTACAATCGAATCTCTCTCCGATGAAGTTGACTCTTTGGGCAGGCGCTTGTTTGTCAAGAGAAGTTGCTTAAGCGTGCGCTAAGGAGAGAAAGGAGTTCAAGGAGAAGTGGGAGATGGTCGTGGATCGAGATAGAGTTGCTTAGGAAGCCACATTCTTTCATTTCGATGAGACGAAGTGTGATGCTTGTCTTTGTGCATATGTCTAGTATCATGTCTTTGCGGTACCCAAGTATTACGCTTTGCTAGATGAGCATCTTGATTTGAAGGCTAGGCCTATGTTGTTGAGTGCGTGCAAGTCGTGTCTGGCTTGCAATAACGAGTTGGCAGAGAAGGCCGCCAAGCTTGCCGTGCTTGAGAAGGCCAACTCGGATAGCACTTGTCTTTGAAATGTCCTAAGTGTGAAGCTTTGGAGTTGGAGCTCATGTCTTGCGGGCATGACAAGGGGAGAGCTGAAGAGGAGATAATCTATCTTCGCTTCGTCCCGAAGTTGGGTGTCTAGTGGAGAGCCTCGGCTTGGCATGATGATGAGTCGAGTTCAAGAGGGGGGACCGACACATCGGGATTAGGCTTTGCTATAGGTGGGAAGGGTGAAGTTATCTATGGTAAGGTTGGTCAAGGTAGTGGTTTGAGCTCGAAAGTGAGAAACCAACCAACACTCCTAAACCCGACCAAGATCACCCCACCTAAGCCTACCGAACCCATTGTGCAAGATAGCATTCTCCAAGAGCCAACCAAGACTCCACCTCCCAAACAAGTGTGGCTTCCCAAACCGAACCACCTCAAGAACCCTCTTGACACTTTGCCCAGGATCCCTGAGGAAACCCTTCCTAAGGCCAAAACCACAACAAGAGTGAACCATCCACCCAAGAGAGTGAACCAACCACCACCCAAGAGAGAGAGGTGAGGTATCACTTTGTGAGTATTGCTAGAGAGATGGTCACTTGGTTGAGTTTTTGCTTTAGGAGGAAGAGGGATGCTAGGCGTCGAGTGGAGTTTGAGAACCGTGACATGTATCACCCACCACTTGGCATGTATGAGAGGGGTGTGCGGTCGGTTCGAGGCGAGTTTGCTAGGCCCGAAGGTAGGAGGCCTCGTGAGGTTTGGGCCACGGTTTGTGAGACCGTTTGGCGGTCGTGCTCTCTGAGTGGATGTGGATCCTCGCTTTGGAAGTTTTGAGGTTGATAAGAGGAGTGCACCGCGCTTTGCTATGAGTGGTGAGAAGTTTGGTAAGATGGGGCATGGGATGTTTGTTTTGCCTAATGCTTATTTGGGGCATGATGGTCAACACCGGTACTCTTCCAAGTTTACTAACCTTGGTGTTGTGCCATATGCTCATCCCATGTTTTATCGTTGATACAGTTTGGAAATTTGGAGGACATGTGGTTCATTGACTCGGTTGTTCTCGACACATGACCAGGAAACTCTCGGTGGTTCTCGGCCTCACCCCCATGAAGATGAAGGAGTACATCACGTTCGGGGACGACAACGAGAGGAAAGATTCTATCACGAGGGTCAATCGGGATCAATGACCACTTTGTGCTCAAGGATGTGGCGCTCATCTCCAACCTGCACTTCAATCTTCTATCTGTTTCTCGGCTCATGGCGACGGATATGAGGTACGCTTTAAGGTTGGATGTTCTCGAATTTTGGACTCGTAGTGATCTTATTTCTTTGGATTGTGCCTTTTGGGCAAGTCTTTCGTGCTGATTTTTTCTCGTGGCTTTGGCACCTCTTGTTGCTTGTTGGCCGGGTCCTCCCTCGATTTGTGGAAGTGGCATAGGAGACTTGGTCACTTGAGCTTCGATCTCCTTGCGAGGTTAAGTTCAATGGATCGATCCGAGGATTGCCTAAGCTCAAATTTGAGAAGGATTTGGTTTGCCACCCTTGTCGTCACGGGAAGATGGTATCCGCTTCCCACCACCCGGTGACTCGGATCATGACCTCGAGACCGGAGAGATCCTTCACATGGACACAGTTGGTCCATCTCCAGGTGAGGTCAGTGGGTGGGAAGTGGTATTGTCTAGTGATCGTTGACGATTTTTCGAGATATTCTTGGGTCTTTTTCATGGAGAGCAAGGATGAGGCTTTTGGTTTTGCTCGTGATTTGATCTTGAGGCGGGCGAGTTGTGAGAGGCAGCCATTCGTGCGATTCGCGGTGACAATGGCACATAATTCAAAAAACTCGGTTCGAGTCTCTTTGCACTAACTTGGGTGTCGAGCACCGGTTTTTCTAGTCCTTATGTTCCGCAGTGAGAATGGGATTGTTGAGCGGAAGAATCGGACGCTTGTGGAGATGGCAAGGACCATGCTCAATGAACACAAGACTCAGGAAGTATTGGGCTGGAAGCGATCAACACGGGCGTGCCATGTCTCCAACCGCATTTTCCTCCGTGCTTTCACCAAGAAGACATCATACGAGTTGCGGTTTGGGAAATTGCCCAAGGTGAGCCATTTCCGTGTGTTTGGATGCGGGTGCTTCATTCTTAAGCAAGGTAACCTTGACAAATTTGAGTCTCGTTCAGTTGATGGGATTTTCCTTGGATATGCCTTGCACTCACATGCCTGCTGAGGGGTTCTCAATCTTGAGACTAACCGCGTTGTAGAGACATGTGAGGTAACCTTCGCGAAACCGCACCTTGTTCCTCGCCTCGTGTTTGAGTGTGCGGGAAAGGAAGAGATAGAAGCGAGCATCTTTGTGGAGGAGGAGCGGGGAAGATGTTGGCGGGGTGATCCCGGCGACTCCACCGCTTGCCCTGGGGTCGACCTGCGGCGGCGACGACCGCCACGGACCGGACCCTTCTACCACTACTTCTTTGGGGTCCGTGGAGCAGCTCCCTCGGGCAGAGGCCGCCCTTTTTGAGGAGGTTCCGCTTTGGTCGAGGGGAGGCGACTTCTTCGGCAAGACGGCGCCCACGGCTCATTCGGCGCCATCATCCCCGGGACGCCATGATTGGAGGGCTTGATCAAAGGGTAACTCGTTCCAAATCTTATGCCATGTGTCATTTTGCTCATTACGCATTTGTTTCCACTATTGAGCCCAAAGATGTTGACACGGCATTATCGATTCGGATTGGGTCAATGCCATGCATGAAGAGTTGCAAAACTTTGAGAGAAACCAAGTCGGGTTTTAGTGCCACCTCCGGCTCGGTGTCATCCCATAGGAACCAAGTGGGTGTTTAAGAACAAACAGAGTGAGGATGGGGTGGTTGTGAGAAACAAAGCGCATTAGTTGCCTGAGGGGTTTTGCGTAAAGAGGGAATAGACTATGAGGAAACCTTTGCTCCCGTAGCCCGCATAGAAGCCATTAGGATTTTGCTTGCTTTCGCAGCCTCGAAGGGCTTCAAGCTCTTCCAGATGGATGTCAAGAGTGCCTTCCTAAATGGGTTCATAGAGGAGGAGGTGTATGTGAGGCAACCCCGGGTTTGAACATCCTAAACACCTGCAGACTTTGTGTACAAGTTGTACAAGGCCTTGTACGGCCTCAAACAAACCCCTAGAGCCTGGTATGAACGACTGAAAGCTTTCCTATTAGCCAAGGGTTTTGTGATGGGGGCTGTAGACAAGACCTTGTTCCTGCTTAGGAAGGGCAATGACATACTCCTAGTCCAGATATATGTGGATGATATCATCTTTGGTGGCTCTTCACATGCTATGGTATCGAGTTTTTGCGAGAGATTATGAGCGGGGAGTTCGAGATGAGCATGATGGGCGAGTTGACCTACTTCCTTGGACTTCAAATCAAGCAAACCAAGGATGGGATCTTCGTACACGGGGGCAAGTACACGAAGGACATGATCCTTAAAGTTTTCGCATGGGTGAGGCCAAGCCTCTTTTGGCGCCCATGTCGACGGCGGCGGCCCCGACGAGGACAAGGATGGAGAATTTGTGGACCAAAGGGAGTACGAAGCATGAATATTGAAATTGAGGGATGAGCCATGTTACCAAAATGATGCTTAAGGTGAAAGAAATGGACCTTTGAAGCGTGATACCAATCGGAGTTGCGCCATTTTCACCATACAAGCATCAAGATAACTAGATTTTCATCAAAACTCAAAGTACCACGTGAGATCATATTATAAGCAAGGTACTTGAATTAAGAGCGGAATTTAGAAAAACTAGCTATCTCCTATGCATGTTAGTTGTTCAACCACTTGCAAACCACTTGTGAAACATTGAACTAGCATACACCACACAAGCATGTAAATATGGAATTAAAATATATGTGCAATGAGCAAGTCATATGTTAGTGCACAACCAAATGCAACAATTTGTCTATGAGCTTGCTCCCCTACTTGTGTGAACCACTTGAAAGATTTCTCCAAAAAAACATGTGGAATTTTCAAAATTTTTAAAACCTTTCATGCACTAATCTCTCCGCCTTTTGTCGACAATTTCCACAAAAGGTATGACCATGTTGTGTATTGGAAGAGAGAATAGTGCTCAAATTTGGTCAAATTTGGATCACTTGTCAAACATATATTTCGGTTTGAACCAAAGACAAGCTTCTTCACACCTCATGACAAGGGTTATCTTGCCTATGTTGAAGCATATGTGTGAAAAGATAGCCAAATTCAACACTTGAGATTGCAAGCCCATAAACATGTCATATGTCATCACTAGATCAATCAAGCATACATAGCAATAGTGATGGCATACATACATTGAAATCCTTTTATTTTCATGAATGCATCCTAAGGCACAAGTTATATGTCTATATGTTCTAACAAGTCCTTAGTTATCATGAATGTCATGCCAAACAATGATACCTTTACTTTGCTTGATGGAGGGGCATGTCATGATAGTGAGGTGCATTTCAACTCATATTTGAGAAGTCAAGGATGTTCAACTCATTTCTTAGCTTGCAAAACCTCTTCTCATCTAGTGGCTTTGTAAAGATGTCGGCCAATTGATCTTCGGTGCCAATAGGTTGGATAGCAATGTCACCCTTTTGTTTATGATCTCTAATGAAATGATGCCTTATGTCAATGTGCTTGGTTCTTGTATGTTGAACAGGGTTTTGAGTCATCTTGCAAGCACTCTCATTGTCACAATACAAAGACACATGATGGAAATCAAACTCATAGTCCTTCAATGTTGATCTCATCCATAGCAATTGTGCACAACAACTACCGGCACTAATGTATTCGGCCTCGGCGGTTGAAAGTGTCACACCGGTTTGCTTCTTTGAGGACCAAGATACTAGAGATCTTCCAAGGAATTGACAAGTGCCACTTGTGCTTCTTCTATCAACCTTGCATCCCCCATAGTCGGAGTCCGAATATCCAATAAGCTCAAAGTTTGACCCCTTGGGATACCATAGCCCAACATTTTGTGTGTGCTTCAAGTACCTCAATATCCTCTTTGATGCAAGTGAGGTGACTCTCTCTAGGTGAGGATTGAAATCTTGCACACTTGCCCACACTAAACATCACATCGGGCCTAGAAGCGGTCACATAGAGTAAGCTTCCAATCAATGACCTATAGTACCTTTGATCAACCATATTGCCACTTTCATCATTGTCCAATGATCCATTGGTACCCATCGGTGTATTAATGCCCTTTGCATCTTGCAATCCAAACCTTTTGACCATGTCTCTAATGTATTTCCCTTGACTAATGAAGGTGCCATTCTTCATTTGCTTGATTTGAAGACCAAGGAAATATGTGAGTTCACCAAGCATAGACATCTCAAACTCTTTTGCCATCATCTTTGCAAACTCTTCACAATATTCTTGATTTGTTGATCCAAAGATGATATCATCAACATATATTTGCATGACAAACAAATCATTTCCAATCTTCTTGGTGAAAAGAGTAGTGTCAACTTTGCCCATCTTGAAGCCTTTCTTGAGTAAGAAGTCTCTCAACCTCTCATACCATGCTCTAGGTGCTTGCTTCAACCCATACAATGCCTTGTTCAACTTGTACACATGGTTGGGACGGTGATAATCTTCAAAATCGGGTGGTTGCTCAACATACACTAGCTCATTGATGAAGCCATTGAGAAAAGCACTCTTGACATCCATTTGATAGAGCTTGATGTTGTGTGCACATGCATAGGCCAATAGAATTCTAATTGCCTCTAATCTTGCAACCGGAGCATATGTTTCACCAAAGTCAAGACCCTCTACTTGAGTGTAACCTTGTGCAACTAGTCTTGCTTTGTTTCTCACAACAATGCCATCTTCATCTTGCTTGTTCTTGAAAACCCATTTGGTTCCAATGACATTGTAGTCTTTTGGTCTCTCTACCAATTCCCAAACCTTGTTTCTATCAAAGTTATTGAGTTCTTCTTGCATTGCAATGACCCATTCTTCATCCTTCAAGGCATCATCAATCTTTTCGGGCTCCTCTTGTGACACAAATGCAAAGTGCTCACAAAAGGCCGCTAGCCTTCCTCTAGTTTGTACTCCACTTGCAATATCACCAACAATTTGATCAATTGGGTGATCTCTAGCAACACTTGAGCTTTGGAGTATTGGAGCTTGAATGCTTGAGCTTGGTTGATCACTTGTTGTTGCTTGAGATGATGTACTAGCTTGTTGATCTTGCACTTGAGCACCACTAGCTTGAGTGATTTGCACTTCATCTTTGTCATCATCAACTTGGGTCGGCCTAATATCACCAATGTCCATGCCTCTCATGGCATTTACCAATTGAGTTCCACTAACATCATCAAGGTTCTCATCTTCATCTTGGGACCCATTGGTTTCATCAAATTCAACATCATGGACTTCTTCTAGCACTCCACTTGAGTTGTTCCACACTCTATATGCCTTGCTTGTGGTGGAATAACCAAGTAAGAATCCTCATCACACCTCTTGTCAAACTTGCCAAGTCTTGCACCCTTCTTCAATATGTAGCATTTCCAACCAAATACTCTAAAGTATGCAATGGTTGGCTTTCTTCCATTCAATAGCTCATAAGGTGTCTTGTTCATCATGGGATGGCAATACAATCTATTGATGTAGTGGCATGCGGTGTTGATTGCTTCGCCCAAAATGATTGACTCACATTGTACTCACTAAGCATTGATCTTGCCATTTCAATGAGGGTCCTATTCTTTCTTTCAACTAGGCCATTGGATTGTGGTGTGTACTTGGCGAAAGTTGATGCATGATTCCATAATCATCACATAGCTCATCAACTCTTGTGTTCTTAAACTCACTTCCATTGTCACTTCTCACTTTCTTCACTATGATGTCAAACTCATTGTGCACCCTCTTGAGAAATGTCTTGAAGATTGAATATGTATCACTCTTGTCATTGAGAAAGAACACAAAAGTGAATCTTGTATAGTCATCCACAATCACAAATCCATACTTGTTACCACCAATGCTTGTGTATGCGGTTGGGCCAAACAAATCAATATGGATCAAGTCAAATGCCTTGCAAGTACTCATGAAGCTCTTCTTTGGATGAGTGTTGGCAACTTGCTTGCCGGGCTTGACATGCACTACATAGCTTGTCTTTGTCAAAGTGAACATCCTTCGAGCCTCTCACTAGATCATGAGTCACTAACTTGTTGAGTTGCTTCATGCCAACATGACCAAGCCTTCTATGCCATAGCCAACCCGTGCTAGATTGAGATATCAAGCATGTGCTAATTTGAGTCTCACTTGCACCAAAATCAACAAGGTAGAGGTTGTCAAACCTTATTCCCTTGAAGATCAAGCTTGAATCTTTTGTGCTCACAATCTCAACATTATCTTCACCAAAGATGCACTTGTAACCAAGATCACATATTTGTGCCACCGAAAGCAAATTGTACTTCAAGATATCAACTAGTGCCACATTTGATAGAGTCAAGTCATTGGTTATTGCAATCTTGCCTATGCCTTGAATCTTGCCACTCTTGCTATCACCAAATGTAATAGGCTTGCCATTATCTTGAGTTGAATCAATGATGTTGAACTTTCTTGCATCACCGGTCATGTGAAGGATTCAATAATATTTAGGTACCCATTTGCCTTTGGGTCCTTGGAGGTTAGCAACCAAAGCTTTTGGTACCCAAATTGCCTTCTTCTTTGGGCCAACAATGGGTGTACCAATGAACCTTGCCTTGACACCCTTCTCACCCTTGGTAAGCAAATAACAAGAATCATAAGATATGGAATGCACTTTCATTGATTTCTTGTTCATGTTCATTTTAGCACATTTTTTGCTCTTGATGCCCCACTTGCTTGCATCTATTGCAATAAGCACCATTGCCCTTCACAAAGCTAGGCTTTGGAGTAGCAAAGGCCTTCTTGCCTTTCTTGGGGATATAGCCTAAGCCTTCCTTGTTAAGGGAAAACCTTTGGCTACCCAAGCACTTTAGCAAGCGGGCATCCCCACCATATGCCTTCCCTAAGGCGTGGGTAAGCTCATCCACCTCTCTTTTGAGAGTCTCATTCTCAACCACCAATGATGCATCACAAGTGAAACCATCATTACTAGTAGAGATAGAGTGGGTTGATGTGGATGTGGAAGGAATGCATGGCTCTTCAACATTAACCAAGAATGGTTCATCTATAATGTCACATGTTGAGCCAACATCCTTCTTGATGGTTAAGCAAGCTTTATCATTCTTCTCTAAGAGCAAGGCATGGGCTTTTTGGAGCCTTGTATGAGCTAGCTCCAATTCCCCATGGTCTTCCTTTAGACCCTCATGGGTGGCCTCTAGCTCACTAAAGTTTTGCTCAAGAGTTTTTACACTCTTTTGCAAAGCTTTGCATTCCTTGTCCTTAGTCTTAAGCATGATATGAGTTTGCTTAAGCATCTCAAGAAGATCATCTCTAGTGGGTTCATCATCATCATCTTCACTATCATATTTTACTTCATTATCACTTAGCTCATCATGCTCATGCAATGATACCTTAGTGGCCTTAGCCATGAAGCATGAAGGTGATGAGCCGAAGAGGGATGATGTCTTGTGTTGGCCAATTGCACTCATGGCCTTGGGCTTTTCTTCCTCTTCATCGGATGAACCATCACTATCCCAAGAGCAAACAAATGCACCATCACTTTTCTTCTTGAATGTCATTGACTTGCTCTTCTTGTTGGTCTTGCCATTCTTGTTTGCCTTGTGCATTTCCTTCTCTTTCTTGATTGGGCAATCGGCAAGAATATGATAGGGGCTATCACATTCAAAGCATTTTCTTGGCTCTTCATTGCCCTTGGATGAATCATTTCTCCTCTTTGACCCTTGCCCAAACTTATTGTTCTTCAAAACCTTATTGAAGTTCCTCACAAACATGGCAAACTCTTGGTCAATCTCATCTAGATCAACTTCCTCATCAACTTCTTCTTGAGCCTTGGATTTGCCCTTAGCCTTGGATGAGGTGGTGGCGGCCTTGAATGCCACAACCTTCTTGTTCTTGTCATCCTCCATCTCCACTTCATCTTCCATTCTATCAACTTGCTCATCGGTAAGCACTTCACCAAGCAAGTCACTAGGTGTCATTGTGTTCAATGCACCTCTAAAGAGAATCTTCCTCAACATGGCAAATCTCTTGGGCAAACACATCAAGAATTTGTGCCCAAAATCTCTATCCAAGGTCTTCACTCCTAGTGCCTTGAGATCATTCACTATCACTTGGAGCCTATGAAATGTGTCCGGGATGCTTTCATCCTTCTTCATCTTGAAGTTCTCAAATTCACTCTTGAGAACATACAATTTGGCACTTTTCACAACTTTGGTGCCCTCATAGGTCTCACAAAGCTTCTCCCACACTTCACTTGCCTTCTCAAGATCCTTGATGCCTTCAAACACTTTGACATCCATTCCCTTGTAAAGTGTGCTCAACGCCATAGTGTTGCATTGTTTGTTGATCTTCTCCGTGTTGGTGAGGTTGGTAGGATCTAGGATGACAAAATCCTTCTCGGTCACCTCCCATACTTGGTCATTGATTGATCCCAAGTACATTCTCATACATCTCTTCCAATAGTCAAAATTCTTGACTCCATCAAAGAAAGGAGGCTTTCCCCCAACATTGTTGAACACAATGCTTGCCATACTATCACACCAAGGTTGTTAAGCCTTCAAAAACGGTGTCCACGGCTCGATACCACTTGTAAGGTCCTAGATGGCTAGAGGGGGGGTGAATAGCCTATAAAAATTTTCTACAAGCTCAACTAAACAAACCGATTAGTATAAAACACGGCGTAAAGCGGTTTGCACTAGCTCTAATGGTCAAGCAAGCCTTCTAGTGACAAGACTAAATAATTCTATGATCTCTAGTCCACACAAAGTCTATGTCACTACTCTAGCTAATGAACAATCCTAATATGATCCTTATGCTAGCAAGAACAACTACACAAGGCAAAGCTAGCTCTCTACTCAAAGTAAACTAGGAAAGAAATGCAAGAGTGTGAGGCTTGTTATACCGCCTTGTAGAGGATGTCAACCAATCACCGGGAAGATGAAAACCAATCAATCACCCGAAGGTGATGATCCACACAAGAGACAATGAACAAGTCGATTTGTTCACCCGGAGTTCGTTGTACACCGACAACTACTCTCCGGTTGTGCCGACCAACACAAGGGTGATGTTTGAGCTAGGCGGTGCCCTTGCTAGCCTCAACACACCACACACCAAGTGAGGTACCCAAAGCACGAGCAATGTATTCCTTGCACTTTGTCTTCCCGACGAGGAGTGCGTAATCCTCTCACAAATCAACCGGAGGTGGCCAAGAAACAATCTCCTCTTCTTGCCAACAACTCCACCAAATCACCAAGCCGGCTAGAAGCGGTGCCTCCAAGAGTAACGGGAAATCCACCATCACAACACAATCCCCAAGTGCCTCTAGATGCAAGAACTCGATGCAATGCACTTGGATCAACTCTTCTCTCAAGAATGAAGCTCAAATCAAGAATGAGAGAGGAGGGAGGCTTGCTTGCTTGCTCAAAGGTGTTAGGAGTGATTCAAATGACTAAGAGAGAGAGCAAGAACCAGCCAAGCAAGTATATATAGCCCCCATCACGAAATATGGCCGTTGGGGGGCAAAACACGCATTCTGCGGGTGCACCGGACGCGCCCACCGGACTCATGCATGAGTCCGGTGCATCTTCGATGAAGCTTAGGTGTCCCGCGACGGTAGTAAAAAGTGGGGCTACAAAACCCTCCCACAGGACTCACCACAACGTCCGGTCGCGAGTCCAGTCAAAGCGTCCGATCATCGCGTCCGTAAAAATTCAGGCTGCAAGGCTCTTTGGAATTCCCCACCGGACTCACACACCGGTGCCTCCGGTGCATGCGTCCGGTGCTTCCCTCAGCTTCCGGTGCAGAGTCCAGTGTATGCGTCCGGTCAGTAAAACGGCGATATCTCCTTCATCCGAACTCCGTTTTTTATGATCTTGGACTCTATGGAAAGCTTACTCAGAGGGCTACACAACCCATATGGTTACTTAATCCAAATCACAATGGATCAAAGAAGTATTCCACTCTAAGAGCAGTCCAAGTGTCCCAGAAACACAAAACAACTTCTCCTTTTGCAAATGTGCCAACACCACCAAGTGTACATCACCATGTGCTCGTGTGTTAGCATTTTCACAATCAATTTCAAAGGATAGGTTAGCTCTTTAGGTTAGAATGCATGCATATGAGACTTGAACCTAAAGGCACGTGAGGATCGATATGTACGAAAGTTTTCCCCCTCTTTATAGTACGGCTTATCGATCCTATAACCACCCACACCCTCTATGGTGTCTTGGGTGTGAAACCAAAAGCCCTATGGTTATACCTTTGCCTTGGGCCTTGATTTCCGAAACTCCACCGGGTTACATGCTTGATCATCTTTTGGATCACCTCGATCCATCCTTCATGATCATCTTGCACCAATTCCAAAGACGACCAATCTCCATACATGTCAAACACTTAGCAATGAGAGATTAGTCCTTGGGTGTCACTAATTATCCAAAACCAAACTAGAGATCTTCACCCACGAAAAAAAAAAAAGAGGGAAGGGGAAGGGGAGAAGGGAGTGGGTTGGGCGATTTCTTCTTCCTCCTTTCTTTATTTTCTCTTCTCTTTTTCTATTTATTCTTCTTCCCTTTCCTTTCTAATTTCTTCCTCCTTTATTTCTTTCCCTTTTATTATTTCCCAAATATTTGCCAACTCCTTTTTTGGGTCTAAGAAAATGAAATATAATATTTTATATATTCAAAAATTTAAGGAGGTAGAATTTAATACTCTAGTCCTCAAGATTTTTTGAAATAAGTCACAAAAATATTATTAAGGCGATTTAATTAAATCGAGGTTTTGAAAAGTTGAATTTTTAGCTTAAATTTAAAAAAAATGGCCAAAATTCGAGGTGTTACCAGGCTCCAACGAATCGCCCTTTGGAGCCGAATGTTTATAGATAGGCGTTGAGTCCATGTGGTTTGTGGTGATGGTGGTGGTAAGGTGCATAAAAATGGTGGTAAAAATAAAAAGATACACGAGGACGACTTGGTTCGATCCTAGAACGACTACCGTTCCCGGCAACGGCGCTTAAAGCTTGTTGGTATTTTTTAACGCACACGAGATAAATCCGCAAGCGCATGGAAAGTACCGTTGTAGCTTTCACCCGCAGTATTCGTGGTATCGATTTCCCGGGAGGAACGAGAAGTGAACTAGGAAGAATTTAGGTCGCCCAAGACAAGGTAGGGATAATATTTTTGGTAGGAAGAAAGGGGTTCTCCTAATATTACTAAATACTAAGGTTCAGGCTTACAAGACTTTACTTACTTCGAGCGAGTTGTTCCTTTGGATTCTCGAAAAAGACGGGAAACGGTAATCGGGAGAAGGCAGCCAAAAAGCTCTACAAAAAAACACCAACATGTACGTGGTGGACTACAAAGGCCTGGTGGAGTCTGTCACCCCGGGGCTACCACAACTATTCGTAGTGTTGAGCGCAATCTCGGGTAAACTCTAGCCTAGACACCACGCCTACGCTAGCGATTACGAAACTAGTTTCGCGCGAAAACTAGAACCTTCGGTCGAACGGAGATCCGGCAAGTAAAATAAAGTAAGGACTGAATTTAGTTAAATAATAACACTGGAATTACCAAGAGACAACCTAATTGATCCTCAAGTCGAGTCGGCTCCGTAGAGGTACAAAAGTTGAGGTAGAACCGACAAACTCGGCTCTTCCTCTTCTCCTCTCCTCTCACTCTCTTCCTCTTTTTTCTAAGTATACAACTAGGTGAGAGCCACCTAGAGGGACACTACTACAAAATGTATGTGTGGAAAATGAAGCTCAAGTGTAGAATGTGTGTGTTACAAGTGAGGAATGCCTCTCTTTATATAGTGGAGATGAGGAGGGAATGGAGGGCTCTCCTTGCTTCGAGGTGTTCTTGGCGGGAATGAAAGTTTGCACCACATGCAACCGCCGCATGAAGTCCACTCCAAACCACGAGAAAGGGGGGCGGGAAGGGAGGCCGGGGAATTTTGCGTCGGCCGCCCCTTTGCGCCGGCCGCCCCCATGGCTGGGCCTCGGCCCCGACCTTCTCATTCTTGCGATTTGTCCCTCATATATTGGGCCTATGGTGGTGCATGGGCCGTTGTTTGTGCGCGAGGGTTTGGTCATCTTGCTTGATCCTCTCCTTGGCGTCTTTTTATTCGATGCGCTTTCTGACTTAATTGGCAACTTTGTACTTGTTTCCACTTTTATACCTGCAAAACATAATTTCCATGAATACAAGTGGAACTAGGTTAGAAGTAAAGGTATATGTAACATAAGTTTACTCCTTTCTCATGAATTGGATATAAGTTGTCGGTATAATATACTCGATAATGACCGCCAACACTTTCCAAGCTTCCTTCTCTCATTAGCTTCTTCACTTTGCATGTCATAGGTAAGCAATCTACCAAGCACATCATTTGGAGTGAACTCCTCAAACTTCTTCTTGTTTCGAATCAAGGTGACCACTATGTCATTTCTAGGTGTATATGCTTCAAGCATGATCTTGACAATGGTGTGGTCATCTAGATCCTCATCTCTGAAACCTCTAATCTTGCCGACAAGTACCATCAACCGATCAAACATTTCTTGGGCTCCTTCTCCATCAAGAATCACAAACCAGTTGAGCTTGGCCTTCAACAAGTCAATCTTGGCCTTTCTAACCTTGTCCACACCATCATGAGCAAGCACTAGTGTGTCCCAAATCTTCTTTGCTTCATTGACATTCATCACTCTATTGTACTCATTTCCTTCTAGAGCACTTAGGAGGATGCTTGTGGCTTCACCATTGATGTGGGCAGCCGCTAGCTCTTCATTTGTTGGCTCCTTGGGGTTCAGGTGGTGGCTGAAATCCACCGCACACAACTTCCCAAAGACCGGGGTGAAGAGCGCTAAGATAGGCTCTCATCAAGTGCTTCCACTTGGCATAGTTGGTCCAATCGAAAGGGGGAACTTTCCCGCGGGTACATTGATGAAAGACTTCTTATCGCGGTTAGTCAAATAAGAAGAATAGTTAAAGGATATGGCGGCAAATTTGTTGTTGTTGGCGCTCCCCTCATCCTTCTTTTCTTTCTTCTCATTCTTGTTGTAGGAGATGTCATCATATCTATCTTCGGAGGTACTTGATAGCTCACTTGACTCCACTTCTTCTTCTTGTCTTTGTTGTTCTCTTGCTGCCCGCCTTGCGGCTCTAGCCTCACGAACCACTCTTCTTTGTTCTTTTCGTTGAAGCTTCTCGGCTAGCAGCTTGGTGCTAGCTTGCTCTTCAAGCTTCTTTCTTTCGTTCTTGTCTTCTTGCGGTTCGTCTTGCTTGTCTTGCGGCTTTCCTCTCGGGGTTGGTGGCATCACCCTTGATGGTGCTTTCGCTAGCCGCACGAGAGAAAGCTCGCTGTTGTTGGCCTCCACCTCCTCCACAGGGACGGTGGACTTGCCTCCTTTCTTCGATCCCTCCGGCGCGTCCATACTTCATGCGGTGAAGTGTATACGAAGTATCCAAGCTCTGATACCACTTGTAGGATCTGATGGAAGCCTAGAGGGGGTTAATAGGCTGACCCCCTAGAATCAACCTGTTAAAACTTCAACACGTTGTTAGTATAAAGAGGCGCGGCACTGCCGCATATAGGTGCGCACCGCTGCCGCGTGTAAGCTGAGAGTGATGAGCAGTCCGGATAGGCGTCGAGGCGGGGCGCCGCAGACTGCTGCGTCCATGTGCGGCACTGCCGCGGGTCACTTACAGAAGGGACCTCGAGGTGAATCTGAGAGCTAAATCCTTAGAGGTCTTGATTCACCCTTGTTCCTCGCACACAAGTACTTCACGGGGAACTAACCAAATGTGACGAAATGCAACAACAAAGTAGATCGGGACGAAACCCTAGCTCACAAAGGTAAAATATGCAAGAATGTAAAGAACACAAGTGACACAAGGATTTATCCCGTGGTTCTCCGTCGCCACACAAACTGGGTTACGTCCACGTTGTCCACACAAGGCTTAGCTTGCCCACCGGCTTGCTTTTTCCCTCGTTCACAAGACTAGGGAGTTAACCCTAGAGATGTGGGGTAATGTATTGATGATTATGTGAGGTTACAAACCTTCCAAGGCTGCCACACGAAGGGGGCAAGCTCAAGGGCGACGCCTAGCCGTCTAGGAGCAAGCTCCAAGAGTAAAGAACCCTAGGGTTCTGGCCAAACGTGAACCAAATGCTCTTTTGAGTTGGGGAAGTAGTAGATCCGGCCTACAATCGATGTTTGCTGCCTTTTCCTTGAAAAATCCCTGGTGGGAAGTGAGAGATTGAGTGGGGAGCTCGAGGTGCTTCAATGGACGAGTGAGAGAGAGCAAGAAGTGAGTCCTGGCTGTTCTGGTCGAGAGGAAGAAGAAGAGTGAGCCAGGTAACCGTTGTGGGAGGGGTAGGATGGGTATTTATACCCCACGGACCCAACGATCGAAGTTAAGTGCGGCACCGCCAGCGCTAGCCCGACAGCAGAAGGTGTGAAACTTGGAGAATTGCTGGCTGGTCGGGCTTGGAGTGATGTTTTGTGGTTGGATTTGAAATTAGAGCACTTGGTCCACGCAGATACCCAAGAATCTTAGCATTCCTCTTGATAGTACAAGCATTTCCTAAACTCAAGATTCAAAATATGAAATAATTTAAATGCCTTGATCCGAAACACCACCATCTTGCTCGTGGAGGTACCTTTGGACCTGTACATCAACTCCTTATATTATTTCCTGCATGTCATCTTCGTAAATCTCATTAGTTCCCTAATTGGTGGTCATCAACGTCAAAACCCACTTAGAGCTTGATTGCACTTACAACCTTCCGTTCATACAGAGGATCCAACGGCTATTCATGACCGAGGAATCCGCGAAGCGGATGACATGTCACAAACAGGGCAAACGATACCATCGACAAGATGGTACATCTATCTGATGTTGAAGCTTGGCGCTACTTCAATTCGAAACATCCCGACAAAGCCAGTGAGGATCGTAACGTACGTGTTGCGCTAGCAACAGATGGGTTCAATCCTTACAGTCAGTCGTCTGCCCCATACACATGTTGGCCTGTGTTCGTTATCCCACTCAATCTCCCACCTGGTGTCACCTTTCAACGACAAAATGTATTATGTTCGTTGATCATTCCGAGACATCCTGGGAGTAATATGGGTGTGTACATGGAGCCTATTTGGGATGAATTGGTCAGTGCTTGGAATGAAGGCGTATGGACATACGATCGGGCAACAAAGAAGAGCTTCAAAATGTATGTGTGGTACCAGTACTCCATTCATGACTTCATGGCGTATGGTTTATTCAGCGGTTGGTGTGTACATGGGAAGTTTCCGTGTCCAGTATGCAAGTAAGCAGTAAGGTTCACCTGGTTGTAGAAGGGGGGCAAATATTCGTCGTTCGACAAACATCGTCAATTTCTCCCTCTTGACCATCCATTTAGAGAAGACATCAAGAACTTTACAAAAGGTGTTATAGTTCTGGATCCTCCACTGCACATGTCGACTACTATGGAGGTTCATGCTCGGATAGATGCTCTTGTGGCCAATCGAGAAGGTGGTTTTGTGGGATACGGTTTGCAACATATGTGGACTCATATCCCGGGCTTGTGAAGCTCCCATATGTTGATGACCTTCTTGTACCACATTACATTGACGATATGCACACTAAAAGGAATATCGCGGAGGGGCTGTGGGGAACAATCATGGACACTGAAAAGTCTAAGGACAACCCTAAGGCTAGAGTGGACATGGCAACGTTATGCGATAGGCCAAGCCAAGAGATGAGGCCTCCGTAGGCGGCAAGAGATGGACTCGGTCTAAGGCCGATTACCAATTGAAACCCGCAGAAAGGAGGGAAGTACTTGAATGGATGAAGACACTAATGTTCCCAGATGGGTATGCACCGAATCTGAGGAGGGGAGTGAACCTATCTACTCTTTGAGTCAATGGGATGAAGAGTCATGACTTCCATGTTTGGATTCAACGGCTTCTTCCGGCGATGGTCCAAGGCTATGTCCCTGAGGCTCTATGGCTATTGCTGGTAGAGTTGAGCTATTTCTTTTGCCAGCTTTCTTCCAAGGAACTCTCTCCCACCATCATAGAAGGCTTGGAAAAAATGGCACTTGTGTTGCTCTGTAATTTAGAGAAGGTCTTTCCACCTGGTTTCTTCGTGCCGATGCAGTATTTGATTGTGCACCTCCCGTACGAGGCTCGTATGGGGGGCACAGTAGTACCATTGGATGTATCCAATTGAGAGAGTTTTGAAGACCGTACATAAAAAATGTAGAAATAAAGCCAGACCTGAGGCTTCCATTGTAGAGGCAGATCTAGTGGAGTGTTGCATTTCTTAAGCGCAATCACTAGAAACAGGTTTAAAACCCATCTCCAATAACGGCGCCAGAAATGCGCCGTTGACATTCCTAAGTGAAACCACCGTGTCGGTGATAACACTAGGTACATCAACGGTGATAGATCTTGCATAAGAAGATATTCATCCGCAAGTGCACAGATCTATCATTGTAGCATTTCACCCGGAAGTATTCAGGGTATCGTTATTTATATTTTCCCAAAGGAAGGCATGGTGAAAAAGGATCTAATAAAGACATGAACAGGATAACATGACTATGTAATGGACCAATGCTCATAGCGGGAAATAAAGGAACGGTAAAGAGATAACTTGACACACTCACTCAAGCCAGACTAAAGGATAAAGATAAATAAGGAATAAAGAAAGACCTAAGTGGAGCATACAAATTCTAGTCATGGTTGTGCATAGAACCAGTTGATAGTCAGACAACACGCATGAGCAGGAGGTCGGAGCTAAGAATGAAATGGACAGGGAGACCTCCCGGAGCATCCACCCTAAAGGAAGGCATTTACGAACTCCTACAAAGACACACGAACGTGGGGATTTCAAGGGGACGGTCAAGGCTTGTCACAACCAAGCCGCCTACCCCCTCAACCGTGGCATGCACTCATATTCGAAGGATACCTGGCATCCAGACACCACGTCCGCATACTAGGACACTACTCATGTCCCCATGGCCCCCACCCTACGGATGGACGGAATAGGACACGAGCAAGCCCCGAAGGACACAACGAACCGCCATTCAAAGACAATCCCGACACTACCCAATTATATTGCATGAATGGTTTAAGCATAAAGTTCTATATGCCGATATCACAACATAGAAACTATAGACTAGTTCATGTGTCATGCTCATGTCAAGAACAACATGTTAGATCATAAGATAAATCATGAGGTATAGAAATAACATGAAGACTCTAATCCTAATGCACAACCATGATAAGATAAGAGCAAGGCTTTGGAAGAATACCACGAAAAGATTTATTCACGAATCCATCTTCCAAGGGGCCAAGCCCTCCTTGGTAGCTTTTGCCTAGCTCCACAATCCTACTAAGAAGAAGAAGAAGAGAAGAAGAAGTGAGGTGTGTGTTACAATGGTGAGAGTGCCCATCTATTTATAGGACCTTCACCATGAGATCCTATCTTGGCTAAGCCATTTCGTACTAATTCCGCGCAGTCTTTCGGGCAAGCAAACACGCCTCCAGACTTTTTAGGTCGAGATGGGCCGCCGGGACGAAGATGGGCCGTTTTGGCCTCGGGAGGGTGCGCGCGCACCACTTGGCGCGCCCGCACCAAGATTTCGTCTGTTTGGGCTGAAACTTTGCATAAGCACATGAGCCTCGAAGTTAGCTTTGTTTGAGTATTCGTTCATTTTGAAATCCGATTCCGTATGAGAAAGTTATGCCCAAAACATTGAACTCATGTCTTGCGGCCCGTTTATCATTTTATGTTGGATTCGGACCACAACCCCTTGGGCTTGTTATTCGAGGAGTGCGCTTTCGGGGAGGCGCCTTTTGATACATTTTCCACTTGGTTTTTATATAAATCCTACATAAAATTATTTTGGCACTACAAGTGGAATTATGTCAATAATAAATGTATATGTGTGTAGTAAGGTATAGTTTCAACCCCTTATTGGTAGAATGTTGACGTTAAAAATGTGTCGTTAGTGACCGTCAACATGGAGGAGGTGTCAAACTTCACACAGAAATACTATACCGAGAAGCTACCCAGCGTGCATAATCCACACGCTCGTTACAATGCCGGCGAAAATGAATCGACCCTAAGCCTTTTCCGAGGCCAACTCGAACCTCAAGTGGTTGGACCACTAAGCACCTGAACTATGAAGAGTAGCGGAAGATCATGCTATGTGTGTTGATCAACTTTGGATGAGACTCAATCGTACAGAACGTAAGCTCTCAAAGAACTAGTTTCAATAAGCCCTCACTTTTCAGCATCCAACCCTCTTGTCTCGTTGGTATAGGTAATTCATTCGACAATCCTGGCATGAATCGACGGATCCCACCCCCACGGGGAAGAAGATACCCTTTTATCACGAGTGCGGAAACCTCGATTCTATATCGTGGTTCAAAAGAAAGGTAGTGTGAACGTTTGTAGTCCAACTCTATTTATCTTGACATTTGTAGTTCATCGTACATTTTCAATAATATGATGATCAATCTTGGTTGACCTTATAGGCCCAAACCGATCCCTATATGTGTGCCGAGTTGAAACAGGTTGCAAAAGGCTATGAAAAAAGGGTTAGGTCCTTTAAGGGTTATGATGTGAACGGATATCGTTTTCACACGGCAGGCTACGAACGGAGCCGACCCAATCGAAAACCACAAACAAAGTGAAGTGCTTGTGCCTAGCAATGATGACCGTGACTACTATGGCAGACTTGAAGAAATATATGAACTTTTCGTTCTATGGCCCTAGGCAACTTAAACTGTCATATTCAAAGTCACCGGTTTGACCACGGTCGTGAAGGTGTTCGACGGAGCCCAAATAATGGACTAATCGAAGTTCGACGGGATTCTGTGTATTCAGGAGCCGATGTCTACGTTGTGGCTCAACAGGCCGTGCAGGTTTATTACATGCCATATGCTTGCCAAAGCAAAACATATCTTCGAGGGTTGGGATATTGTGTATAAGGTAGGCGCCACACGGTGAACTACCCGGTCCCAATCGATGAAGATTACAACTTGATTGACCCAAACACATATGATGGAGAGTTCTTTCAAGAAGATGGGCTACTAGGGAGATTTGTGATAGAGTTACCCAACGCGATCGAAATGGAAGTAGACAACAAAATAGCTGGGGACGATGACGGACGCTGGAAATGAGAAAGACTTAGCAATGCTTGAGCGATTACGATTAGGCAATGACCTTGAAGACAACATTCCTCCTTTGGATAGTTTTGATTATTTGGATAATGTTGATAGTGACGACGAGACATATGATCCGGCTAATCTCACGTAATACTATGTTTCTTGTTTATTTAAGTTTTTGTTTAATATTTGTCCTATAATGATTTTACTGATGAGTCGACAGGGTGACCAAAAGAAGATGGCAGGTAGTCGTGGCTCGCGTCGAAGGGTGGTGTCCTCCCTTTACAAGGGTGGCAAGCAGGAGGGTACCCAGCAGGAGGGGGTCGGAGCCGAGCAAGAGGACCAGCACTAGGAGGCCGGCGCTCAGTAGAGACTGCAAACTTCTTCCACACCCGGTGGAGTAGCAGGGGGAGCAGCGGCGGCGGACTGGCGTGAGTTGGTCTTTGCCGACCGATGAGGACGATGAGACGGATAGGGCGGGGACAGGGACGAGGACGGGGACGTGGGCGAGGACGGGGATCCATATGGGGATTTCTCAAGGTCCGCCACTTCCGGTGTGTACTTGCGAGGTCCCGCAAGCCTCCCTCCGATCCCCCACTTCCAGTAACCATTGAAATTTTGTCCCGATGTCATCACAAATTTTTAATTTGAAAATTCTCTTTACTAATATTGTTTTTTGCTTGTGCAGGAACTGGGTGGTTGTTTCGGGTGGTCACACACACTCCCCCAATGGCATCCTAGGTCTTCTTGTCAGGAAGCACTTCCTTGGCATTGTCACTTACAAAAACAAGTCTGACCCGGCCTACACAGCTGCCCACTACGCAGTTGCCCCTGACAACAAGCACGACAACATGTTGGAGCACGTGAAGGCGGACTTCTGGGTAAGCCTTCATCGCACTAACTTGTAGTCTATACATCACTGTCATTGGACTATTCCTAATGTGTGACTAAGGATGCATCGCGACTTGTATGCGGCGTTACTTCAAACCAATGAGTGGATATGAAGAGTCGGGCGGAAGCGGTCTTTGAAGAAATCCGTCAAAAAGCGCATCCGCAACATGCATCACGAGGTGAAACACCAGTGTGTGATCAACTACTACGGGTCCAAGTTGGGGGACGAAGGTCACGGTACCAGACGCTAGAAAGATGGAGGCGACAGGAGAACAGTACCTTGAGGTACATGGAAAACGATAAAACTTGATTGCTTTTGAGCTTATAAATATGTTTCACCTAACCTTGTTATCTGTCATGTAGATGGTCCCCACTTGGTGCATGAACGATATCCCATGTTGGACGATGATCGTGGGACGGGTGGTTCACACAGGAGTATCGGGAGAGGCACTGGCTTTTACGGGAGTGATGTCGATGATGGGAGGTCCAAGACACCATCAAGGCAGCGGCAACCTCTGCGGATACAAAGAAAGATGGGTACCCACAGTCTTTTATTCATTGTCACGCTAAATTGTGCCTAGTTCTAATCATCTGGTTTTTCTTGCAGATGGCGGCGCACCGGGCGGGAGTGCAATGACTTTGGGGCATTTTGCATGTCCCACAAGGGCAAGGTGACATCCAACGTCACCTACGCCTGAACGACCGTTCAGTCAGGACATCGATGTAGAGATCGTGATGGCGGTGGGAGGAGGGAAAAAGCACGGACAGTTGTCGATTGCCGACAGGTGCATCGATAGCACCCAGCTAAGTCTCTCACAAATTAACCTCACACCGGACTTTGTCACTTTGAAGCTTCACAGAGCGCAGGCACTGGCCTGTCTATTCACCCACGGCCTAGTGTTGCAAAGACATATAACGAGGAACTCCAGGTTATTCCTTTGTCAAAAAGCGCATCCGTCTTAAAGCATAAAAATACAAGTTTAAAAGCATGAATTAAGGGCTAAAGTCAAAGGCTAAACATAAGTCTAGGGGTCTAACTAACATAATTCCACGAGTTTTGGTATTCTGTGACTTTCCAGGGACTTAATAGGAAAATGCAGAGAATAATGGAGAAGGTTCCGAATACTCGGGACAATTACAAGATAATTAAAGACCAAACTTATCCGTGAAGCCAATCAACCTGAAAAGTGGACTAAAACATTCTAGAAGATACCAGAGGACACTAGAGAAGACGGGAAGCCGAGGTGGCACTCCACCCTGGCGGCCGCCGATGATAGGATAGGCCGCCGCGGGGTGGGGCCCTCTGCTCAGCCTCACATTTGTATGGCGGTTTACCACCGACCTTGAGGTTGTATCTACTCCGTTGTTGAAGGTCGGTTTGATCCAAGGGTTGACGTTCACCACCAAGTACTATATAAGAAGACCAAAGTGACCCCGAGGCTCATAACAATTTCATTATCAATCATATTCATCCAAGTCTAGCCAAGTCTAGACCTAAGCTCTAGTTCATACTAGAAGTAGATTAGCTACATAACTAGTTCTAGTTGAAGATCAAGTTAATCTTGAGTTCTCGATAGTCAAGAAGTAGCAAGGATCGTTCTTGAGACTTCTCTCTTGTATTCAATCTGTAAGTTCTCTTATATTTAGATTACAATTGCTATGGCTTTGATCTTTATAATTATTATATTCTTGTTACTATGTGTTTATGCTTACTATAATTATATATTTAGTTTAGTAAGATTGTTTTTATATTTTATGCATGGAATTGTATAGCACTCATATAGATGATCACTATTTGGGTGATAAGCAATGTGTAAACGTGGTGTTTATACAACATTTATCTGCAATTGCACCCTACATTGGGACGTGTGGTAGATCGCGGGGTGACAGCCCTGTTGAGTCCTTTGCAGTCCACCCTCAGAATGTAGGACAAGTCGAGCCTATAATTACGAGAGATGAACAAGTTTCGTCCTTGCTTGTCTTTGGTAATGCTTGCCATGTATAGAAGTAATCTAATCTTGCCATGATAGCTAGATGTATTGCACTAATTGTAGTATTCATAGATGTATATTAATTAAGAGTATATTAGGAATATTCATTCTAGTCTAATTTATTACATGCTATTGCTTGTATGATATTAGTGGCATAGGTTGATACTAGACTTGGACAATTATCATTATATTATTTATCTTTATCTTGGACTTATCCTGTTGAGTTATGATACTTATGGCTACTCGCATTATAATATTGTAAAGTGAATGATCTCATAAATAAATCATATTATAAAATCATTAGATAGCTCTTATCTCTCTACCTTTCCATAGACTCCCTTCCTTGTGGTAAAATATAAATACGATACCTGGATTACTCCCGGTGAAGTGCTACAATTGGTATTTCTATTTGTGCGCTTGCAGATATCATGTTTAATCTTTTATCAAGGCCAATCTATAAATACCATGCTCCGCATTTCTTTGAGCGTTATTGCTAGGGGTGACAGACTAGTGTATAGGTAATGCCTAGAAATGAGTGGTATACCTTGAGTTCATATCTGGTGAGATTAATTCCACTATGTATAATGTGGCTAAGCTACATCCCACTACTAACACTTTGCCTAACTTCGCTTTATTGGATCATGAGGTTAATCCCATATCCAAGCTAACATGATTAGATAGATATCCCATATATATTTCTCTCGCCTTCCTAATTAGGATCGTGTTAGAAATATCAACAAGCATTTCTAGCGCCGTTCCGGGGGAAGGTGTAGTCTATCCGAGAAAAATAAATTTTCCTTGACTTTTGTTTTTCAAAACTTTCCTAGTTTGGGAGAGCATAGTCAATATCTTAATTTCAAAAGATGTTTTTCAAACCTCAAAAGTTTTTCTAGTATTTCTTTCCAACTATCTTAGTTTGGGAGGGTATTAGCCAAAACTTAGACAGAGTTATTCCTAACTAAGTTGGTATTGTTTCGACTTACTAGTTATAAAGGTGCTAGCCGAAAATCCTATAAACACATCACATAAAGGAAACAAGAGAGATCACTTTACATCACCTAATGCATTGAGAACCCATTATCACATACTCAAAACAGGTTCAACCCCTGTTCTCTATTTTTGTTTTTATCTTTGCGGGGAAATTATATGTATGAATAATAACCTTCCGTAAAAATTTTATTGAAGATCCCGAGAAATTAATCAGGCGAGGCAAAAGCAAAACTCGAGACAAACTCCAGCTCCTACATTACCATTATCATCATCCGAGACACCAAAGTCTACTAATTTGGAAGTTGATCAAGTTACTAGAGATTTGACATCGAGAATTTGAAGCTATGGCAACCAAGACACTTCGTGAATTTTCAGCTCCTACCACGGACAATATTCTTGTTGGACCGGAGGTAGAGATTGGAGACAAAGGCTTTGAACTTAAGCCAGGGCTCATTAATATGGTGCAATCAAGTCAATTTTGTGGAAAGGCACATGAAGATGCTAGTGCTCATCTCCAACATTTTTACGGAGATCTACAAAGACATTCACTATGAAGGATGTATCCAAGGATGCAATCTTGCTTCGTCTATTTCCATTCTCACTATTGGGAAGAGCTAAGCAATGGTTTTATGCTACAAAAGATAAGAATACAACATGGGATATATGTTCCACGGCCTTTCTAGCAAAGTTCTTTTCGATAGGCAAGACAAATGCCTTAAGAGGGAAGATATCAAATTTTCAACAACAGCATGATGAATCAGTCCCTGAAGCATGGGAGCGTTTTCAAGAATATATTTGAGAATGTCCACACCATGGGATGGAGAAGTGGTCATTAATGCGAGACTTTTATCATCATGGGCTTGTTCCCGGTGCTCGAGAAACTATGGATGCAAAGAAATTGGTGGTGCTTTCTTATCACTTACAATTACAAAAGCTACAGAACTTGTGGAGAAAATGGCTTCCAACCAAGGTTGGAGTGAAGAACGTCAAACTCGCAAGAGGGAATGCACCGGCTTAAAGAAGTAGATATGCTATCCGCTAAAATGGATCTTATTATGAAGAAGCTAGAAGAAAGGGAATCTCAACCCAAGGCAGTGATGCAAATACAAGACTCATGCATGACATGTGAAGAATGTGGAAACTTAGGCCACACTTTGGAAAGAATTGTCCGAGAGATTATGGAGGATATTAATTTCATCAATAACAATAATAATTTTCGCCCTCGCGAGAATCAAGGTTGGAACCAACAGAGGCCCAATTATCGAGTAATTATCAAGGCAATTACCAAGGTAACAATCAAGGTAACAATTTCAATACTTATCAACCTTCTTTGAGAGATCCGGTTGTTAACCAAGAAAAAAAACTATGGAGAATCTGTCAAGAAAGATAGCAACTAATGATAAAGCTCTTGAACTTATCAACACTCGTCTAGAAAGTTTTTCTTGACTATCAAGAATCAAGCCACGATTTTAATAAGATGATAGAATCTCAGATTTCTCAATTATCGTTCCACAAACCACACCGGGGAAAGATTAGAGGCGCAGGGAAGACTTAGAAAACCGCAAATCTTGTCGATATCTATAATGCGGTCGTTACTATAGAGAGACCTCGAGAGAGTTGTTGGTTACATGACTCAATGCCATCTAAAAGGAAGATCCGGGAAGACCAGTCATTACAATCAAAATTGGACACCTCACATTCAACAATGCTCTCGTGATTTTGGCTCAAGTGTCAACATTATGCCCAAGGTAATTTATGAGAAGCTTTATAGTGAACCACTTTGGAAAACAAATATGTGCTTGCGGCTTGCGAGATCAATCAATTTGTTATCCCGAGGGGATCCTTGAAGATGTATGTGTGGGAATCGAAACTCTTATGTCCCGCCAGACTTCGCAGATTGTAGATATTTGGAAGAAATGAAAGAGCACCAATTATACTTGGAAGACCATTCTGTGCTTTCGGCTAAAGATATTATCTATGCAGACAATGCAAAGATCATTTTTAATATTAAGGGGAAGAAAGAGAAATTCACTTTCAAAGACAAGGTACAAAACTCTCTCACTTATTCTCCTAATACTAATCGATATATTCTAGAACAGAAGATGGAGCCTTACACTCAGAATAGAAGGAGGAATCAGAATCAGAACAAGAACAAGATGGCACAACCTACAAAGGTAATGGTAGTAAATAAGATTAAATCTTATAATGGACCTTTATTGCAGACGCCGATGCTACGTCGGCAAGATGATCCAGTACACCTACTATTCATTGTTCTATTAATCGATGGAATTTCTATAATACATATTGCGATCTATGGATCCGGTGTTAACATAATGGCAAAGGTTACATATGAATTATTATTTGGAAAATTGTCATTGCAACCAACATAGCCATAAATTTCTTTTTTAATTAGAAGTTGATGCTCTTGGGTGGTATACCCCCAAGTCATTTTTAAGTAACCGCACGGCTAGGGAGATGTTTCTTTGTTTGGCTACCGGCAACACGCCGCTTGATGTATTCTTTTTCCGACCAATTCGGGGCCGTGGAGCTTATCATTGAAGGACGTCTATGAATTATTGTAGCGAGGGAAGTTTGAGGGGTGCATCTTTGCCCCAGGCATACCTCGCCCGCCAATGGGTCAGAATCCAAACTAAACCCACACCAAAACATTTGTGATGAGCTTAATTTAAAAACCCACCCGGCCCGGCAAATGGATTGCACTAACCACACCAACCCAAGACAGTTTTGCTATTTGAACCCAAATGTGTGTGGGGGGCATAGGACTAAATAGTCCCATCTACTCGGCGCCTAGGGTTTCCTAGGCGACTTGAGTTTGGGTGTCTCAGCGGTTTTCCTTCTCCCTCCCTCCTCCGTTCCTGATCTCGATCGCCTTGATCGTGATCTCGCTCGTATCCCCAATTGATTCCCATCCTCCACTTTCCGATCATCTCCCTCGATCGGTGGGGTGGCATAGTTCTACTGCTCGCGATCCATCTCGAAGTCTAGGTTTTCCCCTCAACCAAACCCTAATTCTAGCCTTCACCCGGAGTCCACCATAATCATCCACCGAGGCATCCCCTTGAGTTCACGTGATCATGGAAAGTGTTGAAGGGATAATGAAGGCGCTGAGGCTATCGGAGGATGAAAGGAAGAAGATCAAGATCGGCAAGAAACTGGTGGTCTTAGGGGTCGGCGGAGGCACACCTTAGAGCCTTCGCCAAACCGCGGAGAGAAGGAGATCAAGGCGGACGTGGTGGCGCAAACTGTTGGGTGGATCCGGTGCCCTATGAAAGGCATCGAGTGCAAGAGTCTGGGGGACAATCGCTTCCTCATCACCTTCCTTCAGGCGGCAGGGAAACAGAAGGCGATGGATAACAGGCCATGGATGATTTCTAAGGAGGTTTTGGTGGTGGTGGAGTTTGATGAATCAAAGTCGGTTGATGAAGTCGACTTCCACTTCATTCCGATATGGATCGGGGTGGATCGTCTCCCAATGGGCATGATGAATCGGGAGGCGGCGGAGACAATTGGTGATGACATTGGAGAATTCATGGAGGTAGACTTTGACAAAGATGTAGAGGCGGCGGGCAGATTTTTGCGTGTCAAAGTGAGAATCGATCTCCGCAAACCGTTGAGGAGAGGTATCATGGTGGATATGGGTGAAGGTATTGATAAATGTTGGTGTCACATCCAGTATGAGTTCCTCCCAGATTTTCGTTATATATGTGGAAGAATCGGGCATGTTGACAAGGGATGCATGGAGAAACGAATCCGGGAGAAAGAGCACGTTATGGTCGGGAATTGCGTTTTATCCCACCCAAGAGGCGACGTGGGGAGAACCTGGGCGCATACGGGGAGGTCAAGAGTTCGTAGGGGGGAGAGAAGGAGGAGGCTCCGGATCTTGGGGCTCGTGGTTCGGGAGGCCGTGGAGGTGGGAGAACAAGGAGCGATGCTCTATCATGGAGAAAGGACGTGGGCGAGAAAGAAGTTATCCGCAAGGGAGAAGAGGCTAAGGTGACCAGCCCCCAAAACCGGTGCGGCAGATGCTAATCTTTGCTCCTCTCAATGTGAAAAAAGAATCTCACCATAGCCATGATAGAAGCCGGAGGCAATGGAGATGGAGGAGCGAACCAAAGCGGGGGGTGAGAAGGAGGAGAGTAGGGCTCTCTTGACCTCGAAAGTAAAGCGGCGCCATCCGGCATTAGGGTAGGAGAAGGGGAGATACAGAAGGAGTCAAAGAAGGGTGGCGGGAGAAAATTCAAAAGACATGCTCGGCTAGGGAAGGGGGAGCAGCCGGGAGGAAGCAAGAAGAGAAACGTGAATGACTCGATGGAGGTGGATGAGGAGATGGAGAGGGGGACAAGAGGATCCGGAGTGAGGGTGAGTTTCACGCCGCACCGGCGGCACAAACCGTTGAAGCGGGGCTGTCGGAACAGCTCCACGGGACCCAATGAAGGTCGTGGCGTGGAACTGCCGGAGCCTGGGTCCGAGGAGCCAGACATCCTCTTCTTGTCTAAAACTAAGATGGATGATAGGAGGATGTAGTGGTTCAGGTGGTCGCTAGATTGACGAACATGGTGGTGAAAGATTGCGAAGGGAGAAGTGGTGGCATCGCAGTCTTTTGGTGGAGAGGGGTTGATGTGTCACTTAGGAATTTTTCCAAGTACCACATTGACATGGATGTCAAAGAAGAAGACAGGGAGAGAGTGGCTGTTCCTTTGGAGTCTATGGTGAACCTCATGCGAGATAAAAGGGAGCAAACGTGGCAAACTTTGAGATCATCGATTTCTAGACCGGTGAAACCATGGGTTTTAGCCGATGATTTCAATGAGATCTTGTTTGCACATGAGAAGGAAGGTGGGAGGCAACGGACTCAGCTTGGAATGGATGGTTTTCATGCGGTGTTGCAGGAGTGTGGGGTGGAGGATTTAGGATTTGAAGGAGATAGGTTCACTTGGAGAAATAATAATCATGAGGTGGAGGGCTACATCAGGGAGAGGCTGGCCGTGCGGTTGCTAATCACGAGTGACAGGAATTATTCCCCAATGTAAAAATAATAAACGGGGACCCTCGCCACTGTGATCACCAGCCGGTTATCATCGACACTGCCCTGAAAAGGTAGTAATAAGGAAGACGGGACCCGTATCGCTTTGCGGCGCCATGGCTAGAAGAGGAGGGGTGCAAGGAGATAGTAAAGGAAGCCTGGCAGCGAGCAAAGGAGGAGGGGCAGACGGCTGTCCTAGGAGCGATTAATGTGGTGTCGGGAGAGCTTTCACGGTGGGACAATAATTTGTTTGGAGGTCTTGAGAAAAAACTGAAATCGTTAAAAAAAGGAACTTGCTTGTAGGAGGGGAGGAGTGAGCCAAGAAAACATCACAAGGGAGGGGGTGCTGAAATACAAGATCGACAAGGCACAAGAACAAATAGACCTGTATTGGAAGCAAAGGGCGCATGTGAAGTGGTCGGAGTTCGGGGACCGAAACACAGCGTTCTTCCACGCTTCCTGTACTGAACGGAGGCAGAGGAACATGATTGGAAAACTGAGAAAGGAGGATGGAGGGTGGATAGAAGAGGAGGAGGAGAGAAAAAAACGTTTATTACTAACCATTTTTCAACACTTTTCAGGGCTTCAAATAACCAAAATTCCCAGAGGTTGTTGGAATGTGTTAGAGCGAGAGTAACGCCAGATATGAATTCAGCAATAAAAAAAAAAAAGAATGTGTTAGCGTTTTGAAGTCAATTGGCAACCTTAAAGCACCAGGTCTAGATGGTAACCCAGCTCTCTTCTACAAGGAATTTTGGGATGTCTTGGGAGAAGAAGTGACTGCGGCTGTTCTAGGGGTGCTTGCTGGAGATCCAATGCCGGAGAAGTGGAATGACACGACGGTGGTTCTAATCCCAAAGGTGAAAAGGCCCGAACAGGTGAAGGACTTGAGACCCATTAGCTAGTGCAATGTTATATGGTGCCATGTTATATATAAGCTAGTCCAAGGTCCTAGCGAATAGACTAAAGAAAATCTTGCCAGACATCATTTCACCATCCCAAAGTGCTTTTGTCCCGGGAAGACTAATCACAGACAATATTCTGATTGCGTATGAACTCACTCATTACTTGAAAAAGAAGAAGGGTAAGGAGGGGTATGCGGCAATAAAATTGGACATGAGCAAAGCATATGATAGGGTCGAATGGCCCTTCCTGAGAGATATGATGAGTCGGTTGGGGTTTGAGAAAAGATGGGTGGATCTGATAATGCAATGTGTCAACGGTTAAATACCGAATAAAAGTGAATGGTGATTTGACAGAGGAGTTTACACCGGAACGAGGTATACGGCAAGGTGACCCCATCTCACCCTTCATGTTCTTGCTGTGCGCTGAGGGTTTTTCATCCCTACTGACAAAAGCTGAAGAAGAAGGAAGAATACATGGTGTTTGCATATGTAGAGGGGCACCATCTGTCTCCCACCCACCTACTATTTGCTGATGACTCTCATCCTATGCAAGGCGAGTGGGCAAGAGGTGGAAAATTTGAGAGAGTTACTAAGAGTGTATGAAGAATGTTTGGGACAAATGATAAACTCTGACAAGTCCGCTGTCATGTTTAGTGCAAACACAAGTGATTCCAACAGAGCAGAGGTGCGCAGGATCTTACACATCCGAGTTGAAACAAAAAATGACAAGTACTTGGGCTTGCGTGTCAATGTTGGGAGAGCACGAACTAATGCCTTTGCATACTTGAAAGAGCGGGTATGGCAACGTATCCAAGGTTGGAAGGAAAAGCTGTTATCGAAAGCTGAGAAGGAGGTGATGATAAAAGCAGTTGCACAAGCCATACCAGTGTTCGCCATGGGCTGCTTTGACATAACAAAGGAGATATGCAGCCAAATAAGTGCCACGACAGCAAACTACTGGTGGAACAACCAGGGCAAGGATAGTAGCATCCATTGGCTGAGCTGGGAAAGATTAGTTCTGTCGAAAGAAGAAGGGGGGCTGGGGTTTAGAGATCTTCATTCTTTCAACTTGGCAATGCTGGCCAAACAAGGATGGAGATTACTACATAACCCAGACTCACTATGTGCAAGGATTCTAAAAGCCAAATATTATCCCAATTCCAATATTCTGAAAGCAAAGGTGAAGGATGGTTGTTCATATACGTGGAGGAGCATTATGCATGGAGTCAAAGTTATGAAGGAGGGAATGATATGGCGTGTGGGGAATGGTGAATCCATCAACATTTGGGATGACCCATGGCTGCCATGTGAGCCAACCAGATGGCCAATCACTCCTCGAGGAAGAACCCTGTTACAGAGGGTAGAAGAATTGATTGATCCTGTGTCTGAAACATGGGACGTGCAGCTGCTGAACCAAATCTTTTGGGAGGAGGATGTGAAAATTATCCTGGCAATCCCCGTGCATACTGAGATGGAAGATATTGTTGGGTGGCACTTTGACAGCAAAGGCCGTTTCTCTGTTAAATCGGCTTATAAGGTGCACCATGCCATGCTCAAAAGAAGTCAGAGATCAAATAACCCGGGAGGGGCCAGTGGAAGTCAGGGAGTGACCGATTTCTGGAGGAAACTATGGAAAATTGAGTGCCCCCCAAAAATACAGCACTTCTTGTGGAGGATGTGCCATAATACGCTGGCAGTACGAACTGTCCTACGACGGCGGGGTATAGACGTGGATACTAAGTGGTAAGTGCTGCATGTGTGAAAGACTTGATGAAGATGGGGTCATCTGCTCCTGAAATGCAAAGAGCTGAAGGAAGTCTGGAGGGCAGTAAATCTAGAGTCGATCCGATGCGAATTGGCAACAGTGTGCTCACCAATCCAAATGATGGAGAAGGTCTTTCTGATGAAACCTGAGCAGCAATCTACCGTTGTTACGCTCTTATGGCTGTGGTGGAACGAGAGGAACAGATGGAGGGAGGAGAAAAGGAGAAGGACCGGCAGGGAAGTGGCATATATGGTGGTTGTTCTCTTTGAACTGAAGAAAAAAGCAGCGCCAACGCCATTGTTGGATTTCCGTCAAGAGTACCAGATGGAACAAGCCAGCTGCAGGCCGAGTGAAATTTAATTCCGATGGAGCTTTCTACGAGCAAAGTGGAACTGGTGCTTGGGGTTTTGTTATCAGAGATGAAGATGGACAAGAAAAGCTGGAACCGGCGCTGTGTCAGCTTTGCAAAACGCCTTCCATTCAGAACTTCTTGCTTGTCTGGAAGGACTGAAGATGGCGGCGCATATGGGCTTCCAGCATGTGGAGTTGGAAACAGATTCTCAGATGGTGAAAGTGGCTGTCGAGGGCGAAGACTACCGCCTGTCATCCATGGGTGGAATCATCACCGAGATAAAGCATCTCAAAGTAATGGAGTATGTGTCCTGCGACATTAGTTTTTGCCCACGCTCTTGTAATAAGTTAGCTCATGCTATACCAACGCTCTTGTAATAAGTTAGCTAATGCTATACCAGCTCTTGGTTGTAAATTACCCGGTGGAACTTATAACACCTGGGACCATGTACCTCAATCTATTGAGGATCTGGTGTCCAGCGATTTAGCTGTGACAGAAGAGTAATAAAATGCTCTTTAACATAAAAAAAAATGTGTGCGTGGGGGCCTGCTGCCGTCGGCAAGCAAAATAGCAAACACATCCCAGCATCTTTGAACTAAGCCTGCAGTTGGTAGCAAACGAGCACATTCATTGCAACTAGGTACATGAACAATCAAAACATAGATACGAAAACCATACATATAAGAAAAGTCAAATTAAAAATGGATGTATCAAAACATAGATACGAGAACTATACATGAACAATTCGTTAGTTGAATCCTGATGATAACCAAGACACTAAAATCGGTGGTGAAGCCAGGGCTGCTGAAGGCACAGCCTGATGGTACATGAAACATTCACTTTGGTTTTGACCTTAAGGAAAACACAGAGAAACGAATCATCAGGAATTCACAGACTGCAGCCTGATGGTACATGAAACATTCACTTTGGCTTTGACCTTCAGGAAAACACAGAGAAACGAATCGCCAGGAATTCACAGGGGTGCATGCTGCGAGATCGAAGCAGGGAAGTTTACAGGGGTGCATGGGGATAGGTGCCCGGGGGTGAGTGCAAGAGATTTTACAAACGGCTAGGCAGTCGTGGATGTATATCACCCTTTACATTAGTTTTTTTTTCTTTTTGCGAAACAGGAACCTGTATTGTCCTGCCTTTTACCATCGCCTGAACCATCAAAACTTGCATGTACATCTTGTCGTACCTGTATCGGTGCGATAAACTTCTTCTGTGGAGAAGCACGAAGGTGCAGCCCAAATCTCACTTTCTGCTTCTGTGCCGGGAGCAAGCAATCCTTCTCCATATGACCCAAATGACCACAGTGCCTGCAGAACTTCAGAATCCTGTCATACTTGACATGGAGCCGTAGGGTGTCTCCTGTTTTCTCATCTGCTACCTTCAGCCATCTTGTCAACGGAATATCCACTCGCATGATGACCCTAATACGCATATGGTCATCCCAAAAACGTCCTTTCGAATCTCTGCCTACCGCCACAACTTTGCCAATATTGCTCCCAAGAATCTGACCTGAATGGTACTTGTGAGGATTGAGGTTCGGGAACAGACTGTGAATGTGCTCAGGCATGAAATCATGCCTTTTAAGAATACCGACTATGGGAGGCCTCTGCACTCGACAAGAAACAGACACCCATCATCAGCCATGGAAACTTTCTCAAATTAAAGATTGTAATGCATAAATGGATTATATCAATATTTTTAAGGAACAGACAACCATCATGCATAAATGGATTATATCAAAATTTTGAAGGAACAGACAACCATCATTGTTATTTTTCTCTGTTTTTAAGTCTACTTTTTTTTTTTTTTTACTTTTTCATTGTCTAATAAAAATAACGGCAAAGTTCTTGCCACCCTTTAAAAAAAAAAAAGTAATATTTTGAAGGCGTAAACATTGGTTAAGGTTACTCTGGACATATATACTACCTTAAACACATATATTTAAACATTCAAGAAAACAGAAGATATCAAGTAAATAAAAGAACAAATGGTATAACTCTGAATGACAACTAATGAGGTGCCAAGCAACTAGAAGGTATATGACTTTTAATGCATTTAATAAAGCCAGAATCCATATTATGTATCCAAATTACTAAATTTGTGTTCAAATAACAAACTCAAATCGTTAAGGCACTTGAATCTCGATTACATGTCTAATTTGTTGCTATCAGTTTTCATGTATATGCATTCATATCTAACTAAGAAAGTGAGAAGGGTCTCTTACATCTGGTGTCTTTGGCACAACTAAAAGGTGCCTCAACCCGAGTTCCCGAAAAGAATAGCCGCTTTTGCCAGTGACATTGTCTCAACCACTGTGTAAGGTGATGTATTTGTGATCGGGTGGAGATCCACATACATGTTCATCTCCTCATCAGTGAAATCCAGGTCCTCAATTTTCAAACCTTTACCTGAACCTGGTTTGGCAAAGTCAAATGCACGAATCTTCGCAAAACAAAGCTACCACTAGTTTTAACCTGTCCCTTCATGAAATTCTTGCTGTTCAGCAAAACTAATAGATGAGACCTACTCACAAGCCCAACCAGTTCTGGGGCTTCCGTTATGGGTGGCTCATCAACCACAGGAAAACCATTGTGGCCAGTTAACCTCAATGCATGAACAATGTTCCCCACTTTCTCAACACCAGAAAAGGTGATTAGTGGTCCAGACACCACATCACCAGCAACCAAGTGCCTCATGTATGGTTCAGCATGAGCCTCCATGAATGGCAAGCCTTTCATCACCACTATCTGATCATAAACTCCCTTGTTAAAGTTATCTGCTATGGTCTTGGATATGAGAAGAACAAGCATGACTAGAGGGAGCATGGGGAGATCATTGGTGAGCTCTAGAAGGATCACACAGATTGACACAGTCATTCTCATTGTTCCACCAAGAAAAGATGCTGCGCCATGAATGGCAAAAAGCCCAGGATCGAGAACAGATATGGATCCAAGAAGAGTTCCCACTATGCGCCCATACGTGGCTCCAGCCAGAATAACAGGGATAAAGAGACCATATGGGACAGCAACACCGTAAGTCACTAGTCCAAGGCAGTAGATAGCAGTGAAAAAAATGAAAAGAGATGACATGTGGAACTTTTTTTTTCGAAAGCGTGCATTGTGCACGTCTACTGCATTAAGGAAATAAGAGTTTATGAATACATCCAACTTACTCTTTGGCGAGATGCCATCAAGTAAGAAGGCTACACACGACACAAATCGCCGGCTGAAACGGCGCAGCAAACTAGGATGTACTAAGCCCGGAAACTAAGTATGCGACTAAATGGAGCGCGCTGATCCACATCAGGACTCCTCGTCCAACTCAGTCGACATGTGGAACTCAGTCGATGTGCCATTGCTGAAGAGATTGCGGATGGCATCATCATTTGTATTGAAGAAGAGTGACGTAAAATCATTGTAATACCCTGGTGGGCATTGGAAGTTCATATAATTGCCTAGCGACCAACAGTAGGACACTGCTCCACAGCATCAACAGGGCATGGAGTGCATGCTGCAAGCCAAGGAAGACCATAGTAACACATTGATGTGATTATTGATATTGTTATAGTGAGAAAGATCTTGAATGGAGCACCTCTCCTGCAAGCGGATTAAAGAATATAGATGCTATCATGCCTTAAAATAAGCACAGTGCACCAAAAAGTTAGGCAAACATGTTAACTACTGTAGAGTGCTTACTCGTTGATAATACTATAAACTCGGAGGATCTTGTCCAACAAAAAGTTGAAGAGGCCACCAAAGATTCCACCAATTATCCCAAGGACTGTAATTGCAATTAGATCTGGAGTACTGTAAGTTGCAACAGTTGAGATCAAACATGATCAATCCACCTTTCCCAAAGAGACCACATTTTCCACTGCGACAGAACTCAATCAACCCCCCTGAATACCACTGCAACAACAGCAGTTGTAAAGAATGTTCTCCACAAAAGAGCACTTCGCCACCTGTAAAACAATGTATAGAAACATTGTATTTCATCATATGAAAAACTGAAAAAGAAATGTATGCAGACTAATGATAGTAGATAACTTTGCTAATATCATTTTTTCCAAATTTCATCAATTATTTAATCTATTGTAGTTGTAGCCACATGCCCAACTAATGATTATTTGTCGAACAATAGAAACAATCACTGGTAGGTAAAAACGGATAGACATTGAAAGCTCATAGATACCGCACCTGCAATATTGTGACAATCCAAATATGTAAGATGTCAAATAGTGAAATTATTTATCCCCCCAAAAAAAAATCGATAACTTTCCAAGAAAGAGGTGCTACCATGATGCTGCTTCTTCAAGAGCAAACAGAACACCGCCAACAGGTGCACGAAAGGCAGCTGCCACACCAGCTGCAGCTCCACATGAGACCAAATCTCTTCTATCCCTGTCATTCTTAAGTATCGTAGCCAGTTACAAGTAAGATGATACTTGCGTGATCCACCCTGACCAAGCAAGTTGGCAATACATGCCCCTGTATGTACCATGGGCCGTTCCTTTCCTAGCACAAATCCAGCTGAAACTCCAAGTATTGAACCAAAAAATCTGCAAGTAGAATATTTCAGAATCGAATATTTCTACAGACAGCTCTATAACCCATGCTGGTATTGGTACAGTTTGTTGTCAGTTTCCAATGTAAAATGATTCTACCAAGTCAAGGAACCTTTCTAACAGAAATATTTGGTGTAATTTTCGTAAGGACTAAGGACACTCTTTTAGGGTCACTATCAACATACACCATCCTCCTAAAAAAATTAGTACTGCAAGTTCGTTCTCTTTTTATATAAATTTTAAAATAGCACTGGATGCTCAATGATGTGAATATATTGCTCGTTATCACGGAAGATGAATGCTGTTATTCAAAATCAATAGCAATATTCTCTCCTGCTACTTGGAAGTAAGTTAGTGTTAATGTTAACGTGGCTTTTGGGATCGAGAGGGATGTTTCTTCAGGTTCATATTGCTTCCGACAGAAGTCATTAAGTTTTTAGAATATGAGGTGATATGAATAAGAATAATAACACTCAATTGAGCTTACTAGTCCCAGGATCCTGTTCCACAAGCTAATCAGAAAATTGCAAGTGATGTAAACAAAAAGGCATAAGATTTTACATATGGTTCTAAGTCAAAACTTACCTTAACAAAGAGTGTACTAGGAGCTAATATAGAATAGGCATCAACCCCATTAAGATATGCTTTAACTTCAGGAATACCAGACCCAGCAGCAGCAGGTGCAATGTAAGCACAGATTGCTACTGCAGCTGCTACCAAGACTAAATTGCAACCTCACCGATGTTGCAGCAGCTGCAGCAGGTGGCACATCACCCATGTTACAGATAGATGTTTTACATGTTTCAAAAGCAAATCGAGCGAGTTTTGAGGGCCGGAAAAAGAGGAAGAGATTTGACGCGGTGAGCAGGGCCATCGAATCTGCAGGCATTGGGGAGCTCCCCGACAGAGCAGGGCCATGCACTCGCGAGGACATGGCCGCATCGCTGCCCTGCTGCTCCAACTCCACCTCCACCTCCACGCCTCCACTGCCCTGCTGCCCCACTCCACCCCACGCGTAGCGGGCTAATGGTGCGCGCGCGGCCCCTCTGCTCTAGCGGCGGGCAGCGACGGCGGGCGAGCAGCTAATTGCCTCTCTCCGACCGGTGGCGGGGAGGGTTTAGGGAGGAGGGCAGCGCCGCTCGACGGCGGCGGTAGGTACGTGGGGACCGGTGGCGGGAGGGTCGGTGGCGGCTCTCCGCCGAGTCTGCGGCGGGTCGCGCTCCGGCGGCCGTCCCTCCCGCGGCGCTTGCGGATTGGTTCCCTGCTTCCCGTTGTGGATTGGAGGCGGACAAGTTTGATGGGCTAGTATTGGTTGATGGGCCTCCAGCGCCGTCCGGAAACACGACGCGCGTCGGGCGCAATCGCTCCCGTTTCCGAATACACCTTGGAGTATATACCAAACCAAACATAAGCGAGGCGAGAGGCCACAGCCGCAGCCAGAACAGACAGACACCACCATGGGTTGCCGCAAGTGCTGTCTGGACTGCAGCTGCTCCCTCCCCTCGGCCGAAGCCAAACCCTAGATGCTCCACCTTCCCTATATCCTCCTCCTCATGCTCCTCCGCCGCCGCCGCCGCCGCCGCCGGTGCTCTTCCGCCGCCGAGTCCCGCGGCCGAGTCCCGCCGCTCCGCCGCCGCCGCCGCCGCCGCCACCGCCGCCGCTGCTCCCCCGCCGCCGAGTCCGGCGGCAGAGGACGATTCCCGCCGCTGGTCCTCCGCCGCGATCCAGCCCGTTCCGCCTCCCGTTCCACCTCCCGTTCCGCCTCACGGTAAGCTCGGCTCCCATCCAATCCTCGTTCCCGCGATTTCCTTCGTGCTAGGGTTTGGTCGGGATCGGCGTTCGTTTTCCCCAACTTCCATAAATTTTCCGCTTCGTTTTAATACACTGTTTTCCCCTTCTCGGCGGTGGATAGGCGAAAGGTGACGAACCAGGACGCGGAGGCGGCGGTATCGGCGGTCCACTGACCACGGTTCACTTCGATGGAGATCCCATCTACGATACCTATCCCTCTGATCTCGACTCGGACTCGGACGCTCAAATCAGCAAGAACCTGAAGCAGGAGCAAGACCCCGTCTACGGTACCTATCCCTCTGATCACATCAGGAAGCAGCTGAAGCAGGAGCGGTGTGATGGCATGATGGGCTGGTTTGGATTCTGCATGGGTGTGATGTCGTTCCTGTTATTGTTGATCTCTCCTATCTTGCTGTGCCGTTTTTATCACTTCAGCGAGCCGCACACCCTTCTATGCGCCATGTCACTAGTTCTATCTGGTTACCTCACATTTCTGATCTCTAATCTTTCTTACAAGACATCTTTGTATATTGTCCCGGTCATCATGGCTATCGTTGCCAAAAGGTTTCTAGGTTCTTCCCTTGCATTGTGGGTCATGCACACCCTCACGGGATTTCTGGCCTGCATGCTCGGGTATACATATGCTGAGCACCTTCAAATTGGCTGGCGCATTACCACCCCAATCTTCTTAAGAAAGGATGATAAGAGGCGCTTTGAGGGAGCTCGTCAAGTTTGCTCTGCTGTCTGTTGTCTAATGTCTGTAGTGTTAGCTACAATTGGACCACTTCCATTGTGGCTTGGGCCTCCTAAAGAAAGTCACATATCTGTTGTCTTCCTTTCACTTCTGGAAGGTTTCTCATTATTCTCTTGGGTTGCGTATGTGGCTAGGTATGAGCTCTATGATTCCTTTCTCTCTGTTGATCAGCTTAGCAACATTATATTGCTCTGCATTCTCCCATGGCTTGGGATGAGCATTTTTCTATTTGTGATGGGGCTGAGTTACATTGGATGGATGGGCGAGATGATGGGGACTATGCATTTTTGGATGTTAACACTGGGCCTAGCTGGTTTGCTGGGCTATGAACTCTCCGTTCATGCCCAATTCAAAAGGTAACAAAAAAATATACTCTCCGTTCATGCCCAATAACAGAGAATGCCTAAATAACATTAAATGAAGTAATCATTGCTATCTGAATTCATATTCCTTAGGCGGGCGCTGGAAGCTGCTGGGGAGAGTCCAACTGTAGCTCCGCCTGTGGCTGCGCCTGCTGTGGAGCCTGCCATTCCTATTGGTAATGATGTGTAAATCAGAGTGTGTAGTTCAGTTGTGTTTTCTCATGAGGCTAATAGTAACAGCACTCTTCTTTCACTGTTTGACTCTTCTTTCACTGTTTGTAGATGCTGTGCCACAACAAGAACACCATGTTGTGGACCGATCCCAACCTGAGGAGGAGGAAAAGGCTGAGGTGGTGATAATTGAAGTTCCAAACAATGTGGCGCCTCTGGTGACAACTCAAGACATCCCAGTGCTGCAGGAAGAGGCACCAAAGAAGTCATGCACCACAATTGTAGGTTTTTATTCAAAAGCAAGTCTCTCATGTTCTAAACTCATTTGTTGCTTGTGCGTTTGCCCCTGTTCATGGATGATGTAGACATGCAGATTTAGCCATCTTGTTTATAACTTTATCCTATATGTTGTGCAATTTTTCTTTGCATGTCCATGGTTTATAAAGATAAATGCTAATCAATTAGTCAATTCCAATATCTGTTGTTACCTATGATCTTGGCTAGTCTGGACTCTGATCACTCTGGAAGAGAAGCTCATGTGATGTGCATGTGCATGATGTATGTCTTTAGTATGTGCAAAAATTGTTATGCTTGTGGAGATGGTATTTGTTTGCTTTAAAAGAACAGAATAGCCTATTGCCTTTTTGTTAGAATGAAATTTATTTCCTCAATTAGTGTTTCACTTTTTCCTCATTGTCTATTAACAATTAACAAATATTACAATTTCTACTTGCTGTAGGTCAAAGTCTTGAAAGAAGTTCCATTTGCTGCTCCTGCACCTTTAAATGCCACTGTGAGTCAAGTGGAGGATGTTCCCCTACTACTGGCTTTTGGAGATTCTTTTTGCTTTTATAACTTCAATGTTTGACATCAGTGTTTTCCATATGTAAATGTAGATCCATGGGTTCTCTTACGGATTTGTTGAATTTAAGGATTCCTCCTGTCCAGAGTGCTATAGAGTTAATTTTGTTATCGTGACCAACTCTTTTTTTCTTCTGTGCTGTTAGCTTGTTCATTTTATTTCTAACTGCAATACACAGTATGAAAATTATCTAGTTTAGTGCCATTAGTGATCCTGTAGATTAATTAATTCTCTTCTTCATTTTGGGAACATCGCATCATGTATTCATTCTCTGGCAGATTGATTTCTGTATTGTGTTGATTTGGGTGAGTACAAGTGTGAACTGTCTTGCCAGTAACTCTTATTGTTGTGTTGATTATTCTGGACATTGACACCTTTTAATTCCAGATGGTCAAATTGACTTTAAGTAAAAAGAATTCCTTTTAACATAGTTAGATAAGTTCTTGTACTTGGTTTTGAATTCAACACCTTTATAGCAAATGGCAAAGTCCTTTGTGAAATATTTTGTGCAGAATTTTCTGGGTAGACAGGCAAATATATGTTCATGGATAAACCCTTCTTTGGTTGCCTGTGGACTACACACATTGATTGATTGATCATGTATGAACCTGAAAATTGTTTCTTGCAAATTTTCACATATAGTATTCACTTGGTTTGTGCCAAAAGTCCCAATGGATATATGAGTGAAATGGGTTTTTTTTTTGTTTGATTATGATTCTGTCATTTTGCTCTATGTTCCCTGCGGTATATAATGCTATTTCTAGATGCTGATAATTTTCAGTTCACCTGTTCATATTGCTTGCAGCATGATTTACTTTATATTCTTAGCTATTCAAATATACTCTCTCCGTATCACTATTAGAGCACATTTTGGAAAAGTTTTGGGTCAAATGTTGGGAACATAAATCCTGAATAACTTTCAAGTTGTTGAGTTTTGAAATGTGAAAATCATTTCAATAGATTTGTCTTGAAAATTACTTTCAGAAAAATATAGATATATAACTTTCCAATAAATATTTTTATAGAAAAGAGAAGTCAAAGTTGTGCTTTGGAGATCTATACATTACTGATAAATAAATTCTAAAGGTGATATTGGGGAGTATGTTGAGATCTAGTACAGTACTGAAATAAATTCTAAATGTAATATGCACAATGACTGAAATGTCCAGTCTTGTTCTGTTACTTTATTGGTATCATTATGTAGTGGCTATCAGAGTTGGATTTCTAAAAGTACTTTTGTTTATTGATTATCAAAAAGTTTAACTGGTGTGTGCTTTTGATTTACAGGCTTCTGAAGGAACAATTGGTGATCATCAGTGTTACCCTGATGTTCATGAGGTCAGTCTATATACAAATTAGTACTTAATACTTATGCAGTGTCTTTGCCAGTTATATCATTGAGTCATATGAATCTGGTGACTCATCCCAGTAACAGTATGACTAGCATTAAATTAAATGACTGCTTTTTAGCATATGGAAATAGGAGATGGATGAACCAACCAGAATTTAGGTTATTTGTAGATCCATTATTAGATTAGAGAATCGCTTGAATTCTCTCTATAACACACAAAAGTATATTTGATCTAGCCATCTAGGGAAGTAAGCAAACTTGCCCACTTTTGGGCACTTCCTTGCTAACAAGGGCATGTCTGCATAGAGCTAGATTTTGTTGGGTATGAGTGTATGACATGGGAGCATAATGTGTGAGTACTTGAATAAACTGTAAAAAAAAAATTTGAAGGATCTCACACAGTACACCCAAATTTTCTTCCTCTGAAGAAGTAAGCAAACTTGCCCACTTTTTGGGCGCTTCCTTGCTAACAAGGGCATGTCTGCATAGAGCTAGATTTTGTTGGGTATGAGTGTATGACATGGGAGCATAATGTGTGAGTACTTGAATAAACTGTAAAAAAAAAAAAGTTTGAAGGATCTCACATAGTACACCCATATTTTCTTCCTCTGAATCTCATCGAGTGGTTTTAATGACAATATATCCGGGCATATATTTCTTATACATGCTACTTAAGACCAACTCTTATAAGATTTTGTTAAATGATCTTCCAATTCAATTTGTATATTTCCTCCTCCTTTTAGGCCTCAGCAGACCAGGCAGGGGAAACAACTTCAGGTGTCAAGGTCCTAGAGGCCGTGGTAACAGTGGAGGGAGGTGCTACAGGAGGTTTGATTCAGGGACACCAACGGGTGGCAAAGCACGTGGAGCTGATGGTTTGACCATGCTGGATATGCTGGTGGTCGTGGTGGCCGCACAGCAGCTGCTGGTGCACCTGCAAAATGAGGGACAACTTAGCTCTTGCATGTCTTGTGTTAGATTGTTTGAGAGCGGGATTACCAGGAAGCCTGGATTTAAACTATGAGGGTTCCTGTTCTTGATCATTACTTTTGCAGGCAACAAAAGCGATACAAAGTGATTACTAATTGAGTAATTGTAGATTAGACACCTATTCAGTTGAGTTCTAGTTTTGGTCGTCAGCTGATGTGCCTTTTTTTCATTTTTGCAGCGTATCTAGGTTTTTGTTTCTGCAAGTATTCATTTATTGTGTCGATTTGAGTTAATAGTATTTTTTTGGACTGTTGGAATAAGTGACAAATTTGAGTAGTTAGTAGTAGCTAGGGTGGGGATTTACATGTTTATTTGCACTACTTGGTCTCTTACTTTTTTTAGAGTATACATCATAAATTTTAAAAATTTATTCAACCAACTCCAAGCTAGATCATTGAAGACGCCAGAATGGCCTTATTCATCTTCTGGGATTAATAAGTTCTCCCTGCAGCCCTGCCTCTTGCAATCATGCAAAATTATATCGGGGCCAACAGATCAAGTATTCAAGTCCCAAGTCCTCATATGAATGATAGAGCGACGCAACAAAGCATCAAGTCCGTCCGCCCAATTGATTGTTTTATCAGACACAGGCCTGATATCGGGCTGGGCTTAAAGGCGGCAGATCAGAATCAGATCGTGTCGCCAACCACTGAAACAAAGCAACACATGTTTCTGTCTCTCCCCCCTGCACTTTTGTCACCATATTACTCCCCCATCAACGGAACATCAAATTAAAGAAGAGTATATGCATAGGCCATAGAGGCAATGCTAAATAATAACTTTCTCACAGCAGCTACAGACATCAGTGTACAGACACACATTATCACTACACCATACTCTCGCAAAAATCTAAATGTCGGGCTACAAGGGAACCCATCAGCAATCAGTTGAGCGCAGAATTTCACCACTTCATACAGTCAAGGAGGCACCGTTATTGTCGAGTGAAAGGCTTAGTAGCTGCCATGGGTGCCCTGAAAAACCAGCAACATCCATTCATTCATTAATTTGATAACTGATCATAGTGTCAAATGTTCATTGTATTCAATGTCTAAACAACCTAATACTATTTGTTTGCGACACGAAGCTAATGCTTTGCAACAGCTAAGTATATCACAATCATGTGCATGCCCTGTTTTAAAGGCGGCTTGGCGTCCAGGCGAGTGCTGGGTACGCCTAGACGCCTAGGTGACAAGGCACCCTATTTTACAAGGCGAGCTGGGTACGCCTGGACACCTAGGCGACGCCGACACCTTTAAAACAGAGGTGCATTGTATGCCAATTAATTAGGAAATGCTTAATTCTTTGCAACAGCTTAGTATAGTCCAAACTTCTATGCCTCCTATGCCAATTTAGTTAGGAAAAGTCCCCACACAGGTCCTCCATTCAGTTGAGTTACAACCCTGAGGGCTTGTTTGCATGTGCTCTGAAGTGCATGGATTGAGGCGGATATGATGCATCTAAACAAGGCCGATTTAATTACAGGACCACAGACAGGATGCTCGAAGTGGCAAGACTTCTCAACAGAGTTTTCAAGTCTGCAAATGCAATAGGATAGATCAAAACTAGCAAATAATAGTAGGCTACTAAACATCAAGCTTCCATGTCGAAGTGTCACAAAAACCTCAGGGAAAAACTTCACATTTGGACAGTATACAAAGTGGGGTTAGCTATTCCATAAGAGTCTGGAAAAATGGTAGTTGAATTATAGAAACAGGGCCCTGGAACCGCAGATGTGCAATACAAAAGATGACGGGCAGTATATTTAGTTGAACTAAGTGCTGACATATTTGGAGTGGAACAGGCACCTTTGAAGTTTGAAATCACTGGTATGGCAACCGGACTTCTCTATATAACAATCACATTGATAACAATATGTGGAATGGAAAGGACTAGGTAATTAGGTATAACAATGAAATCATCCTGGTCAGGATTATCATGGGAAGATCATCCAGTAAGGTGATTTAAGTGTCAATTGACCATGCTTGCCATTTGCTCCTTTGGGCCTTTTTCTATTTATTGATTTTATTTCTTTTTTTTTTTTTTTTTTTGGCCCAAAGTGATCATCCATGAGTTTGTACCTGCAAGTCCAAATAAACACCAAAACTTTGGAATATGTTAGTTGAAATTCCTATTTTTAGGTTGTTTTGGTGTTGTGTTGACGGTATTTAATTTGTCGTTGGTTACCGTCAACAAAGATCTAACACCAAATCGCTAAACCTAACTAACTAGAAATACATATACGGTCTCTCACCAAATTGACACCCCCAAACTAATCTAAGCATTATAGCTACAAATAATTGCAATATAATTTACACTAGAAAAGTAAATGAGAAGAGGTTTACCTTGCAATGTCACTGTGAACTTGGAGGTCGAGGCTCCAATGGCCGCCGAGTTTCAAAAAAAAAAAAGAACTTGGCCGCCTCCCTCCCAGCCTCCGTCGCCCATCACCAGAATTACAGTGATTAGACTATGGCGATAGATGGAGATCAAGATAATAAGTAAGATCATCGCCAAGGCTCCAACGAGGTGGAAACTCAGCCGCAGCCACCCAATCGATTTTCATCCAATCCTCCTCCTTATATACACTTCCTCTGTCCCCAAATTGTAAGTCCTTTGACTTTTTGGCAACAAGTTAGACCACTCATCTTATTCAAAAATTTGTGCAAAATATCACTTTTTTCTGTGGATTTCTTTATTAATATAAGTTCTTAAAGAATGACTTGAATTTGACAATATTTTGCGCGAATTTTTTTGAATAAGATCGACAACTGTCAAATTAGCGCCACCACGAGAGGAGAGTGAGGGGGAAAGGACCGTTTTGCGTCGGGCTCTATGCAGCCTTGTGGCGCCTTTTTTTTGGCGCCACAAGGCTGCCACGTCGGCTCCTCAGGCCGGGCCGGCGGGTGCCGGCGTGGCGGCCTTGAGCGCCGCCATGCATGGCGCCTCACAATGCATTTGTGGCGCCTTTGGCAAAGGCGCTACCAAATGTGTTATTCTTGAAAAATAAAAACAACCTGTGTTAATCCTGTAATTAGTTTATAAAAAGCGTCAAATTAGCAAAAAAATTTGGTGGAGGCGGGCTTCTCCACTCTAGCAATCGTGTTGCCCCTATGGTCGCAAAAATCTAGTTTCAATGTAATTAACTTGCATGATCCAGTAGCTAGGGTGTCCTAATTGTTGCAGGGCTCCTCGCTTTTCGCAAAATTGTATTGGTTCAAACTTTCCTCTTAATAAAATACGGACCCGATGGCGAAAAAAAAAAGAAGATGAATAACAACACTTAAGAAAATTCGAGCTAGAGAACAACACAGAAAATCGTATTAATCATCCAATCCAAACCAAGAATAGTTGCTGGATGGGTTCATCAAATTAAGGATTAGCTCATAGGCACGGATCGTTTAAACAGTATCGCAAATTTAAATTTGTAGAAAAAAAAAACGTATCTATTTCCTTCCATGAGTAGTCTATCTGATATACATGCAGATGAAATAAGTCAACAAGGACATAAAAGTTTTTTTTTTTGATCATCATAATAACACCACAAACGAAATTCCTGTAATAACCAACTGATGTGTTTGGTTGATGAACAGGTTAGGTTATCGGAGAGTTTTTTACAGCGACTTTGGAATTAATATAGGCCTCCATTTAGTCGTCCCTAATGGTCAAAAAGATGGAGGAACCAAGCGGGGAGGAACTAAGTGGCGGGGAGGAACCACAAGGCACCTGAACTGAATTATAAAAATTATTGAAGGGTATAATGGTCTTTTTAATTTAATTAGGAGCAGCTTCTCCCTAGAAACGTGAATCAAATTATTGAAGCTGAGCCAGCTTCTGAGAAGTCAAGTAAAAGAAAAAAAGCCCCAATCCGTCGCTCCCACAGTTCATCCGATTCGACGCGCCGCCGTCGCACGGAAAAACGCCGCCGCCGCCGCCGTGCACGTCCGCCCCCACGCCGCCATCCCATCCCCAGCCCCCTCGTCGCCGCGCTCACGCCGCCGCCCCATGCTGCCCTCCCCCTCGCCGCCGCGCCGGCTTGTGTGCGACGGCCGCGCGGTCGCCGGCCGCCCCGTTCCTGCTGGCCGCTGCGGTCGCGGCATCGCTCGTCGGAGGGTTCTACTTCTAGCTGGTGCTCTCGTCGTTCCGGCTCCCCAACTCGGACGCTGTCCGGTCAAGCTTCCCTTGCTCTGCGTTCTGGTCCTCGGCGGATGCGGGAAGGACGGGGACAGCTGGTCCTCGCGATGCTGGTTCGCCCGGTGACAGCTGGTCCTCGCGGATGCGGGCAGGACGGGCACAGCTGGTCCTCGCGATGCTGGCTCCCCAACTCGGCGGCGGCGCACGGTGCGGCGAAGGGGATGACCCTGTAGCGGGGTCCCTGACAGGCGGGACCGGTTTGGCAGTGGTGCTGGCGTGTGGAGCCTGCATAGCAGCGAGTAGAGGGGGGGGTGAGGTGCTGCTGCTGCCTCAGACGCTTGCTGGACCTGGACGAGCGAGGGGAAGGGAGCCGCGGGAGAGAGAGCTGCGTGCTGGACCTGTACTTTGCGCCACCAGCGGAGGACGTCAGCTGCTCACCGACGACAAACGCCCAACAGGTATGTCCTTTATTGGATCGCCCCTCTCGCCCATACAGAAGTAGAGTCAACAGGTGTGCAGTCTCGATGTTGGTAACCCAAAGTTGAGCAAGGATTCTCTGTTCTTTATGGCACCAAAGATTGGGCAATGGCCTCATTTTGACCACAGTTACTATATAGCAGAGTCAATAGGTGTGCAGTCTATGAGTGATGGCTTTGATTCTGCATAGTGCAGACCCAAGCTGACAGATGTGGTTCAAGCAAGAGTCTGCATTGTGCTTGTTTCTAGCAATGGTCCATGCATGGTCATCACCTATGACTGTCATGCTGGCGCTTTCAGAAAATAAATTTCAGAATATTGTTGATAAAAAGAGTATAAGGGCATAATTAGTCGACTTGCCAATTAGCTTCCATTTGCCTTACAGTTAGTTTTAAGAGAATATGTTAGAATGTTAGATGTAGTTCTTGACCGACCGAGCATTTTCTTAGTCTCCATTAGCATTGACATGATTTGGTCGCCTCCAATCAATAGGGCATTTTATATGGCACTACTTTTTAGTCCAATTTCACTCCAAGACAAACTGCAAGATCTTTGATCAGCAATGATGTCCTTAGGCTGGAACAGCACCAGAGTTTGTGACCGGATTAGTCGGCAACCACTAGCTGCAAAATTCCATAAACAAAGCCACGAGAGTTCTGTTTTCCAGCATGTACACAACCGCTGCTATAAAGGGCCTGGAGCATGGATCATCCTGTACACACATTAGTCCTAGTACGCATCGCGAAACTTCATCAAGGGGAAACAACTGTCCACAGCAAATGAGTTCACCAGATGTTCTAATTTCCCATCTTTCCACAAGTTCCATGCCTGAATAGACACAGATACAATTTCATAGTGACCTCATATGTATTTTCTCTGGGTATTTAGTTCTGAATTCTTAGCATATCACAATACTTACATAAGGAGTGAATTGTCCACTAAATTAGGATGAGTCACACAAAACAAATGTAGGTAACTAGATTTTGGTTTTGTTTTTACATAGCCAGGAAATAGAGGAAGATAACTATCTTCAGTGGCGCTAGTTTTTCCATAGCTCCATTAATCACATAGCCTTGAGTCCAGAGGTAGGAGGAAGAGCTGCTGCAACTGAAAAGAAACCAATTAGATGTCATCATGGAACTAACAGCTCAGTGCGTACAATGAGAAGCTAAATAATTATGCATTTACATATTTTGTACTACGAGCTTCCAAGGAAATAGAAAGAAAGTCAATTAACAGAACCAACTTGAATTCAAAGAACCAATAGCAGTGCTTGCATACCCTTCGGTCCACTACGGCTGCCTATACGGGCTCAGGTAAAACTGGCTGGGAATGGGAACTCTGCGACTTTCACGCTGCATCGTTGGAGCAACTGTGTTGCTATTGTCTATGATATCTTCCGTTGTTGTAGGCATCGTTTCTTGTTCATTCTTCTTTGGCCGTCCACGCCGCTGGCACTTTAGATGATTGCCCTTGTTCTTTTGTTTTGGTACCATTGGCATTCTTTGCTGCAGCCTTGTGTTTCTTTGCACCAGGTTGTGATTCAATTATATAAACATCTCCATTATCAGACTTTTCTTCTGGGTTTTTCGGCCAAATATTCTTCCTTCTGAAAAAAATAGAAAACCGGTAATACGTGAATACTGAAAAAAAATGAATGAAATAAAAGAGAACAGTAGCAGGGAACTAAACAAACCTTGATAGGTTGCTTATATGAAGCTCTTCCACTTTTTGTTGCTTTTTTTGAATGCAACAACCTAGTACATATCTTTATCTTGAAAGTGTTGATATGATCCTGAAGATGAAGCCATGACGGTTAGTCAAGTTTTATACATTTTGAAACAGGAAAACTGAACTTTCAGTTGTAGCTGTGCATGCACCTGTGAGAAATTTTGATTCATTTCTCGCCCATTCCACTCCAGCATGTATTTTGTCACAAAAGCGCCACAAGAATAGCTACATTGTAAAGGTGATTTGTGAATCACAACATGAGTAGGTGGCCATCATATGTACAACATTAAACTTACTTGTCTGTTTGTTGGGGAATGTTTGGATAGTCCTTTTTCTTCCAGTCCGCAAGGTTGACTGAAGCTGTTATTTTTTCCAAGCCCTTCTTAGTAGCGTCGTCAATATATTGATCAATACACTTCTGTAGGTTTGTAACCTATTGCATATTTCATAATTAGTAAAACCACAGTAATGATCCTACTCTTTAAAGAAGCTTTAAAGAAATAAACAATAAAGAGTGTTCTTGAATTCATATCAGCTGAAGCATCCTTCTAATCTCGCATCACATTTGTAGGTTTGAGGCTCTTTTAGCAAAAAAGAAATTTAAGCCTATTAAGCAGTTTGAGAGTGTTTGTACTAATTTTTATTAACGTGTGGAGTAATTCTGAGCATGTATTATTTCTGCCATCCCTTTCCAGGTTACAAGAAAGCACAGTGATGATTGCAAGAGGTTGTTAAGATTGATGGGTGTCCCTGTAGTTGAGGTATTGCTATTGTTTTTGTCCAGCTGTCAGTTAAGTTTGCTTTTCTTTACTTTTCAAACAGATCAGCCACTGTTGTGTATGGGTGTCTTCTTCCAGTACCGGGTGGGTGGGGGTGGGGGTGGGGGTCAGTAGAATGATAATCTTTTGAACTTAAGAATGGTTTTGACACTAGTCTAACTTGCATAATGCATGCTTGGGATGCTTTAAGCGTTTTGGTTAAGTCCTATTTGGATGGTATCTCACACAAGTTTAAGTCATTCCCTGTGTCTATGTATATTAGCATTCCTGAGTTTTTTAGCACAGATTAAGCTTGAAGGGAAAAACTTTGATGCTCCTCACTAAAGCGTTTGAGCCTTGGGAGATAATTAATGAGGGCTGTTTTGATCCTGTGACCAAGGTGGTGTAGTAGGAATGCTTAGGGCTCTAGAACAATCCTAACACCAGATGGTTGATTTCATAGAATAATCTGTGCTTCCTTTCATTAGGCAGTAGAAAAAATAAAGGCTGCAACTTACCATAGTATTTTCCATTTCCTCATTACGGAAATGAGGTGTAGTTCTTGAGGGAGTTCAGAATCTGGACCTCCTTGAGTTTTTATTCAGCACTAATAAGGTCCAGTGGCATCCCCAGACATTCATTGGGACAAATATCTTGCATTGGAACAATATATATTAGGTCTCCTAAGTTGAGTGTTTGGTGCTAGAAAATGTGTATACAAAACATTAGATGCATTAACGCTAACCATTTCCCGTTTTACACATCTTTCACCGACACTTTTGATCCACGACTTTTCTTTTGTAGGATCGAATTCACCATATTCGCCTGATAACTCATGGCTTTGGAAGGTGGAAATGAACGCTGTTTTCTTGTTTTCTACATTAGCGATGTATGCGTAAACATTAATCACCTGCAAAATTTGATAAGGAAACATATTAGCGACAAGGTGGCAAACAATGTACACACGAGAAATGAAGGCATTGAGCATACTTACATCGTCATATAGCCATCCACCATTGACATTTGGCTTTAAGAATTTTACAATCAAAGGAATGTTCGCAATATCAACCACAACAGAATATTCATAACTATGCCTGATAAATTGGATTGTATCTTCATCGTCCGTTGTTAGGGTGTAGTCATTGTCAAAATCTGCTAGTCAAACATATTGAATGATGTAGTTAGTCTTTTTCCTAACATTTGTGTTGTGGTTACAATTTAGAAATGATTATGAACCAGATCCTTACCTAGATATTCGGTGCAATCAGTTTTGTCCTTGTCGCTAGAAAATAAATATTGTGCAGCGCTTCGGTCATAGATGTCACGGCCTCGGTATTGCGTAGTAGTTGTTTGGTTGCTAGAATTGACTGCCCTCCAGTAGAAGGTATCCCCTCAATGGCTGCATGTAACTTGTCGAATGCTTCTGACATTTTACTGCATTCTGGAATTTCAGGCTGGACATTCTTGGATGGATGGGACAGTGTTGGTTTCTTGGCTGCTGTCTGCTGAGCAGGTACATGTTTCTGTGACTTTTGGATTTCAAAGAATCATTCACTGGCGTATTGTAATCATCGAAGCTGTAATGTGTTTCATCAGGGAAGCTGGGAAGGTCCTAGTGGAATTTGTAGAGGCTTTTGCTGTTGAAGAGGTGTGTTGAATGTTTCTGACATTTTACTGCATTCTGGAATATCAAGCAAGACGCTTTTGGATGGATGGGGCAGTGTTGGTTTCTTGGCTGCTAGCTGCTGAGCAGGTACATGTTTCTGTGACTTGTTGGATTTCAAAGAATCCTTCACTGGCGTATTGTAATCATCGAAGTTGTGTTGTGTTTCATCAGGGAAGCTGGGAAGGTCCTAGTGGAATTTGTAGAGGCTTTTGCTGTTGAAGAGGTGTGTTTGTGTTGCCTGGACGTGCATATTTCTGAAAAAGAAAAAGGTTGCCTCAGATGGTGAAATTTCTGAATATAGGATGTTGCTGCACTCGAATTTGACATGTAAGTATCACCTGTTCATGTTGTTGGCCATGCATTGCTGAATTTTTGTCGCCGTATGCATAGTGAAGTTGCTGCATAAATTTACATGTGTTGGTAAGTTTTGTCAGTCATATTTGTTAATTTAGTATGTGTAGAACGCGAACCTTCATAGCCACACTCATTTGTCCAATCTCAGCTTCCATTTTAGAGAGCCTAGGTCGCAGATCAACATCAATCTGCGATCAGCTAACTCTTCTCTTAGAGTGATAATTTTGGAACATACTCTTTCTTCCATCTGCATAACAAAACGCTCCGTTGACAGCTGACTTTTTGTGATTGCTGCAAGTATTGTTGCCATCTGGGACAAACATACACAAATTTATCAAATGAATTATGACTGATTTTAATAGAACCAGAGTGTTACGATGTAGTGAGATGGCTGATTCATACTTGTTCGTTACTCATATCTTGATCAAGATGGCCCGCCCTTTTAGTAGGTTCTGTTCCTTCTTGATCATGATGGATGCCCCTCTCAGACTGTATTCCTCCTTGTCCTAATATCGGTGCATCATAACTTGAAGTGTGTCCAGTAGGGATCGGTGAAGAAAGGCACTCGATAACCTTGCATTAGTAATCATATATAAGTTGTAGTAATATATAGATGGAAGCATAAGCAATAGCTGCGTTGATTTACCACTCCCCGTCGATGCTGTCAGCGTCACAAGCTGCCATTCTAAGATCTGCTTTAGTTTCATCCCATCGATCCATCAGCGGATGCGGCATAGGTAAGTAGGAAATATGGTGCTTGCTATAAGCATGGACATGCTCCCAATACCAGTACTAATAATGAAATAGATGAACACAGTGAGACATGTGATGCATATATTGTTTACACATAAACATAGTCTGTATGGTTTCACATAGAGAAGTAGCACTTACTTGAAGGAGAGCCAAATTGCCCTGAAGATTTTTTATCTCTCCTTTTTTGAAACTTTCTAAGCTGCTCAATAGATAACTCAAAGTGAACTGGCCCCAGTTAAATTTTGGAATGCCTTCCACTTTTTCAACTAGTGCCAAATATTTAGAAGGGACATGAGATTTCGTATTAGGTGCCAAAATGCATCCGATTGTGTACAGAACAAATTGGCGTATGAAGTGATCATCAGGGTATTTCGACATAGCAATATTGTGCTCAAGAGCCTTTAGAGTAATCTGATTCTCGCCCGGGAGTTGGCTTTTGTATGCATGTAATAATGCTGAATTGATTTTTGTCTTGTCATGGACTACTATTTCATCACCATCTATCCGAAGACCCATGATGTGGTATGCATCTGCTAGAGTCATAGGAAGGTGAGTACCAGCGAGCAATAATTTTTGAATGTCCATGTTATACCTATCCACAGGGCTCAGCAGCATGGTACGGCGAATAGTGATGTCCTTCATGTGGAGCATGCCTCCGAAACCAATTTTCGTAATGGCTTCTTTGTGTGCAGTAGATAGGGGTTGGATGGTCGGGGCGTATCTACTGGGTGAACAAATAATCTTCATTTGTGGGCACTTAGAATTCAGGATCTGCGATTACATATAGTCAGTGCATTATACTTACGAGATCACATTTTTAAAGTGTTCGGAATGCAACATATACCTGTGCTTCTGTTTCAGCTTGAATAGTGGACTTTTCGGATGGGGACTGGGCTGCATTCTGATGCTGTACTCGCTTAGACGCGCTAGTGTCGCCATCGCCGCTCATCTTATGCTTAGAGGTCATTTTTTCTTCGATGCTTGATTTCAATCAGGAGAACACACCCTGCTGTTGCAAATGTTGAAGTCAATAAAACATAATTATTGAAAACTAGAAGTAGTCATATTGGATGCAGATGAACACACTGATAGTATTGCAAGGGCCACTATGGACTGGTTGATGTGTCGAACTTGCAGGTGCTTGAGATGTTCTGCACCATTTCTCAGTTACGAAAGAGCATCCTATTATGTGCAGGTCCTTCTAGTTAATTACTGTGACTTTGGCAGCAACAGTTCCTTCTAGTTTCTTTCATATGTAACATGCAATCTCTAAAATGTGCAGACTGGTGTGTTTGATCAGGTGATTAGAGAGTGCAGTGAGCATAACTCACAATTTCATTCACTGATCAGGTAATTTGTACCTAGCATTCCTACTAGAATGTTGACCATCTTGATCCAAAGTTACACTGATTGCTGGACATTTCAATGCACAGTTTACTGACAAGGCCTGGCTTATGACAGGAAAATGGTGGAGCAAAACTTGGAGACATGAATATATGGTGTACAATAGGTTAAGACATGATGGTTGCTCAAATGCTGAATATTCTCTGTGATTACATGGAATGAAAGGCTAACTGATGGGTTAGGAATAACATTACACTGTCAGTGGTGTGGTCCTCATCAATGCCACCTGTTGTGTGCATGTGCTCGTGTTATCAGAATTTAATAACTGATACCAATGATGGGCATTTTCTATGTGATGTGCTGCTCCTGCTTCCTGGAGGCAGGGGTGTTTTCACGTAGAAAATGCTAAGAGAGGATGGCCAGGTGTCACCAGAATTTGCTGATGCAGACGAAGGTTCACATTTCTGCTAAGGGTTTTGTTTCCATATGCTTAGTTAGTGAATTGTTTTTTTAAGTCACGCCTTCTTCTTTTACTTCAAGAATTGTTTTTCGAAAGATGAACGGTTTCACGCCTGACAAATCGCTGGAGAAAAGTTTCGAAATACACTCGTGTCACATGAACGACAGAGAAAACAAGGTGAAGAAAGAGAGAAAAGAGCAGCTGCCGACCAGGACTTGGAGTGGAAGGATTACTGGGAAAGGAACTACAAAAGAAAACCAACGGGGAAACGCCGGCTGTCGTATCAAACAAGGGAAGATCAAATGACAAATGTGCTCACCTTTGACCTTGGCTGTTAATCTCAATGCAGTTGGCCACTTGGGGACTTTGCCAGTTCGCTTGCAGGCTACTCCCGCTCCTTAGGCTTGTGGCAGTGCTCTGTGCTCGTGCGGCCGTGCGCCGCTGGCCGCCTGCTCCTGCCTCCTGGCCGATGATCGCTGCTACTGCGGCCGCCGCCCGATGCAGAGAAAAGAGCAACTGCAGCAGAGAACCGCCTGCAGCTGAGCAGTCGTGCAGGCTGCAGGCAACTATGAGTAGGAACCGCGCGGACGAGTAGGGAGCGAGTGAGAGAGTGGGCGTCGTGCGCGGGCGTCGTGCGTCGTGCGCGTGGGTGTCGGTTCCAGGAGCGGGCGATTTCACGAGGGAAGCAAATTGGGTGAGCGCGCGTACAACAGCAAAATGTAACCGCTCGCTCATGGCTGCTAAAAACGTTTATGCAGCTACGTACACCCTTTTGGCCCGTGAATTTTATTCCCCATCGTAACACCAGTCAGGACCCACATGGCTGCTAAAAAAAAGGACCCACATGGCTGCTAAAGAAAAGGACCCACATATTACTACAGTTTATTACGTGCTAATTCATCAAATAATTCTAATAATATCTAAATCAAGTCGGAAAATTCTGTAAATTGACACAACAACATATTTTGGGTCCGTAGGCATGCCATAAAAGTTTCAAGCCATTTCAATGAAGTGAGACTATACACTCATCACAAATAGTTGCATCTCTCATAAAAGTCACATTATCAATGGAGACAACATGACCATCCGTGAACAATGTGCAATGTTACATTGCGAAACCTTATGAAATTTTTTTTGGAGTGATCTTACATGAAAATCATGAAGTCCTGCAACTTTGTAGATTTTTGACCAGGTGTATATATTATTACAGTTTATTACATGGTAATTTAACAAATAATTCTAATAATATCTAAATCAAGTCAGAAAATTCTGTAAATTGACACAACAACATATTTTGGGTCTGTAGGCATGCCATAAAAGTTTCAAGCCATTTCAATGAAGTGAGAATACACACCCATCACAAATAGTTGCATCTCTCACAAAGTCACGCGATATCATTGCGGGCGACATGACCATCTGTGATCAATGTGCAACGCTACATTGAGGAAACCTTATGAAATTTTTTGGAGTGATCGTACATGTCAATCATGACGTCCTGCAAGTTTGTAGAATTTTTACCATGTCTACATATTATTACAGTTTATTACGTGCTAATTCATCAAATAATTCTAATAATATGTAAATCAAGTCAGAAAATTCCGTAAATTGACACAACAACATATTTTTTAGGTCCGTAGGCATGCCATAAAAGTTTCAAGCCATTTCAATGAAGTGAGACTATATACCCATCACAAATAGTTGCATCTCTCACAAAGTCACATTATCAATGGAGGCGACATGACCATCTGTGAACAAAGTGCAACGCTACATTGCTGAAACCTTATGAATTTTTTTTTTTGGAGTGATCGTACATGTCAATCATGACGTCCTTCAAGTTTGTAGGATTTTTGACCAAGTCTACATATTATTACAGTTTAAAATGTGGTAATTCGACAAATAATTCTAATAATATCTAAATCAAGTCAGAAAATTTCGTAAATTGACACAACAACATATTTTGGGTCCGTAGGCATGCCATAAAAGTTTCAAGCCATTTCAATGAAGTGAGACTACACACCCATCACAAATAGTTGCATCTCTCATAAAGTCACATTATCAATGGAGACAACATGACCATCCGTGAACAATGTGCAATGTTACATTGCGAAACCTTATGAAATTTTTTGGAGTGATCTTACATGAAAATCATGAAGTCCTGCAACTTTGTAGATTTTTTGACCAGGTGTATATATTATTACAGTTTATTACATGGTAATTTAACAAATAATTCTAATAATATCTAAATTTGAACAACATGTTATGGGTCCATAAGCGTGCCATAAAGGTTAAAATTGCAAAAAAAATCGTAGGCAACAAAAAAGTTGAATATATGTTGCAAAAAATAGAATACAAAAATATTAAATAAATAAAAATACAAAAGGAGAGTATAGATCGAAACCATGACCACAGGTAGAAGTTCAATCTTCTCCCAGATCCTACGCAGGCATTTTTTTTTAATAAATCCACTTATTATCAATGATTGTTACCACGGTAATTAAAAAATTAAATAATAAATGCTAGATGTTGGGGTTCGAACCCACACGCAAAACAAAGCAAAAGACTTGAAGTCCTGCCCCATAACCATTCAGGCAAACCAGGTATTCATGCATTCGGATAATACAATTGGTAGATAACCCATCGTGTCTTTTTTAGTCTTTTCTGGTTTTAAATAAATAAGATAATCAACATATAAATAACATGGTCCATAAATCAATATGCAATGACAGCCGACTGCACAAACTCCAAGTCAGTTCAACAAGACAATCCTTTGGAGCAAACCATGCGGAAGTCATGTGATGAGCACCATCATTCTCCAAGAAAAATACAGATTGCCTCAGGACTGATGCTTGGATTAAGCCAAGACCCATTACATGGCATGACTTATCCAGTGGCTTTGTACAACCGTAAAAGGACATCAGCGCAGCTGTTCGAATGGATGTAGGATCCCATAGCTTGTCATCATCATTCTGTCATAAGAATATACAAACATCAGTCCTGGGATCAAAATCAGATGAATTTGATTTTGATAAGAATGGGCAACTATTGGCATCATCCGCAATATTACATACAGATATAACTAAAAAATGTCATCCAGACTTTTAGGCCAACGACGTGAGGTGGGGATATTTTTAAGCGCCAGGTAGGGATAAAAACATACCACTAGCATGGATTGGTGCAGCATGTTTCAAGTGTCTACAGAACCTAAGCTCTGTTCAGATTTCAACATCTAGACATGAGGTACAACACGACAATAGCACATTTATAGCTGCATGACAAAATGGATCTAACTAATTAAATATTTGACTTAAGAACTCAAACTTAAACATGTTTTAAATTCCGCAGTGACAAAAATAACCTACCTATCATTAGCGTGTTGCTCTCCCAGTATGTGATACGTCATTCCAGCACCTGGTCCATCGTTTCCTACAAATCATTATATCAAACCAAAAATGAAATCTCATGTTGGATTTTAAAAAAAGCGGACACAACAACATAGAGGTTAATTTTGCAAATATCCATACCTGTTCTTTTAGCTTGGTGCATGTACGCATGTTGTGCCCCTTCTGCTTACACTGGCTGCAAGTATTTTGACGTTTTTCTCAAAAAATGCCTCAATTCGTTTGCCTTTCTTAGGCGCACCTTTAGGCTTTATGGGCACAGGATCCAGAACCATGTCCCCATTTGGTAACTCAGCATGCGAAGTCTGCGCTAACACTGGACCATAGCTCACATTGTTTACTTGGGCATTACCAACATCATCGCTGCCAACTATTTTCACACAGAACACGCTTCATGTACAAATATGTGCTTTCATCTGACAAGGATGCTTTGAAAGATGCCTCACGACTCAAATTGCGGAGCTCACGAAACTTATCTAGGCTTTGAGAAGTATTGTACATGCTGTTTTTCCGTATCGGAGGAAATCCAGCTTTTGCCGTCACGGTCCACCTCTTGAGCACACAACAACTTGGAATTGTTTCTGCATGCAATACTTTCAAGACACAGAAGATGTGACCACAAGGAATGCCATCGCGTTCCATCTTACGACAAGAGCACCAAATCATCTTTAATATTGACTCATCGTCGATTTCACATTGAACCTGGAACTTGCACTCCCTTCTGTTCTTCACACCAATGACATATGTCGTGAAATCATATCCATCTTTAATGTCCCATATAACATAATTACCTATCGAAACCTTTTTTTTCCTTCACCAATGCAAACACTTTAGGTGTAAAAACACTAGCAGCATGTTTCTCCATAGGATCAGCAAGCTTTTCCGTGAAGGAATCAGAATTAGTTGCCGGAGCATCTAGATACGCCTCATTTCGACGCAGATTGTTCAAACAATGCTCATAGTGTTCATACATATCTAACAGTGTCATCTTCCTATCCAAATGTTTATGCAGTTTGGAATTAAGACTCTCACTGCGTTGGTTGCTCCTCAGGCCTAAGAAACATCGGCTCACCTGATATGCACCACACCACAGGTTCCTCATCTCGTACATCTGATACAGCCACTCGTGCTTAGCTGAAATTTTGTGCTTTTCAAGAAACTGTCCCATTTCCTCTCGATCTCTTCTATGGAACACCGATCGTATATAAATTTTCTAAACTCTTCACTGATCTTAGAATTGTGCAAATTGCGTAGTATATTCTGCTCTATATGCCATACGCACAGCCGATGGTTGGAATGAGGCAATATAATTCGATAGCTTTCGCATTGCTAGGTCACCATCTGTGATCACAGATATTGGATGCTTCGAGCCATGGCGGTGAGGAATGTTTGCAACAGACCACTGCAGACGACTCACTTGTTTCACCGGATATGAGGCCACAACCAAACACAACTGTGCTCCGATGGTGATTCAACCCAACAAAAGGCACGAAAGGCAAATTGTATCGATTTGTCCGGTATGTGCTATCAAAAACAAGAACATCACCAAATGCTTTGCATAGTCAAGACGAGACTGAGTATCGGACCAGAACAAGTGCTTTAGATGCCCCTCCTCATCAAGAACATATCTAAAGAAGAAATCAGAATTCTCTTAATGCGATGACGGGTGAAGTCCCGCTTTCGAAAAAAAAAAGAAGAAATCAGAATCCTCCTCACGATTATGCTTCATGTGACGAATAACTGTTTCAGCATCGGCTCTTTCTATTGCCTTTATCTTGTATCGATAGCAAAAGTTATATAGATCCCTCGATGTACATCCAACCTTATCGTATCCACCATATTGCATTTCCAGTATATTCATGATTTGGTGCTTACGAACTCCCGCGATCTCCATCTCAATGATGTCAGCTTTCTGCTCATCACTAATTCCTCTGTGAGACCGCAGCAGACACACTAAATCTGGTGAGGCCAATGGATGGTTGTGTTCATCAATGAAATCCTTGACATACCACTGACCCGTCTCCTTATTCAGTTTAATCACCATTTTGGCTGTACACCCACAGCGACTCAAATTCCGTGGCTTCCTCTTCTTAATCGCTTTATCCATGTGCCTATCATCACGGAACTCCTGGCGGCTGCACACAAATTTCCTTAGACATATTTCCTTAGTTGCCGTGTCTCTTTCCACATAGCATCTCCTCACGGAAAACCCTCTGTCAAATGCGTAGCTGTTGTAGAACACATAGCCTTCTTCCTCACTACGGAACAACTTGCTGACAATTTGATGATAATCCAGTAGAGCCTCTTCACTCAGATCAATCATTTTGTCCTGCATCATACATGTAGTTCTGATAAGTGTTGCCACACACACAAAAGAACAAAATTCTAGTTCCTAAAAGCATTTTGGCAAAAATTATATCTGACCACCAAATGAACAGCCCCAAATTTAAATGTCAACTTTAGTTCAGTTTTGAAAGATAGAAGTTCAGTCCTAAAGACAAATAATATCAACCGAAGACAAAGTTGTAGTGCCATTTGTGGAGAAAATATCAGTTCGCAAAAATACTATTCTGAGTTTCTAAACTAATCGGATGAATTCTCACACATGCTGATGCTGCTCTTTTAAAAAAGAAGAAGAAGAAAAGTACATGCTGATGCTGCTACGGTGCTTCCATATCTTCAGAGAAAGCAAAGAGTGGCTGCAGTGAGAAAGCAGAGATGCAGTCCATCAAATTCAGTCGGCGCTATATATCGGGTGGGAATATGAGATGCCACAGGTGAATGCTCCAACCGCTGCGCTAACACAAATCAATAAGAACTAGTGCAAGGATAGTTAAACTCGGTAAAGATTTGGACTAATTAAACAATGCAAGATCCTAAGTAATGCTTATGTCACTGAAGGCTGGCAATCTTGGTTTAAACATGGTACCTGCTTGCCATGTGATTATGTGATCCTTTGGTGGAATTCTTATGCTGAGGACCAGCGTTCAAAGTAGAAGAAAGCATATTACTAATAGCTGGATGCACCCCCAAGCTAAATTTGAGGTTCTGCCACACAGAATCAGACTGTTCCAAATGGTAGCAGATGGAAAATCACGTCTGTTATAATCCTCCTACTCCTTTTGGTTTATATGAGGCTAAACAACATGCGATGGTCTGATGGTACTGATGATAGCAAGAACCAGAAATAGCCAGGTTTCTCCCTATTAAACTGGCTGGTTTACTCCTGAATTTTGTAGTCTGAAATATTGCTTACAGGATTGGATTTTTAGAATACTGACAGGAAACATTCCACACGAAGATCCATAAAATTGATACGTTTTCACGATTCTACCTATTGCCCAAAAGATGGAACATGAATTTGGTGATTGGCACTAGATGTAGATGGAGAGCAGGCAAAAGGCAGAGATATCATACCTGACGACGAGCACCTGCAGGAGCACCCCTCCCTGCTCACTTGCAGATCAGATTTCACCCCTTGTTTCAGTTCGTCGACCCGAGTACTCATAGCCAGGCTGCGCAGGGGCCATCGGCAGGGGAGAACCTGCCGCCCTAACCTCTCTCACGGGACATGGCAAACCGTTGGGCGCGGCAACTTGGAAGGCGGCGGCGATCCACAGAAGCCCCGAGCTGCCGGCAATCGGGGTGGAGGAGGATTGGATGGGAGAGCTGGGCGGAAGGATTGTGGAACCACGGCGATGGGGAAGGGCGAGGCCGGTGATGCGGGAGGGCGGCGAGGGAACCGTACGGGGGAGACGGGGAGTTCGTAGCTTCAACAGAGAAGCTGTGATGGAAAGTACTAATCTACCCTTAATTACTATAATTAGGTGCAGGAACCGGAAGGAACCGGCAAAAAAAAATTTCAACAGGAGGAACCGTGGTTCCTCCCAAGCACCGTAAAAATTCTCTATCGTTTAACGTAGTTGAGTTCTGGGAACCTAGTTTGAAACTTGAAAAAGTTGTGCCTTAGGTCTGTTACCACGAGGGCTTATGGGAAGCAAGTGGTGGTTCATTTGTGCTTTTGGCTTGTGGCCATTCTCCAAAAACTGCTACTCCTCCGTCCCATCCGACCGGCGTTTTTGACTTTTAAACTTCATCTTTGATCATCCGTCTTATTCAAAACATTTTTGCAAATTATAAAATAAAATAATCAATATTCAAGTATCTTCATTGATAAAATAAGTCGTAAAAAAATAAATTATATTTGTGCAAAAAATTTGAATAAGGCGAAGCATCGAATAAGATGGCACGAAAAACCAGGGGTGACAAAGTCGGTGGGGACGGAGGGAGTATCTGTACTATCTAGAATATGGTTGTTTTTCCGTTCTTGATAATGAAAATGGGAAACCCGGTTGGGAAAAAAACAACTGATGTGGCTTTGTTTCCTAGGAGAGAGTAATGAGCAAGTTTATCGGATATTTCCAAACACACATAATTTAATACTTTTATTTATATTAAGAGTGAGATTATACAAAATTCTTGTCTTATAATATACCTATTAATATCTTCTAGATAATATATTAATACAAAACACAACTAGGTTATATAAATAATCGTCACTAAAATACCAAGTTGGTACTCAAGACTTACAAAGTCACCCTATCGTCTTTTGTCAACGGGCAAGTTATTATCATCGAAAAAATACCTAGGATACATATAAGAAATTGCTAGCATCCGTTGATGTTAATAAACTAACTCAGATAGTCACCATAAGAAACCTAACGAGTTGAGTTGCACTTAGTTTTTACATGTTTGTTTTGCGCCCACCCCCCTAAGTATAATTTTTGGCTCCACCAATGTCTCGGGTATTTCCTATCATACACCATCGGAAAAGTATTTTTCTATCAGTTTTTTTCACAAACAGGGGCTTTTCTAGTTTCTCTAGTATTGAAAGAAAATCAGAACGTCTTACATATTTAGAAGGAATGGTGTATCTTGTGAGCAGGTGTGTAAGAGCAAAACTGTTGGAGTTGCTCTTATGACCCTGCTTGTTTAATTAGTGATAGGATTTTCAGAAAAAGTCTCAAGAAGTCCCGAAAAGCCCTAATGTGAATTTATGAAAAAGTCCCAAAAACCATGTTCCCATGTTTAGTTTTCAAAGGACTTTTAGAGACTTTTTAGTCCCAACACACACAAAAAAAGTGTAGAACCAAAGCTATTGTGACCACTCGTCAAAGTAAATGATACAGTGTCTTTAATCACGAAAATCAAATTACAAATGCGTGCAACGAGTAATTTCATCCCGCCTCCTTGATTTTGATGTACTATGAATGACTCCATGTACGGAGCTTGTGTTGTATGTAGTGCCACGCACATGCATTTTCCAGCAGCTGCAAAAGTGGACCGGAGGAGACTACGTCGTACTACTACTGTTGATGGTAGACGTGTGTGCTGTTTTTGACCGTTGAGTCCCCTCCTGTAGAGTGGAGAATGGTGGGCACGTACAGTACGTACGTACGCTGGCGCGCATGCACTCGTGAACATACGCAGTCCCGATCAGACGCGATCACCGATGCAACCCAGCGCTCCTGAAGCCACGCAGCGCAGGCAGCAGATGCAGCGCACCGCATCGAACAGGACTGCGGTTCAGAGGCAGCCCAGTACCGCGGCGGCCGCAGGCGAGGCGACGACCGTCAAAGGGGCCAGCCAGGAGCCCGGGACCGACCGGGGCGCTTTGCTTTCCGCGGCCCCCGCGACGACAGGGCCTGCTGAGTGAGTCACAGGCGACGCAACGCCTCTGCCGGCCCAAAACGGAGGCGGCACGCCCGCTGCCTGTTCAATTCCGCCGTGCCAGTGCCACGGTCCACCACGCCCGCTCGCTCGCGGCTTTTCTCCGCTCCGGGCGCGACGGGACGGGGCTCGTCCTCGCCTAGTCGCCTCGCCTCGGTCCACCACCACGCCACGCCGCGGGTCTCCGCTGCTTGCCTCCCGGAGTCCCTCCGTCCCGGGTCGCCCGCCTCCTGGACCTACCTGGAGCGCTCTACTAGTACACCACAGACAGAGACAGAGTCACACAGAGGCAAAGGCAGAGCAGAGGTGTGGCCTCTAGTGCCTGATCCTGATCCTGATCGGCAAGCTGCGCAGACGTACGCGTGCGGTACAGCGGGTCTGACGGTGATCGGCGATATGATGGCCAAGTTGATGCCGCGAGCGACCGACCGTGATTTGAGAGCCACCAGGCCGAGCCGGAGCCGGCGCGGCCCCGAGTGTTTTGTGCTAATATTATTCCGTGCCACGACACGGGCACACGACACGACAGAGCTCGCGCGCGCTGAGGCACCGCTCACAATCAGGCTCGCATCGCAGTCAAGGTTCACAGGCCCTGGCTACACAACTGTACGGAGGGTATCGATCAGAACACCATTTCCTCTCGCTCGTACTCCCTCCGTCCCATCTGACTTTCTCACTTTCACGGTTTCCGTGCCATCTTATTCGATCTTCGTCTTTATTCAAATTTTTTTGCACAAATATAATTTATTTTTTTACGACTTATTTTATTAATGAAGATACATGAATATTGATTATTTTATTTTATAATTTGCAAAAATATTTTGAATAAGACGGATGGTCAAAGATGAAGTTTTAAAAGTCAAAAACGTCGGTCAGCATGGGACGGAGGGGTAAGTACGTCCAGCAGAGCAAAGCAAAGCTCCGGCCGGTGGATAGCTGGCCGGCGGTCTATTTATGCAACGCCAGCCTTGCCAGGCGCCTTTAAAATCCCAGTAGTCTACAGTAGGGTGGACGTGGACCGGCTGGACTGCGTCACTGCAACAAGGCCAGAGGGGGTACGACTCTACCTGATGAGTGAGTGCTAGCGTACCAAAAGCTGGAGTAATCCCCAGAGGTTATTTATCTGCACCAGGCATGCACCAGCACCAGCAGAAGCCCAACGTTTTCCGGGCCGTCCATGCATGCACATGCAGGCCCGGCCGGCCCCGTGCATGCGATGCGCCAGTGCCATGCATGTGACGTGAAACTGTGCATGAAAGCTCCAGGCCGGCCTCAGCACACCAGTCCATCATGCACGAGCGCGAGACCACGACCACGACGCTGGCAGCAATGCGTGCAGCGAAACCACTGTCGGCGGTCCACTCGTGCTTGGCATTGGATTTGGATTGCTCCATGTCGTCGTCTACTACTCGATCGATGTTGGCTGCTAAAAGTCTCGTCTGCAGTGCCACTGGCCGGCACGACTAGTAATAAACCATGTGGCACACGCCTCGGCCTGATGGGTACGCGGGTTCCAGTTTGATCACTGCACGGGCACGCTTGTTCACACCGTGGTCGGCATACACGGACACATATGCTTATCCTAACGCTGTTTCGTTCTAGCTAGCTTGTTTCTATAAACAAACGACAGTCCAAATTAATACTACTCCAGTAGCAGCAGCAGTATCCAATCCAAGTTGGCTACTGCTGAATTTGTCCTAGCGTGTGCTTCGAATTGGCCTCACATATGTCGTCACTGTACAAACTTCTATCTTTTGCTAAAAAGAACGAGTGCTCTCGCTCGAGGGTGTATATTTTAGTATGGATTGTGTATTATAATTAGATTATCAATAAAAGCTAGTTTAGCGGAGTGTCCTTTGTGCTTTGAGAGATCAAGTTTGTTGCAGATTTGATTTGTTACTCTTGGTAAGTACGATTTGGTGCAGCACGATTCCATAATCGAAGCACTCAATCGAAGATTGTGAGGTTCTCTGGAGGTGATTTGTGAGGGGTTTATTGGGTTCACCATCGTCGGATGAGGTTCTCTAGAGGTGATTTGTACCATGCAATTCAAATTAAATTCCACGCCAACCCAACACACATGGACACATGAAGCCGCACAATACACATGGGTTGAGGTAAATTTCACACCAATCCATGAATTACATAGGCGCATCAAATAACATATCCTTGCATGACTTTAGTTTGTGGGTGGCATAAGATTGTTAACATGTGAATTGCAGCACTGCATGTAAATTTCACACCAATCCACCTGCTACTTACGACGAGCGAGGTTGGATTTGCACGTCGTGCTTCTGACTCTCTCTAATCCAGCCGGTTCAGTAAAAAAACCAAGGAGAAGACACAAGAAAATAAATAAATAAATAAATAAATAAATAAATAAATAAATAAAATAGAGATGCAAGGATAAGATTAGCATCACAGCACACACTCCTCCCATCGTGCAGCAGTACGTACGAGTACGACCAGCAATCCATGTCCAAGGTGGCCCGGCCGATGATTCCGTACGCCGATCGAGCACAGCACGAGCCCCCGGCCCACGCCGAGCACGATGCGGTCAAAACTCGAAGCACCCGCGCCAGCTGTCCCGCACGTGTGCCACGGCTCTTCCTCCAATCCAACGCACCCCACGAGCGCAGAGAGAGAGGGCGAGCCTGACCCCGCGCGCTGCCCGGTTGACCGGGGACAACCCGAGCCCCACTCATAGGCGCCCGGGGCCCAGTCCTGCCTCGTGGCCCCACACGACAGGGACTCGCTCCCGTCCCGCACGCCCGGGCACGCCACCTCCCGTCGACACGTTGCGTCCCCGGGTGAGGAGCCTGGGCCCCCGGCGGCGTCCGACGTGTCGGCATCGGTCGGCGAGGCCGGAAGACCGACGTCGACGTCGTCGGGTGGGGAATGGCGTTCGTGGGACCCTACAGCTGCAGGAATATTTGTGCCCAGAGGGTAGAAGACCGTAGGCTACGCCTCCCTGGACCCTCGTCCACCGAGCGAGAAGGAAGCCGGACGCGAGGCTTCCACTTCCACCGGCAATGGCGGGCGGGCTTCCTCTCCGTCGCCGGGGCACGGGGACGCGTCCGTCCGGCGACGTCCCGGGGAGCGGGGTGGGTCAGTTTGACCGGCGGGGTCCCATGCCCTGGCGTCCGGCGGACGGATGTGCGGCCCGGATTGGGCGCGGCTGCCGACCGACACACGCGCGGAAACCCACGCCCGTGCGGCTGTCCGGTCCGGGCGCAGAGCTGAGCTGCTCTGCTGACGAGCACAGCGAGCGCGTCGGAATCCGCGGACGATGGGCGGGCAGACGTTGCCATTTGGATAATCTTGGGCATCGCAAGGACGGACACAGTCGTACGTACTAACAGACGGCTCTGACAACCGTTATTTATACGGAGATGCCGTGGGAGACATTCACTGCGCACTGCGCTGCGTGCTTGCTCGATTGGTGCGTTGAACCTGCAATGTAGGGTACCTTTTGGTCAAACACAAAACAGGATCCCCGTCTTGTGTTGTGTTGCACGATCCTATTCCTCGGCCACCGAAAGACAGCTGTAGTACGTGTTTTACACTGTTGCGACTGAGCACACACAGTACAAACTAAGATTACTGTACCATCATGTTCAACGACAGCAAATGAGGGGAAAGGGTTGGAGCGGACAAATGGAAAACAAAATACTACTCACTCCATTAATAGTTATTACCCTTTGCTGTGTACTCCTAATTGCATACCAGTAGAAGCAAATTCCAATGGCGTATTGCATCTAAAAACAAAACATCTTATAATTTACAATAAATACAGTGCAGTATACAATGCACGTTTATGGATAGGCTAAACTAAGTGCAAGTAAAGGTGCAAGGTGGTACTCCATTGTATAAAAATGCATACACTTTGTCCTAACATATTAGGATTCTTTGCAAGAACTAAATTGGATATTGATATCAACTCAATTTTGTATTGAAAAAGTCCTACAATATCAAATCCAGTTATTGTTTAGAGATATACGCAAAATTGACCCATCGCCTCATCCTCTCCGTAGCTTGCTGGAAGAATGAGCCTGCTAGAGATGGGGAAGTAGGAGAGGAACTGGTCGAACATAGGAAACGAAGAGCTTCTCTGGTGAAACGCAAAGACGCTAGTAGAACCACGACCGGCAAAGGAAGACGTTGGTGTTGTAGGTGGCTTGGCAACAGAGTCCTCAGGGCGGCGTCGGGTTTGGGCGCACGCTCAACGAGCGGGGAATTAGGGGTAGCGCTCGGCTGAGGGAGACATCGAGGTTGGGCCTAATTTGCGGCGACTGAGGCATCGGGCGTACCGGGAGGAAGGTGTCAGGAGTGGCGACTGGGGGAGGGAGGTGTTGTGGGTGTGCACCGCGAGAATGCCTGGTGTCGGGGGGCCACGTACAAGGAGGAAGATCCCTAATGTTGAGGTAGCTTCCAATATATGAGGGAAGGTGTTGGGTTTTTGGGGCCAGTGACAGAAAGACATGAGGGGTCGATGAGCAACGTAAAGGGAAGTGAGCACTCTGGTCCTCTTGTTCAAATTCGATTTAATAAAGAGCATTGGGGCTCCGTATTAGAAAGAAGCCACTTCTAGTTGTAGCTCACTACCTAAATTAGAAATGTAACAACAAACATCAATTCCTTGAACGTCAAATACCATAACTTAGGAAATCTGATTCCAATTCTCAATTCAAGGCTCCAATACGAACACTGATTTGTAGCTCCTGCTGCTAGAGCTAGCGGCTCTTATAATATTCTGATGATCGAGTACGAACTCAAATTCTTGTGTTATATATGATTGGAGTAGTAATAAGTAGCAACTCAATTTCGTTCATTAATCAGTCCGCAGATGTATGCATGCATAAAATGTGCAGAAACTACTGCAGGGCACAATGTCGCTCCATCCACCATTACCAAATACTAGTTGTTGCCAGATCATTAATTGGCACTACATATCGATGGAGACCTCAATCGGAAATCAAAATTGAGGGAGTAGAGTAGTAGCTCGTAGGCGCCCTGTGTGAAATGGACAGGTTTAAACGATGAAGCAACCAGGCAATGCGGCGACCGACACTTTTCCATTGACTGAAGAAACAAATATCGGTCAAGTCATCTTGAGATGAATAGCAGCGGAGCAGCGCAAACCCTGCTACTGCAGTCCGAGATGAAATCGACGAGAGACGACACTGCTGTGCACTGTGGTGGTACATTTCAAGGAGTATCCGCCATTTGCGATGGATCGGCATCTACCTGATGTGTATGGTGTTGAGTGGACAGTACCTAGCTCTAGCTAGCTGACCAGTGACCACTCTCTAGTAGTATAGGCGATGGGCCGGCGCCATCTTCGTGCGTGCCCAAACAGGCTAAGCCCGTAGGCTATCACCCTGTTTCCCGTCCTCTTCCTTGCTGTATGTACGTGCTCTGTTCTTTAGAACCACCCAAAGCAGAGCAGCCGGTCGCGATCGCTTTCTAGTGTGCGAGGAGAAGAAGCCTTGTGGCTGTGGCGTTGCTAGCGAACAAGGCGCATGTGACCATGCATGTGTGCCGTGTTACGTAGCTGGTGGGCAGGCACACGCACACCCCGATGGATCGATCCCAGCTTGCATTGCCTCTCCGCGTGCCTGGCCGAAGATCGCGTTGCGTGCTCTATCTACGTCCGTGTGGGTTGTAGTATTATTATTGCCTGCGAGATACGAGAGCCTGCAGGGGATGGCAACAAGCTTTCAAGTTTTTGCTCCATCATCATGGCCTGCGCTGTGCAAGAGCGTCGTCAGCGAGTAACAATAAAATCTCAACAAATATTCCCAGATTTGTGTGGCCCGCTGCGCTGTGGGCCCGGCCGTGTCAGGACCAGGTGGAGGAAGCTACATGTGTCGTCTCGGCCTCGCCCCGGCCGGCCCAGTCAATTGGGCCTGCCTGACGGCCTCGGCCACAGCCAAGCCCGGTTGTAAAGTTAAAAACGCCGTCGCATTGGCGCCCGCACTGCTGCGCCCAATGGGCATCCGCCAACCGGAGTCCCGACCGGTGGAGCCGCACGGCCGTCCATCATCGGACTGGGACTGGGAGTGGCGGTCGCCATGGGCATGGACGACTCCCTTCCCTTCCCGCCGCGGTAGAAGTGGTAATGCCGTCCGTCCGTAATGGTACTCCAAGGATTCCCACTCCCAGCTCCGGTAGGATCGAGCAGTGCAGTGACCCCACCACGCACACGTGCTGGCCACCTCCCGCCTACTTATACCCGGCGCCATTCGTCGTCCTCCCTCCCGATCGAATCGCCCTCCTTGCTTCGCTTCCTCCACCACTCTCAGTCCTCACCACCGCACCGCACCTGCAGTCAGCAGCATAGCATCCTCCCGTCTCCACCCACCACTCGCTCGGCCGGCTCAACCACCCTTCGCCCTCACGCGCATCCATCTCCATCCAAATCACACGGGGGCACGCGCAGACAGCAGAACCACCACCACCACCACCACCACCACCACCACCATTGTAAGTAGAGGAATGCCGGGGAGCGTGCCGCTGGGTCTGGGCCTGGACACGGCGGGGGTGCAGGTGCCGTGGTACTTCCGGTGCCCCATCTCCCTGGAGCTGATGCGCGACCCGGTGACGGTGTCGACGGGGCAGACGTACGACCGCGCCAGCATCGAGTCGTGGGTGGCCACCGGCAACACCACCTGCCCGGTGACACGCGCGCCGCTCGCCGACTTCACGCTCATCCCCAACCACACCCTCCGCCGGCTCATCCAGGAGTGGTGCGTGGCGCACCGGTCCATGGGCGTGGAGCGCATCCCGACGCCCAAGCAGCCCGCGGACCCGGACCTGGTGCGCTCCCTCGTCGCGCAGCTGCAGGGACCGGGCCTCCCCGCGCTGCGCAGGCTCAGGGCGCTCGCCAGGGAGTCGGACAAGAACAGGCTCGTCATGGCCACGCACGAGACCAGGGCCGCGCTCGTCGAGGCCGCCTTCGGGGCCACGAGCGAGGAGCTCGAGGCGGAGGCCATGGCCGTGCTCGCGCTGGTGGGCCTCGGCGAGCCCGAGGCCGCGGAGGTGGTCGGGAGGCCGGAGAGGGTGGCCAGGCTCGGCAAGGTCCTCGGCGGCGGGGTCGTCGCCCCGCTGGAGGCGAGGGTGAACGCGGGCGCCGTGGTGGAGGCGGCGGCGTCGGCGTCGGGGTCCGATGCCCGCGCCGTGCTGGGCGCCGCCGAGGGCGTCATGGACGGTCTCGTGGCGCTGGTGGAGGAGAAGGCGCACGCCCGCGCCGTGCGCGTCGGGATCCGGGCCGTGTTCGCGCTGTGCCTGGCCAAGGAGAACCGCGCACGCGCCGTGTCCGCGGGCGCCGCGTCGGCGCTGGCTCGGCGCGTGGCGGAAGGCGGCGCCGGGGAGCCCGAGCGCGCGCTGGCGGCCGTGGAGCGGCTGTGCCGCGCGGACGGAGGGCGCGACGCCGTGGTCGCCGGGGCCGGCGGCGGTGCCGCGGCCGTGGTGGCGCTGGTGCGCGCCATGTCGGGACGCGCGGCGGAGCACGCGGCGGGCGCGCTGGTGGCCGTGGTGGGCGGGTATGAGGCGCTGCAGGTGGAGGCCGTCCGTGCCGGCGCCATGAGCCAGCTGCTGATGATGGTCCAGGGCGGGTGCTCGGAGCGCGCTAAGCGCAAGGCGCAGCACCTGCTCAAGCTGCTCCGCTCCGCCTGGACGACCACCGACTGCATCGCCAACTCCGACGACTTCCTCCAACACTACTGATCCTTCCTCATCGTCCGTCGTCAGTAAATTAATTAATTATTAATTGGCCTCCCATGATCCCATCAATCCCTAGTGCTGTTCTTCGATGATCTGTTCCCCAAGGCGGAAAGATCGATCATTCACTCACGGGCCAAGCTGCTTCCCCGGCTTGTATGGCCTTGCGACCACCCAGTGAGCAGTGCCCGTGGGACGCCGGCGCCGGCGGCGTGTATGTATGCCGGGACCAGGATGGTAGCAGGACGGAGAGATTCTCTAGAAATGTTTCCAGTTTTGTACGTACGTAATGTTGGCAGGCAGGCAGGATGAATTCGTGATTCTCGATCGATCAATTGTAGCACTAGCAGCATTGGGTGGGTATTTCTTGGGTCGTCGGACGGATGGCAAAAAGAAAATGCTTGTTTTTAGTTTTGGCACTTGGCCCCGGCCCAGGCCAGGCGCGCGTGCGGGCGTGTGCGCGTTTTTGGTCAGTGAAAGTACAGGCGAAGCAGCGAGAGGACTGGGGAGATTGCGCGCATTGAAAGCTGAGAGCTTGGCCGGTGTGGGTGGGTGTGGCGGAGAGAGAGAGAGAGGGAGAGGTGGGGCTGCCCCGTCCTGCAGCCTGCAGGATGCTTCTGCAGAATGGAATGTTGTTGCCGTGAAATTATCACATCCCCTCCGGCCCTCCCTCCCATCATCCATTTTTCTCTGTTTCTCTCTCATCATGGACACACAAACACATGATACCAACAGCGGCAGCGAAAGAGAGGCCGGAAATCATGTGATTTCAACAGGAGGACCGTGGCAACTGGCGTGGCATGGCATCAGGGCTCTGGAGGAGGGGCACGGCCGGCACGGAGACGGTGGGCACGGGCAGGGCAATGCTCGCTCGCTGCTGCAGGCAGGATCCTGCGCCCCCCACCGCTTTTGACCGGATTGGTGAGCAGAGTTGCGAAGAAGACCCGCTCCATCACCACTCACTCATCATCATTAGTGCGGCCAGGGCCAGGCAGCATCAGCCCTCAGCTTGGACCGGGGACGGACTGCTATGTTGTTTGCTAGCTTCTCCTCCTCCCTCCGTAAAGAACAGTGTACTGTAGCTTCACCGGCTGCACGTACTACCCACCGGCAGGGGAGCAGCCGGGCAAAGCAAATAAATAAAGGCCGGTTCGCCGCAATCACCGATCCGTTCCTGCGTGGTGTCTGTCCGTTTCCCTTGCTTCTCTGGCTCTCTCCCTCCATGAATGGCACCTGAGGCTGGCTGTGGCTGTGCACGCAGCAGCTCCATTATTACCACCACCTCGGTTCGGTCGTCTCCATGCCATGCCCTAGCACTAGCACCGGCAGTCGCTGTCGCCGTCTACTAGCTAGGCCCCTGCTCGATCCTGGCTCCTGCTGCCGAGTCAAGATTGGTCCATGATTACATGCCGGCCGGCCGGCCGGCCGGGGCCTACGGTCGATCGTGCGGGACGGACGCGACGGCGATGCTTGACGTACAGTACAGTAGGGAGCACTAATCTAATCGCGTGGGGTACGGCGGCCGTTGCTTGAAAGATTAGTAGTCCATTAATAAACAAACAACACAAAGGCAAGGGAAGGGAAGGGAGAGTGTCCGTCCGCAATCGCATCTGGCATCCCGTCTCCGCGAGAACACTGACGGGAAAAAGCGCCGTGGATGGCGCGCTTCTTCCGTTGCTGCCTCTGCCCTGCCTGGCTCGCTGTCCGATCTAGTACGTTGGTTCGGTTCGTCGCTGGCAACAAGTGGCGCGGGCTATTACTTAAATCGTTTTAGGTTTTCTAAATTTTATTACTTCTCCGTTCGTGCTACACATGGTTTAGGATACAAACTAGTGACAATTAGAGTGTATTTTCCTTTGTTTATGTCAGATTTCTCCCTAGCAGCAAACTCTCTAGACTAACTATAGCTACTATATTGGGACTCAATCTCGCGCTAGTTGCCTTTAATGTTTGGACTCAGGACTAGAGACAAAAAAAAAAAAGGATGGGGGCAAATGCATTTGTGCAAACGATTAGTCCCTCAGTTTTCTAAATAAATCAACATCTAGAGTTATTGAACCAAAATTATTTAAGACTAAGTAAATTTATACAAAAACAACAATATTTATAGCACTAAATATGTATTATTAAATACACCATGAAATGTCGTGTACATTATGCTTATTTTGGTGTCATAATTATTGATGCTCTTCTACACGTTAGGTCAAATTTAGACAAAATTGACTTATACAACTATAGAAGTTGACTTATGGAGAGGGAGTAGCTACTATATAATACGTTAAGACGATGCTATTAGGCCTTGTTAGTTGACCTTTCGATGGATGCAATTAGGGCATAAGAATATGTTCAACAATTCTCCAATAAGGCCTTGTTTGTGTATCTACCTCAAATCACATGTACCGGAGTGGAACTTAGTTCAAAAAAAAATTCCAACCCACCTCAATACATGTGGATTGAGACAAATACATGGACATTAACATCCCTTTGTCTTCACAAACACGTTATATTGAGGTAGATATGTATTTTATTTTTCCAACAAGGACCCAAACAGGTCTCCTTCTTTTGGCATCTAAGAAAACCACATCTCCCCTAAAACGAAAAGGGGGACTTGCATCTCCCCAATCGGCATGGGCCTACTCCCAATAGCGAGGATGCCACGCAGAGGTGAGTGACTGGAGGTTGGCTATGTTGCAGGAGGTGGACTGTGATGCAAGGTGGTAGTGTTTGGTGACGATGTTAATGAGGAGAGTAGGAGTGACTAGATACAGTGTAACGAGGGCCGGGTTGAGTGGCATAACGAGGAAGTCACAGACAGGTGAACGATGGTGACAGGAGGCTTTGGGGCACGCTGTGGGAGGTGGATAGTAATGCAAGATGGTAGTGTGTGGAGACGACAATGGTAGTGACGAGAGGAGTGCCCAGAGACAGGGCAACAAGGCGGGGAGTTGTGTAGTGTGTGGAGGAGGTACATAGAGGTGGGGCGGCCAGGGACGTTTTTCAGGACTCGATCGAGGAAGAGGGCAAAGAGTGAGAGACCGAGTGAGAGAGAGAGAGAGAGAGAGAGAGTAGGGGGCATTTAAAAAACTCTAATATGACACCATGTATGCTTCATACATACGGGTTGAAATTATTAATATTTTGCTTTAACATGTGATTTTTGGCCGCACGGCTGCGTGGGAGTTCTGGGAAGCAATCCACATCACGGCTGATCAAGCCTGGGAAGTTCATAAGTTGGTTGAGATTGGACCACCGACTCGTATACCGAAGGCACATTTTGCTACATTCATCGTGCTATGTTGTAGGCATATATGGAAGAGGAGGAATAACATTGTCTTTCAGAATGACCGGTGTGGAAGGTGCGGTTGCCAAAGAAGGATAGGGCAGTAGCAGATGTCTGGTGTTCCGTTTTGTTTAACGAAATGTAAACCTAGCTTCATGGCATATGTATGTCCGGAACTTATACAATCAGGGCTTTTGAGCCACTAATGCAATAGAAATCAGGTGGGGATCCTCTCCCCCCACGTTGATTTTTTTTTTTAAAAAAAGATTGTTGTACTAGCGTATTTAAGAGCTGCTGAATGTTTTTCCTCTAAGCCGATGGACCCGACGATAGGCAGCCAACGACCCCGTGAGCTGCTAGTGCTAGGAAGCGAGAAGCAACAGACACAAGGCAAAAGGAAATGATTTCTTTGCTTTAGCCAAACTGTTTCGTAAGATGCATGCTTTTGAGCTGTGATGATGGCGGCCGCCACCAATGGAGCTTTTCTTGGTCGGAATTCATTCAGCCCGTGGATCTGGATCCCCGGCCATCCTCTGCTTTGAACGCAAACGAACTCGATCGACCGCGCGGGATTCATGCGACGCTTGTCGTAGCAGATACGAATCCGTGTGGGGCTTGCTTGTATGAACAAGTCGATCCAGCGCGTTCAAAGCTGCACGGCCCTCTGATGATGCGTAATAACTTATATATACACATACAGAGTATAAGGAGAACGAAGCAGAAAAAAAATGAGAATCGATCTTGTCGTCATCATGCATTATCCAATGCCAATTGCCATGTTGAGACTGAGAATTCCTACCACTAAAATACTCGATGCTGACATGTACTGTCCCTCTCTCCCTCCTTCCACCGGGCGGTCCTGGTCAAAGTGATGCCAACTCCCAAAGTTATGCAGCTAGTATATCAAATGGCCAAATACCATATCCGGATGCAAAGTGAGGAGGAGGGGGAGGTGAAGCGCTAAACTAGTCGTCGTCGTCTCGAGCCCCCACCAACCGAGACCAAACGAAAAGGAATTTGGTTTGTTTAATTAAGCGGACAGATGGAGGTTGGGGAAGACTGGCCGGGGCCCTTCCTTTCCTTTCGCCGGTATCTGCTGATGGACAGGCAGCTACCAACATTATCTATCGACTACTTGGTGTAAATATGATTACGGATGAGCAGAACAAGATAACAATAAGATAGAACACAGCTAACAGCACCTTTCAGAGAGAGGTGAGAGATCGACCGGTTGAATGAATAAAGTGGAAAATGATGCTGCGTCCCCCCTTCCCCTGTGCTGCTTTTTGGGTTGGGTTGGGTTGGGAGAGAATATATGTAATCGTTCGGTACTGTGTGTGTCCTACGCTGTGGTCTTCAGTTGAGTGCTATGCCTACGCTGCTCCCTCCGTCGTTTGTTGGCCACTCTGCCTCCTGCCCTTTCCGAGCTTGCTTTTGGCTACGTGCCCTTTTCTTTTCTTTTTCGTCAGTAGTAGTAGACTACTGTATTATTTTCTAGGGTAGGAGGAGCGGCATTTGCATTGTAGTTGTAGGGGAATCCACATCAGAATTTGTGCGTGCAGGAAAGACCCTATCTAGTCGTACTCCTACGCACCAAAAGGAAATTGGGAATGGAGCACTAGCAATATGCTGCTAGTTCAGTTCCCTACACGTCCTGAGCTCGTCAAGCAGAACGAGCAGTGCTGTGGCATGAGATTCCTTCAACTGCACTAGTAGTTCTACTGCTAGCTGCTACTACTACTCCTACTTCCTAGTGGGCAGTGTGGCATACAGAGGTGTTTGTGGCGCGGTGGCATTGCATTTGTTCGGCCACTGTTGACTGTTGTTGATGGGGTGTAGTGGTGGTGGTGCGCGCCACGCTGCCCTTGTTGGCCTCGCAATCCTCTGCATCTCTAGCTCCCTTTTGGGTGCTGTTGCTGCACGCCTTGCCGTCGTTGGAGGTGCTAGTGCCTTCTGGTGTGCTGCATGCGCGCGTGCGACTTCGACTCCTGCGATGCTACCTTAGCTTAGCGTAGCTTAGCTTAACTACGTACCCTGTCTGCCTGCCTGTCTTTGAACGCAACTTTATCTGTCTCCTCCTCCTCCTGCTCCTGCTCCATCGTTTAGTTCATTTGTTTTTCATTTTTTGAAAACGTAGAGTATCGTTTAGTTCATTTCTCTCATGGAGAGTTTATATATAAATAATAGTCGGCCACTCTGCCATAATCATCATCATATACTAAGGCAGGCCATGCACTGGAGATCTGGCTGCTTGGCACAAATAAAGCATGCATGCTTGCATGTGGTAGCGAGGTCCGGATGCCGGGAGCAGGCCAGGATTAGTGTATGCAGGCTCAGTACAATGATATGGTACGACGGATCGACCCCATCGATCGCCATTTGTTGGATAAGCCCCCTCGTGCCCTACCCTTTGTATGTTGTTTTCCCCATGTGCAGCACAGTATTCACCTATGGTCTTTGACTCCCCCGAATGAGGACGGAAGCACATGCGGGTGAGCGTGCGATCCATCGATGGAGCGAGCGAGAGCAGAGCCAGAGGCAGGTCTAGAATTCCACCAGTGGCCGCCACATGATATGAGCTGATCCATCCAGGTGACAGCCACCGTCGTAGCTGGCACCACATGCGCCTCATCGACTTAATTGACCGGACGGACCAAGAGGATCAGAGATCAGCTAGCACGGTCGATCCACTCGATTGCTTTCTGCTAATCAATCAGACGGGACGAGAAATCCAACGGGAAAGCAATGAAGGAAGAATTCAAACCGGCTTAACTGGGCCTTGCTTCTCTGCTACTTTCCTCATGGGCCTTCTGGAATAGCCCAGCGTCAACTGAAAATCAGGCCCAACTAACCCAAAGCAAACCTGGCATCGATCGCACGGAACTTGGCATAAACACACACGGATACGGCGACACCGCCATGGTTCTCTTCTCCATCAGTTACGACCGGACCTGCAGAATGCTAGAGAATCACATCTATCCATCGACCTGCAGCAAAGCACACACAGTGAACAGAAGAAACCATGTAAGTGAACCAAACATCCTGAACTTTATTAAAGCGGTTCGACACCAATTTACAAGACGGTGGCACGATAATCACAACACAAAGAAACGTTGTAAAGCAGCGTCCGCACGGTTTCAGTTCTCAAACCTTGAACAACTCACAGGTGCTAAATAGGCAACAAACAAAGTTTATTTATTTCGGGTTTCTCGATCGCTCCAGACTGAAAGCTGCAAGCAGATCGATGGCACTGGCAGGCCAGGCATGCATGCAGTGGCGCAGCTTGAGACGCCCCTGAGGCCTTGATGGCGGCTCCCGCGGCCTAGTTGTTGCTGCTGCTGCCGTGGAGCCTGTAGATGATCTCTGACACAGCCCTCTGGTACACTTCCTCTGAGGAACGATTCTCACCATTTGTTCTATTCACCTGTTAAACATACGAATAATTGTTATATTACTGAGCTTGTGAGATATATATATGGCACATATTCAAGTAGCAAATACAGTAGCCTTAACAGTAAGTGAACATTCAAATGGTGGTATGCTTCTACATTAATCAAACTGGTAATAGAAAAAAAACAAACCTCTTGGCAAAATAATAGACTCCTGTATCTATTTGGACAACCATAAAGCAAGTTACATAATAGTTATTCCTATAAACCACAAATCCAAAGGAGCATTCAAGGTATGTGAAAGGTATAAAAACCTGGGTCATCTTTATTTCTAACTATAGTGATATGCTTTTGTACTTTGTTATGTCAACTTCCTAATAAATCATGTTTTCCATACACATATACACGCCACCAAAAAATATGGAACCTCTAACATACAATTTTTCTAATAGTTACCGAACCCGTAACCATAGTTGTTGCAAGCTGCTTGCAAACCAATATCTCTTGTTACAAGGATGAGACTGATTAAGGAAAGGTAACCATATTTTTTGTCGACTAGTTTAGCTAGATTTATAGTATGATTGATATCTAGATCACCTTTTATCATTAAAGCGACAAAATAATGCTCTAACATACTACTTCTGTGTGGTTGTTACAACAATGCATCATCAACTTATGTAAATCGGGTCGGTATTCGGACCACCTTCTTCCCATCAGACATAGTACGACAAAAATAAACCTCTAATGTATTTTCTTACGCTTACCGAGTGAAACCTCAACTTATATAAATCGTGTTGGTTTTGGATCACCTTTTTTTGGTTAAATTAAGTGCGACAAAAAAGAAGCCCTAACATGCCCTAATTTAACATTATTTTGACCTATTTTTGTCGTAGGCTTCAAGATCCGCCCACACGAACCCTAATTTAACAAGTAAAAGTATCTTTTTCAAATTCAAATACAACGGAAAAATAGGTGCATCACTTTCATTTCTAGGTCAGATCAAATCCGTCGTTGTGGCAAGAGGATTCTGTTCTAAGAATGCCAAACCAATTGCCTATCATATAAGCTATGAAACCAGGAGGGACAGTGGATGAATGGGGCAGGAATAGCTATACATACATGGGCATAGATCATGAACAGGGCCGAATGTTGTTGGCCGAGATCTGACCATAAAGCAAATACAGTTATATTACTGAGCTTGTGAGATGCTACAGATTCAAGTAGCAAATACAGTAGCCTTGGTATGCTGCTACATTAATCAATCCAGTAATAAAAAAACAAACCTCTTGGCAAAATAATAGACTCCTTTATCTATTTGGACAAGTTTCTAACATTTTTCTGTAACAAAACGAGTTTGACCATAAAGCAAGTTACATAATAGTTATTCCTATAAAGCACAATGCACAGGGGCATTCCAGGTATGTGAAAGGTATCAAAACTTGGGTCATCTATATTTCTAACTATATAGTGATATGCTTTTGCACTTTGTTATGTCAACTTCCTAATAATCATGTTTTCCATACACATATACACGCCACCAAAAATATGGAGCCTCTAACATACAATTTTTCTAGTAGTTACCGAACCCGTAACCATAGTTGTTGCAAGCTGCTTGCAAACCAATATCTCTTGTTAAAAGGATGAGACTGATTAAGGAAAGGTAACCATATTTGTCGACTAGTTTAGCTAATTTTATAGTATGATTGATATCTAGATCACCTTATATCTTTAAAGCGCGACAAAATAAAGCTCTAAAAGTACTACGATCTGTGTGGTTGCTAGAACAATGCAGCATCAACTTATATAAATCGTGTCGGTATTCGGACCACCCCTTCTTCCCATTAGACACAGTACGACAAAAATAAACCTCTAATGTATTTTCTTATGCTCACCAAATGAAACCTTGACTTATATAAATCATGTCGGTTTTTGGATCACCTTTTTCCGTTAAATGAAGTGCGGCAAAAGAAAGCCCTAACATGCCCTAATTTAACAGTATTTTGACCTATTTTTTGTCGTAGGCTTCAAGATCCGCCCACACGAAACCCTAATTTAACGGTAAAAAGTATATTTTTTCAAATTCAAATACAACGGAAAAATAGGTGCATTACTTTTCATTTCTAGGTCAGATCAAATCCCGTCGTTGTGACAAGAGGATTCTCTTCTAAGAATGCCAACCAATCGCCCAACGTCAACTCATATAAGCTATGAAACCAGGAGGGACAGTGGATGGATGGAGCAGGGACTAGCTATACATACATGGGCATAGATCATGAACAGGGCCCGAACGTTGTTGGCCGAGATCTGCGTGGTGATCACGTCGATCCCGTGGTTGTCCAGCACAGACATCACTATGGTCAGGGTGTTGGGGCGCCGTGGCACGCACACGCTGATGTAAGCATGGTCGTTGGCCACGGTGAGCACCATGTTTTGCCCTGACCATGTCTTGAATCTGACTGGTGGCGCTGGTACAGCTGGAGCAGCAGGCGACACAGGCACACCGCCCCAGCGTGCACGCGGGGCGTCCGAGGAGCACAACGCCGCCATGCCCTGCGCGGTCTGCGGCATCATCGTTGCAGAGAACGAGGAGGAGGCCTCACCCCTAGCGGCGGCCTCCCGCGCAAGCGCCTGCTCCAGCTTCTGCTTCTCCAGCATGGTCGCCTTCTCCTCAAGGAACTTGATGTACTGGATCGCCTCTTCCACAATGGTCACCTTGTCACTCTGTCAGATCAGAAGAGATAAACAACAGTAGATTAATCATCAGATCACGAGAGATTAGATCGATGACATGCTTATGCGTGTTCCAACTTCCAAGCCCTAGTATGTATATGAGCTTAGCTTCGCAGGATTGAGACTGGGAACTTTGATTTTACCTTCTGAGGGACGTGGGGCATCAGGTCTTTGAGTGACGTGAAGAGACCCTTCATCCGCTTGCGCCTCTCCCGCTCCTCCAAGGCGATGCTGTTGACGTTGAGCTTGCCGTCATCAGCAGCGGCGGCCATGCTCTTACCCTTGTCGGCGCCGGCATCGGCAGCAGGTACCTCTACCACCTCCGCCTCCAAGTCCAAGCGCGGCTTATCTTGGGTGATGCCGCCCGCGGAGTCGCGCTCCTCCATGTTGAGGTCAGGGATAAGGTTCTTCTTACCCTTGCTGGCGCCGGCGTCCATGGTCTCCATGTTATCCGCCGCCGAGGAACCACCGCCGTTGTCGTATGATGGACCAGCGCTCATCAGGGAGAAGCAGGTGGCAGTGGTTGGTGGTGGTGCGGTGTCGTCGTTGTCGGAGGAGGTAGCGGCAGCGGCAGCGCTGACTTGGTAGCCGTGGGGTCCGTTCTGATCCATGGCAGCCGCAGGCAGGCGAGGGCGTGAGGGCGAGGACGGCTGGAGGATTTTGGACGAGCGAGGGGATCGATGGTGTGCTGGGATTTTGGATGGCCGTCGCCTGGAGGCTTTATTTGTTAGTAGAACAAAGTTACCTCACCATGTTGTCTTTTTTCTGGAACTTTATTAATCTCTTCCACAGATGCGTGCACGCGATGACGCAAAAAGAAAAAATTACAGTGTAGAGGACGTGTGTAACGTCTCCAGGCGGATTATAGTTGTCTTATATGGTAAATCCGGCTGTCTTTTGTTCACTGCGACCTCAACTCCAAATGCTCACTCAGTGCTAGCAGTAAGATTATTCAGCAATGAGTAATGGCTTACGATATTAATATAGATTTCCTTTCAAACAAGGCCACACAGTATATTTACAGCTATCTACTTTGCTGGAGTTATAGGCCAAACGATAGATAGATACAGGTGCTTAGTGCTCTAGATGGCCAAGCGGTGACACATTCTTGAACCGTGCATTTCTGTGAGACCTCTCTCTAATCAGTCTTTGTTCAGAGTGTATGGATCCAGATTCCTTAATTTCGACGACTGACCAGTAAAACATTCGCGTGTTGGCGTGTTGGCGTGTGAGCATTTTCATATACAGTGTTTTTTAAAATATAAAAACCACATCTATCCTACTTTAGTAACTGACCACAGCCGAAAATCGGGTGCATAAATCCAAGCGAAACCACGTCGTCAGTCTTGATCACCATAGAACAAAAAGAAAACCACGTCCTTCTCCTCACTCTTCATCTTACTTGTGTAGTTGTGTTGTACCAGTACTGCAAGCATACAAATTCTGTTTTCACTTTACAGCCACAGCAATTAATAAGCAAGGATTCACGCAGGGCGCCCGACTGTATCTCCTCGCCAACTTTGCCTTGTTGCCTATCCCACCAAACACACCTGGCTGCAGGTCTCATGCCAGGCGGCAAGCAAAGGTGACAAGAATTGATGAAGCTCATAGCTCGATCATAGGTCTTACAGCTTGGGGGTCCTTTGGCCGCGAGCGTAACCAAGGACTGATGAAGCTCCACTGCGGTATCAAACATGCCGGTGTTTGCGTTTCAGTTTCTGCTGGTCTATCGGACTTCTAACTTCTTTCAGAGAAGAAACAAAAATGTATTAAAGCTTACAGCATAAGCAAAGGGGCGAGATAAAAATTAAAGCTTGAGAGCTTAGTGATGCAGGTTTTGCTACCTAGCCATCCACGTGTGAAGGGAGGTCCTTTTTGCTGCATTTCTTGGCCTGTGTCTACAGCTTTTATTTGATCGGCCTTTGCTGACTGTTGTATCTTGTATGCGTGCGCCGTGGTTTTGGCCTTTTGGGGAAGTAGAGATATATGCTTGGACGGAATGCTCACATCCGGATAGAGAGCCATCCGATCACTGAGAGACGGATGAGAGAAGTAGCTAGCCGTTCGATCGATCGGATCCTTATAGGTTGGCGTGATGGCAATCGCTGCTGGTGACCTGGTTTATTGATCGCTGGCTGTGGTTTGCTGTGTTGCTAATTTAGCGGCTTGTCTCCCACGGTGATGGCAAATTCGGTGCAGGTGTTTGGGTCTAGCTAGGTGTGAGGGGCTTTTGGGCGAAGGCCCTCCTTGGACAAATCTCTTGGCCATGTGGTGGTGTGGCAATGGTGTCACTTTTGGCGGCACTTTCCTTGTTAGAGAATAGAGATATTGTCATGAGGCCTCTCTCCATTTTGGAGTTGTGGTTGAAAAAAAACTTAGTTCTTTGGTCAGGATAAGCGTGAGTTATCTTTGGATGTCGTTTCCCTATTTAGAGGCAATCATATAGAAAAATCTTCTCCCTTCCTAGCTATTAGGATGCAGGATGGCGTTTGGCAGGTTTTGGAGGTTCATTGGTATTGATTGTATGTTTTATGGTGGTTTTCTTGTTCTGGCTTGGTTTACGTTTTTTTTCTAAATCATGGTTTTGTACATCTCCTCTATTAAAACATACCTAGCATATTCATGATGATGGTTCCTTTGTTTTTAGGTGAAAAATAATTATATAGTAACATACACATTGTTAGAGATATATGCCTAAGCGATAGGAAGCTCCTTGCACTTAGAGATAGATGTGCTAACCGATAGATATATAGCTAGCTCCCTGCTTGTTGATATAATTTTTGCACAGCCTCAATGTAGCCACCCGATGCAACTTTTTGCACATTGAAAGTTTCAATTTGCATTCAAGAGCACTACACTTGTAAACACAATGTTAATGCCGTTGGCATGTCTCTTCCTTCTCAGGAATCTCTTTCAGCTTACTTGATCTTATTATGTCATTTGATGATCTTGATACCTTAGAAACTCCTTTTACTAAAGAAGAAATTGATTTGGTTGTTAAGAATTTGCCTTGAGACAAGTTTTTTTATTCACTCTGCCAAGTTTTTTTTATAATGGAAATGTTTGTCTGCAAAGTATCAGTGGATCTCACATTACTTTGATTCCAAAGCATACATATGCTTCAAGAATCAGACTACATGCCCATCTCTCTGCTTAATACATCAATCAAGATCATCACCAAAATCCTAGCCAACAGATTACAAGAGGTTTTACCCAAGCTTATTCACAAAAATCAATATGGTTTTATTAGAGCAAGGGCAATTCAAGACTGTATAGCCTGGTCTTTGGAGTATTTGCATCTTTGCCATCAAACAAGACAGAGGAGATTGTCATTTTGAAATTAGATTTTGAGAAGGCCTTTAACAAGATGGAGCATGGTGATGCTTCAGATTATGAGCAGACAAAGGATTTTAGCCAGATGGATACCCTAGCTAGATGAAATGATCTTTCAGTCCAGGCACCTCAGCTAGGGGAAAACCTTCCACTGTAAGAGAGGGGTTAGACAAGATGACCCTCTCTCACCATTACTTTTGTCTTGGCGACGGATTTTCTTCGATCAATACTCAATGAGGCCGGGCAAAAGGAATTTTGTCTCTTGAGTCAACGCACATGATTAGGACTTCCCTATTTTACAAGTATCTGATGGCACCTTAATTTTTATAGGGAGATTAGACTTAGCTTCTTTCCCTCAAGGAAATTCTAAATGATTTTGTAGACTCCACGGGTTGAAAGATGAATTACTCTAAATCAATGATGGTATCATTAATGTTTTGAGCAGAGGCTACAAATCCTTGTCAATTCCTTTTGGCTGCTCCATGGGGTCTTTACCTGCTACCTACTTGGGTATACCTTTGAGCCGACCGGACCAATTGTTCTTTGACTATTGGCCCACGGTTTCAAAATGTGAAAGAAGGTTCTTTTCAATTCCTTCTCGCTTTCGGTGATGCTAGTAGGCTTCAGATGACAAATGTAGTCTTAAGTGCTTTACCAACCTACACTATGTCCACCTTTCTCCTACCAAAGACAGTGATAAAATAGATAGACAAATATAGAAAGCACTGCTTATGGAGAGGATCAAACATTAACAGTAAAAAACCCCCAAAGGTAGCTTGGGAACTAGTTTGCACTTCAAAATAGAATGGAGGTTTAGGTGCCCTCAATTTACAATCTCAAAATTAGAGCCTACTCCTTAAACATTTACAAAAAAAATTTCAACAAATATCCTATCCCCTGGGTACATTTAATATGGAACACCCACTACCAGAATAGCTCACTGATGCATCACAACAGGAAAGGATATCTTTGGTGGAGAGATATTTGCAAGTTTCTTGACACCTTCAAAGGTATAGCATCAACTTCCATTGCTGATGGTTCCTCATGTGTTATCTGAGTCGATGTTTGGAATGGGAGACTGCTTCAGATAGCTATGTCTGAACTCTTCTCCTATACAAAAGATGTTAATATTTCAGTTCACATCTTCCTGGACAATCAGAATTTTTCAAATCGACCTCTATCCATAGAGGCCTTTGCTCACCTACAGGAACTTTCCCTCATTCTTGAGGAGCTAGAATTCCAACCAGGTCAAGATTCTTGGTCTTATATTTGGGGCTCAAATAG